>BSBM01001731.1:0-407500 GCA_027924585.1 Larix kaempferi | reverse complement strand
TCATCATCATCGTCTTCATTATCATCATCACATCATCATCATCGTTGTCGACGTCATGAAGATAATGATGATGATGATGATGTGATGATGATGATGTGATGATGATAATGATGACAATGATGTTGATGATGATGATGGTGATGAGGATGATGGTGAGGATGAGGAGGAGGATGATGGTGAGGATGAGGAGGAGGATGATGATGAAGACGTTGAAGACAATGATGATGAAGATGATGAAGATGAAGATGGTGGTGATGAAGATGATGAGGATGATGATGAGGATACTAACACCATAATAAACACAATCAAAACTACATTTAGGATTACTAAACAAATGCATTTTTTTTTGTGTACGCGTTAACAACGTGTGCGTGCATAAGAGCACGCATGCACTTCTCATTAACAACGCGTGCGCGCATAAAACCGTGCACGCGCTTCTGTTGTCCATGTCATCTCGCCGATGTGGAGGCTCGGCATTACCGAAGCAGGAGAGCGTACACGTGTTTATAGGCATGTGCGCGTGTTTGTTTTTTTTGCGCTCACGCGGTGTCATTGCAGTTTTTTTGGGTACCAGCTTCGTGTGGGTACCCTTCCCTGAATAATTTCAAAATAGTCTTGTACATAGCTGATAGCACTATCGTCTATTGCTAAAATATTACATTTTTATGGATTAGAGAGTGATTTCATATTATAATTGAATCAAATTGTACAAATAAAAGGAAATATATATTATTGTAGTCTTACTACTTCAATCTTTGACAGCAACAATTTTCCAAGGGATCTAATACTTAGTGCAAAGATGATTTAGTCTTATTTTTAAGCTATAAAAAGAAATTGATTTCTAGATGGCTTGGTTTAGTTACTTCAAAATTTATTAGAACATAGATCCATGGCAACTTAATAGAAACCGGGATTAAAAATAAAAATCTCAATGTCTCAATTAAATTAATTTATAATGGTATCAACCTTAATACAAATAAAATAAAATATGCATTATGTTGAAACATAGATTACACTGGAATCAAAATTTAAATTGGATTTTAGAGGGTAATCAAAACATGATCCGATTGCTAGGTCTTGTTGGGTTGTGTTTGAGAACTCTTCCACTACTTGTCCTTTTTTATTACCCTAATTTACAAATTATCACAATTACATAGTTGCCATCATTTTATTTAGGGTTTACAATTCACAATTTCTCTAGTGAGTATAAAGCTAATATTTAAATTAAATAAGGCACCGTCCAAAAGTTAATCTTTTGATTCCTTGAACATTCTCAGTAAAAGGAAGTTCTTGCTCCACACAGTTGAATTAAAATTTAAATTAAAGAAGTATATATGCAATAGAAAATATTAAAGTTAAATTAAAATTATTCTCAGTAATATTAAAATTATTCTCGGTAAGCTAAATTAAAATATTAAAATTTAAATTAAATTTATTCTCAGTAATATTTAAATTAAAGAAGTATCAATGCAATAAAAAATATTTAAATTAAATAAGGCACCATGTTCGTCCAAAAGTTAAAATTTAAAAGTCCTAAGACCATTCATTCTAAGGCATCTCAGAATTAATTATAATTAATGAATATAAATATCATTAGAATCTTTAAAGTTTTTAATTATAAAACATATTTTTTTCAATTTAAACTATTTATAATATTTGATCTTGTGCAATTGGGAGAGAAATTTGGAAGTTTATATAGTTTTCAAGGAAAAAAAACAAATAAATTCAACCATGATAGTTAAATGTATGACTTACCCTTAGATAAATTGGGGTACATGAGCATTTAGAGTTCCCTTAATTTCTTCCTAATTTACACATCATTTGTCTCATGGTATTTTTCTCATAATATATTGATTCTTAGAGAGTTAATCAAAAGAAATAAGATGCATTCAATATGATTAGTTAACTTACTCATATTCTATGTGGTCATAATTGTATAGGATATTTCTATGTGATGGACACACTTATAAATTTCTCGAGAATTTGAAAGCTCTAAATTTCTTTCATTCTAAAGAGTTCTAAAAAAAAGTTTAAGTATTTATTTTATTTAATAATTTAAATAATATTTATATTAACATGAATAATAAGTAACAGTGCTAACAAGAAATATATTATTATTAATATTAATATTATTACTAATAATATTATTAGCATTAATAATATAAACAAGCATTAATAGTAAGATTATTATTATTAACATTTCAATCTAATTAATATTAAAATTAATATTGTTAACATTAATAGTAATAGTGATAATAACAACATTATCCATAATGTTTAACATTAATAAAGTTATTATTAATATTAACTTGAAACTTTTTTTATTAGAAAATATTATTATTAGCTAAATGTAGTTCTACAATTTTATAAGTTTTGTATTATATTTAATCATTATCACATATTTATTCAAATAATAATAATAACATTATTATAATATGGTACAACAATAACAACAACAACAACAACAACAACAATAATAATAATAATAATAATAATAATAACAATATTATTATTTAAATGTAAATAATATTTTATAAGTTTCATATTAAATCTATTCATTTTATTGGCATAAAGTCAACAATATCCAAACAATGATCAACTATGATATGGAATGAATTTGACCATATTTTAACTAAGGTTAACCAAATTCAACCATGTCGAGCAAAAGTCAAGCATAGTTAGTCAACGTCAACCACAATTATCCTAGATCAACTATAGGTAACCAAAGTCAGCGAGTAGTCAACCATGAGATGTGTTCAACTAGTGTTAAATATAATCTATCATGGTTAACTAATGTCAACCTTAGTCAACCATGTTGCAACCATAATTAACCGTGTTTTATGAATGCAACCATAGTTAAACATAGTCTACAACAATTAACTAAATTCAACCATACTTAACAATGCTGCAACCATATTTAACCATGGTCAACGAAGTAACCATAGTCAACAATGAATAAAGAAAATGTTACCTTAAACTAAAGTGAACCATATTTATCTAAAGTCAAAGTTAATTTGTCCATGGTTAAACAAGAATCACCTTTAGTTAACCATCTTCAACAATAATCACCTTTAGTTAACCATCTTTAACCATCTTCAACCTTGGATTAAAGTCAACGTTGACCTTTGATTGAAGTCACCCATGGATTGAAGTAAGTGTTGGATTGGAGTAAACCTTGGATTGAAGTCTTGATCATCGATTGAAGTCCACCTTGAATTAAACTCGAACTTGCTTAAATGTTAACTATGAATTCAAGGCAACCTTGCTTTAAAGTCAACTATGGTTTGATGTTAACCATCGTTCCAAGTCAATCAACCACTTCAAAAAATGTGGTTGTGGATTAAAGTCAATTATTAATGGATTGATGTCAACCATTAGATTGAATTCAACCATGGAATGAAGTCAACCATGTAGTTTAAGCAAGGTTAACCTTGCTCGAAGTCACCCCTCCAAATATAATGGTCGACAATGGTGTAATATAGTCAACCTTAACTTAAAGTCAACAATGGCTATACGATGCTCAACCATGCTTCAAAGTCAACCTTGCTTAAAATTCCATTATGGATTGTAGTTAGCTGTGGTTCAAAGTCAACCCTGCTTGAAAGGAAAATATTGGCTAAAGTCAACTATTGAGTGAAGTCAATCATGGTTCAAAGTCAAGTTTGCTTAAAAGTCAACTATGTATTAAACTCAACCTTTCTGAAAAGTCAACTATGGACTGAAATTAACCATGGACTGAAGTCAACTATGGGTTCAAGTCAACCATTGTTAATCAAAAGTCAAGGAAGCTCAACCAAAGTTAACCTTAGGAAGCCAAGGTCAACCCTGGGCAATGAGAAGTCAAATATGGTTTATCAAAACGTCAACCATGTTCAACCAATGAAAATCATGGTCAGATAAATTCAACCATGGTCAACCAAATTCAGCTGTAATCAACCAAAGTCAACCATGGTCAACCAAAATCAACCAAAATTCAAACACAATCAACCAAAAGTGAACCATGCTCAACCATGGCTAGCCAAATTTATCCATTGTTAACCGTGGTCATCCAAATTCAACCATGGTCAACAAAATTCAACTATATAGTTAACCATAGTCACCCATGGTGAACCATGTTCATCCATGTTTAACCAAACAGACCTTTCTTAAAAATCAACTATGGACTGAGATTAACCATGGACTAAATTCAACTATGGATTCAAGTCAACCATTGTTAATCAAAAGTGAGAGAAGTTCAACCAAAGTTAACCTTATGCAGCCAATGTCAACCATGGTCAACCAGAAGTCAACTATGGTTGATCAAAACGTCAACCATGGTCAACCAAAGTAAAGCATGGTTAACTAAAGTCAACCTTGGATTGACATCAACCATGGATTCAAGTCAACCATGCCTAAAAGTGAACTATGGATTGAATTCATGGTTATATTGAAGTCAACTATGGATTGAAGTAAACCATGGATAGATGTTCATGGTTGATTGAAGGCAACCTTGGATTCAAGTTGACCATGGACTAAAGAAAACCTTGTAGCGGAGTGAAACTTACTTAAAATTCAACTATTGGTTGAAGTCAACTATAGATTAAATTCAACCTTGGATTGAAGTCAACTATGGATTGAAGCCAACCTTACTTAAAAGTCAACTGTGGATTGAAGTCAACTACTGATTGAAGTCAACCATGGATTGAAGTCAACCTTAGATTGAATTCGACCTTTCGTAAAAGTCAACTATAAATTGAAGTCAACACTTCCTAAAAGTCACCTATGGTTTGAAGTCAACCTTGCTTAAAAGTCAACAATGGTTCAAATTCAGCATTTGAATAAAGTCAACAATGGATTGAAGTCAACCATGGATTGAAGTCAACCATGTTCCAAATTCAACCTTGCATTAAAGTCAACCTTAACTGAAGTCAATTTTGGAGTGAAGTCAAGTATGGATTGAGGTCAACCTTTTTTCTGAAGGAAACCGAATGAAGTCAACCTCTTAGTCAACATTGGATTGAAGTCATCCTTGAAGGTATGCTCAACCATGCTTCAAAGTCAACCTTGTGTAAAATTCCACTATGGATTGAAGTTAGCCGTGGTTCAAAGTCAACCATGCTTGAAAGGAAACTATTGGGTAAAGTCAACTATTGATTGAAGTCAACCATGGTTCAAAGTCAAGTTTGCTTAAAAGTCAACTATGTATTAAACTCAACCTTTCTTAAAAGTCAACTATGGACTGAAATTAACCATGGACTGAAGTCAACTATGGGTTCAAGTCAACCATTGTTAATAAAAAGTCAGGGAAGCTTAACCAAAGTTAACCTTAGGAAGCCAAGGTCAACCATGGTCAACCAGAAGTCAAATATGGTTGATCAAAACGTCAACCATTTTCAACCAACGAAAAGCATGGTCAACTAAATTCAACCATGGTCAACCAAATTCAGATGTGATCAACCAAAGTCAACCATAGTCAACCAAAAGCAACCAAAATTCAAGCACAATAACCCAAAAGTCAACGAACGTCAACCATGGGTTTCCATGGTCAACTGAAGTCAACCATGGTCAACTAAAATTCAAGCATGTTCAACCATGGTTATTCATGGTCAACCATTGTCAACCAAAACTAAAGTAAAGTAGACCAAATGCAACCATGATCAACTAAAATCCAACCAATGTCAACCATGGTCAGCTAATGTCAAGCATTGTTAAGAAAAAGTCAACCAAAAAGTCAACTATGGTCAGGCAACGCCGACCATAGTAAACCAAAGTCTACCATGGTCAACCAAAGTCAAGTGTGGTCAACCAAAGTTAGCCATGGTCAACCCTGGTCAACCATATTTAACCATGGCCAACTATGTTCAACTAAAGTCAACCATATTTAAACAAAGTCGACCATATTCAACTATGATCAACCATCATCAACCATGGTCAACCATGTTAATCCATAGTCATCAAAAGTCAACGATGTATTTATTTCATTTATTTACTTATATTTATTTATTTTGATTTTCTTTTTCATTTATTTCTTCATTATTTAATTTCAACTTTTTAATGCTTTTATTTATCTATCTATTTTATTAAATATTATTGGTTAATAAATTAATATACATTGATGAAGAATAATAAATATTAATACTAAATAACAATCATAATTATTAATATTAACATATTTTATTTACTATTTTTTTATTTAATTATAATTTATTCGTGCTCATTTATTTATTTATTTTATTAAATAATATTTATTAATATAATAATATATATATTAAAAAATATTAAAAAATAATAATAATAATAATATTAACATATCTTATTTACTAATATTAATTTAAATCATTATTTCATAATAATAATTATTATAAAATTGTAATGTCCCCCATTTTGACCCTTGTAGTATTTGGGTTGGAATGTAAATATTGTATGCATATTATGTATGATTCATAGCATGGAGCTCAAGGCCAAGGCCCCACTAGTGAATGCTCGACCTAGAAGTAGCAAGTATTTGAAATTATGCTACCCATGTGCTAATGAACCATGGGAATTGTAAATATGTATCTTAATATAAATGCCCACAACTAGCTATGCAATGCAACAAGAGATGGGGGCATGATATTGCAAGGAATTGGGAGGGAAATATTCAAACCCTTGAGCCAATCAAGTCAAGCCAAGTATCAATGAGAAAACCCATGAACCATCAATTACCCATGTTGAATTTGGTGCCCAATCATTCATTTCTCCCAAAATTTGGGTGAAGTAGTTAATGCCTTAGGGATTGGGGAGGTATGGTTGTTCAAATTCGAGTATGGGCAAGCCACCCTCATGGAAAATCATGTTTTTTCTTCTTGGGCAAGAAAAATCCCACGAATTGCCTTCCCAAACCATTTTTCATAGTCAGAATTCACCCTCTCACGTTTTGGGAGGGCTTGCTCGGCGTTTTTCTTTAAGCCTGCTGGGCATTTTTAGTTTGTTGGGCGTTTTTAGCTTGCTAGGTGTTTTTCTTGAAGCCTACTGGTCATTTTTAGTTTGCTGAGAATTTTTGGAACTTGCTGGGCATTTTTAGCTTGTTGGGCGTTTTTGTTGAAGCCTGCTGGGCATTTTTGGCATTGCTGGGAACTCGTTTTTGTGTTGCAGACCTGTTGGGAAGGAGAGAGCACAATTTGGGGGTTTGTAGAGACCATTGCTGCTCTTTGAATGCCCATGGACGTTTTCTAAAAAAAAAATTGCCTTCCAAGGTTGTTTTCTCATTTTCCACTTCGTTTTTGGGTTGCCCACGTTTTCCATCCATACCCAACACGTGGGGTTTTGTTGTTATGTGTACCCATGCCCAGTTTATGAGTTTCTGTGTGTAGGATATTGTTGGGGTTGAACTGGGTTTTCATTGTTTTGGCTTGAACTTGAGTGGAAGCATCCACAATTGAAGAGGGTTCAGATTTAACCTGATAAACCCAGCAGTGGTCTCGCTTGGCTTAAGACCCAAATGACTATTTGGTTGTTTGGCTGTGTATGAGCTTTTCATTCCCAAGTTCCTTGTAGATATCATGCCCAGCTCGGGGGTGGCCTTCAGACGGACTTAGTATATGCTATCGAAGAGCCTACGGTTGGGTGGAACGTTGTAGTGACATAGCTAGTTGTTTGGGGCAATTGCGAAAGGAAGATAAGTGTACTCTGGCTCTGTATTTTACTTCTGCAATGTTTAATTAAATGACTGTTATTGTATAAATTATAATGCATGGCTGAATTTGCTTAAAAATCCCCATAGATTGGCTTCATGTTCCCTCCCTTGCCTTTGGTCCAAAGGTGGGTACATTACAAAAACAAACATAACACTCGTCATAATTTAATAAATTATTATTATAAATATTAATAAATAAGGTTAAGTAATATTATTATTATTAAATCAAACATAGCACTTATCATAATTTAATAATAATTATTATAAATATTAATAAATAAGGTTAAATAATATTATTATTATTAAATTAAACATAGCACTCATCATAATTTAATTTAATTTAATTTAATGTAATTTATTTCATTTCATTAATATAATTTAATTTAATTTAACTTAAGTTAATTTAAATATAATTTTAAATATGTTTTATTTAATTTTATTTTTAATATGTTTTAATAGTTTAATTTAATTTAATTTAAATTTATTTTATTTTATTTTTTAAATTAAATTAAATTTATTTTATTTTATTTATTTTATTTTATTTTTAATATGTTTATTTAATTTAATAAATTTCTTTTATTTTTATTTTCAAATAACATTTTTATTAATTTTTTAATTTAGTTATTTCTTGAGTGGGCCGGCTGTCCACTAGCAACAACCACATTTTTAAATGTGGTTGATATTCTCCTATCGGCCTATATCAACCAGTTTTTAAATGTGTGGCCATGGTTGATGTAGGTCGATCGACGAATATCAACCACATTTAAAAATGTGGTTGTTGCTAGTTTTATAAGGTTATGTTTAAGATTAAATATAAACATTAATGATAATTTTTTCTAATATTTGATGTTTATAGTTATGATGGTTAACCTTGATTGACTTTGATCGATAACATTAACCTATTATCATTTAATATGGTTATATGTTAATATAAAAATGATTAAATCTAATATTTCTTTAAAATTTGTAAAATATTAATTAAAATTATTAAATTGTCTTTTATTATTCCAAATAAAGTGTGAAAACATAGAATAATAATCTTTTATTATAATTTCCTATAAAATTTATTCAAACAAAACTTAAATAAAAATATAAAATAAAATCATTATTTTAAATAAGAATATAAATTTTTTATTATATTAATATTGTTTACACATAATAGAATATTATACACATGACATTTTATTATAAAAAAACTTGTGTACATTAAATTTTTATATTATATTTTTACTTTATAAATTTAATTATAATTTTAGGTTTAAGATTTATATTTTTATGAAGGTAATTGTATCATTAAAATATTATAATTTAATGTTTAAATATTTATTTAAAAATCAAAATATTAAATCAAAATTTCTTATTTAATTTATTATAATATTAATGTTAATCATATCTCATATAGCCACAATTAAGAAGCAACAATGTAGAAACAAAATATTTAATAAGTAATAATGTAAAAATAATGTTTCAATATTATGTCAAAATGTGCAAGCCATGAATAATAATTTTATAAGATTGTTTTTAAGAGTTAATTATTTTATAAGGTTAGGGGATGGACACCAATTGTGGTGTGGGGTCCACGCGAGCACGCCAACGGACACTTGGCAGTCCACGTTCTCTGTACGACAGGTGCCCATTCCCTTCCGAAGCGTGTCCAGCACATGAGTTGGGAACTTTTTATGGTTTACGCGAGGTTTAGGGTTGGCATTTTCACATTTTGCCCGGGCTGCTCTACCACCGTGTGCAATGTTGTTCGGGACCGGTGTGTGGCCGTTTCGGCACCTTGGTAGTGGTCCGTCGGGGCTCCATTTCCCGCGCGCAGGCCTGCGTCCATGGTTATCGACCTCAGTGCTGTTGACGAAGCTCATGTGAACCCTTCGACGTGCACCCTTGTCCCCATTTTGGTCAGCATTCCTCCTACTCCAGTTCGGTTCGCATGGTTTGCAGAGTTGTTCGGCTGGTGGTTTCGTTCGGTGGGCGTTCTCCTTGGTGCACCACTCTCCGTGTTGGAAATCCTGATCATGGCAATGTTCGCATCCTCCTGTGTCGGCTGCGGGATCGTGAAGGTTGGCGACGGTGGTTTCTTCCTTCGGCAGGCATACAGGTAGGGTTTCCTACGAACTTCTGAACAATGTTTATAAACACTCCACGTTGCTTCAAGGATGTCGTCAACTCTTTGGCTTATTTTCTCGATGGTTGGATGTGTTTGCTTGTCTGTTTTGTGTTTGTCCCTCGGCTTTGCGTATTCGATGGCCTTCAGGGTTTCCTACCAGCTTCTCCACGGTGTTTTTAACACTTCCACAGTGTTTTTTTAACCCTTCACATCTCGTCATGGAAGTTTTCATTAATACTTTGGCTCGGGTAGGGTTGTCTCGGATTTTCTGTGGTTTCTTGGGTTTGTCTGACAGTTTGCAAGTGCAATTATGGGTTAGTGTTGATTAGTTTTGTGGACCATGTCTGGTTACTGTTTTTATACGGTGGTGAAGCCATGGCAAAATTGCAAATGGCATGTTGAACCGCCTGCGATTTTGTAATGTGGTTCTGGTTGCTGCTGAACTGAACGCTTTTTTCAAACCCCCGTTGGGTGTCTCTGGTTCTAAGGAAGCTGCTATGGTTCTGGCTCCGCATGCATGGTTGTAACTTGGGACAGGGTCCAAAAAACTGGTATAAACAGCTTTCCTGAATTGGCGTCCACCGGTTTCTCTTTGGGTAATTATACGGTTGTTTACTTGTTCGTTGTTTAGGGTTGGCCTTGCAGGGTTTCATATGGGATTCTTTGTTTTTCTGCAGCTTATATTGGGCGTTTTTGGGCACATATTTGGCATTTTTCAGTTGCAGCTTATGTCTGGCGTTTTTGGGCATATGCGGTCACAATTTTGCAAATGTGGTGGTTGAGGGGTTTTGGGTTTTGGCATGGTATGCACAATTGGGTGGATGAATGATGTTTGCGTTTGGTTTTGGGAGACAAATATTGGGTGGATAAATGAATTTGATTCTGTTAATTTAGGTCATTTTGCTGCAGTAGGTTTCTAAATGATGTGGAAATGAAAATGTTGCCGATATGAAATTTATTGTGTAAGTTTGCTGGTTGAATTATGGATATGCTTACTGTAGATTAGTGGTAACTGGGAGAAATTTTGCAATAAGATTTTGAAAAATTTGCAGCGTAGGTTTTAGGTTTTGATATCCATCTTTATTTCCCTTTACTGTTTGAGGCTGCAAAAGAGGTAAAGGCTGCAATAAGACTTAAGCAACCTTGCATATTTCCCTTGCTTTTGTTGTATTCTTATTTATGAATGAGTTGTTTACATTAAGGTTGATAGTTGGCTACATAATTGCTTGAGACATATTTTTTATTCAAATTTGGTTATAAAGGTCATTGTGAATTTATTGGGTACAAGGGTTGAATTATGCTTCAATTTGCAAAGGTTCCCTTGGAATTAGGACCACCATATATTCAAGAATAGGTTTTGGCCCAACCATTGGGAATTATGGGAACTGTAGGAAACCACAACCGTCTTAGTCAATGTCCTTTATGTAGGCTTATGCTCAAGAGGAAATTGCAATGGTTGGTTGGTTGAACGTTGGTTCAATTATGGTTATGCTCGCTGTAATATATAGTGTGAATGTTTGTTGGTTGAATGCTAGTTCAATTATGGTTCAATTATGATTTTGGTTATGTTTCTGGTAATTTTGCAGTAGTATGTTTTTGAACTTGATATTCATCTTTATATTACTGTTTGAGGCTGCAAAATAAGTAGATGATGTGGATATTCGGTTTGGCATGGCCCCTCATGGATATGAAAATGTTGTGGATTTGAAATATAGTGTGAATGTTGGTTTAAAGCTGGTTCAATTATAGTTATGCTCGTTGTAATATATAGTGTGAATGTTTGTTGGTTGAATGCTGGTTCAATTATGGTGCAATTATGATTTTGGTTATGTTTATGGTAATTTTGCAGCAGTATGTTTTTGAACTTGATATTCATCTTTATATTACTGTTTGAGGCTGCAAAATAAGCATATGATGTGGATATTCAGGTTGGCATGGCCCCTCGTGGATATGAAAATGTTGTGGATTTGAAATATAGTGTGAATGTTGGTTTAAAGCTGGTTCAATTATGGTTATGCTCGCTGTAATATATAGTGTGAATGTTTGTTGGTTGAATGCTGGTTCAATTATGGTTCAATTATGATTTTGGTTATGTTTCTGGGAATTAGGCAGCAGTATGTTTTTGAACTTGGCATTCATCTTTATATTACTGTTTGAGGCTGCAAAATAAGCAGATGATGTGGATATTCGGTTTGGGCATGGCCCCTCGTGGATATGAAAATGTTGTGGATTTGAAATATAGTGTGAATGTTGGTTTAAAGTTGGTTCAATTATGGTTATGCTCGTTGTAATATATAATGTGAATGTTTGTTGGTTGAATGCTGGTTCAATTATGGTTCAATTATGATTTTGGTTATGTTTCTGGGAATTAGGCAGCAGTATGTTTTTGAACTTGACATTCATCTTTATATCACTGTTTGAGGCTTCAAAATAAGTAGATATTTTAGTGAATATTTATGATTTTTGAGTGACTGCTATGGTTACCTTCAAAATCCATAGTAAGTAGAATGGCATTATTAGAGCATATATGACTACTATTTTGGCATTATTAGACTTGAATCTACAATGAAATTTTTTTAGACAAAGTAGAATGATGTATGCTCATGTTGTATACCTACTTAAATGGTATATGAGTATAGAGAATTTGACCCAACTTCTCCATTAGATCTTACTTTGTGCTCTCCACAATGTCAAGTTGTGTGTAACACCAACCTCAATGCTTATGGTTAACTTCCTTGTTTATGGAAACAAACATAAATAAATAAGAACTGCTCATTTATAATTAAACAACTGCACTTTATAGCAATAGTGCTGAAATACAAATTCCTATGTCTGAAGTAGAAGTCAATGACAATGCCTCTGCTTGCAGTAGATGTCAATGACTGGGATTTAGGTTATATCAAGCCCTCACCATGCTTGATTGGGTCTGCACAAAAAGAAAATGCCTTGATCACAAAATACCATTTGGTTGGTCTATACACCGCCTCTGTCTGAAGTAGAAGTCAAAACAATGCCTCTGCTTGCAGTAGATGTCAATGACTGGGATTTAGGTTATATCAAGCCCTCACCATGCTTGATTGGGGCTGCACAAAAAGAAAATGCCTTGATCACATAATACCATTTGGTTGGTCCATACACCTGCTACCCTATTCTTCAAGAGGTTCGTCACCTCCCACATCATTTCTTGTAGGGTTTCCAGCTTGAGACAAGTGGGGTGACCTTATCGAGCATGTTTGATTAGGAAGGGTGGGGTTGGTGGAAACAGAATGAGGCCAACTTACTCCTTGCAACCAAGGAGGAATTGAATAGCCATAGGCCTGACTTGTGCATGGGACCCCTAGAATATTTGCTGGTGTTGGATAAGCTAACATAGGATGGGACCCTGCAGTAGTAGGAATAGAGGTGGGGTGTAAACCTGCAGGATTATAGCGGGGTATCTGAATGTTAATAAGATCCTGGTAGAATCATGCACTGCTTGCAAATGCTTCTAATGATCCTTCCATCATGTTCCTTTCACTGGTTGTTCTTGGAGTATCATCCATCATATTCCTTTCCTCCATTTGTGATGCACTATTTTGGTTCATCTATTGCACCTTCCTCGCTTCCTTTGCTTGCCTTGCCAACTGCTTCTGATGCGCTTTTTCTTGTCGATTGGCCTCTCTTGCAATCCTTTCTTGTGCTTGCTGTCCAGCTGCAATCATCCTTGCTTCCTTCTTTTCCTTTGCCAGATCTTTCTTCCTTTGTTTTAATTCCTGCAAATCATGTTTCTTTTGTTCAGATTCAAACAAGAGGCTCATGTACTCTTCTAAAGTGAGCAGTTGTGAACTCCGGCCCAATCGGAGAATGTCTGTCTATCCTTCCCTTCCTTGCATTGACACTCTCTCCATTGGAAACTTTAGGAATCTGCCAAGCCTTGGTGTGTTCCCTGCAAGTGGTTCTTCAGCTATGAGAGGTTCTTCTGCTGTAGTATATTCTTCAGCTGCATCCTCATTGTCTATGCTAGGATCTGCTACCAACCCACCATCAACATAAAAATGGACAATCTCATCTGGCTACGAAGGCATGTTCATGCTTTCATCGCTGGTGGAACCACCAATGTGTTTGTTCAAGTTCATCATGGCCTCTGCCATCCATGATGGTTGATATACTTGGGTTGGCACTGACAATGTGTCATTGTTGCTTCCTGGACTATGAAAACCATCGACCACATTTATATTTGCCCCAGAATCCACTTGTGTGCCAACTGGACCACCTAAACCCATGTTATCTTATGTTGCATCGTCATCGAATTGTGTAGCACATACCTGTTCATCATGGTCAGAAGCACCAACTCCTTCATAGTTTCCTTGAGAAAGGGACATGATGTTGTCCACAACATCTGCCTCTTGCTGGCCATCCAATTGGTCTTTGACATCCTCAAGATCTTTGCCAACTTCTTGGCCATCCACATTAAATGCTCGGCTACACCCAGTGTCATGCATAAGAGCATCATAATTCAATGGCCAGATACATGTTCGCCTAAAGCCAACCTTGATATTGGAGGGGGTGAGAGCCCTTTTGAAATCCTTGCTTGCAAGATCAGCTAACTCAAACCTCTTTACCTCTACCCCTGGGTTCTGAGCCATCCATGCAGCACGTTCCGACCTGAAATAAGCCTTGAAAGGCCCAAACACACTCACATCCAGGGGCTGCAACCTGTGAGTGGTGTGAGCAGGAAGTGTTAACAAGTCAATGCCCAACCTGTTTGCCTCCTCGATGGTTTGCACACCAATGTGGCTGCCATGGCCATCTAAAACCAACAGGTGTCTATTTTCAGGCAAGACACCGCCTGGTACAGATGTTGCAAAGTGGCAAAGCCAATTCAGGAAAAGTTCTTTAGTCATCCATGCATGGGGATGTGTAGCCATGCATGCCTCAGGTTCACAGTTTTGGGTATAGTTTTGCAGTTGAGTTTTGCCCTTGAACAAATAAAACCCCGGGATTGTTGAGCCAATTGCATTCACACATGATAGAATGGTTATCCACTCCCTTCTCTTGGGAAGAATCTTTGGCACATTCCTGCTCCCTCTCTTTGCAATGACCTGCATGCCACAATTCCTTCCTGCCTGTAACCCTGTCTCGTCGCAATTCCAAATATGGTCTGGACTATAAGAGTGTTTCTCATATGCAGAAGAAAGAGTGTCATAGAACTTGGAAACAACCGTGGGGCGTAGATTCAATGTCCTATCTCTGTCCAAACCCTCTGCAGTTTGTAGCACTAGCTCTGGATGCCTTTTTTTGAAACCAACCCACCAAGACTTGCCTGGAAACCCATCTTTGAATGGGTTTGGCCTCCCCTGACATATTTGAGCAACAGTTGATTTCAGTTGTATCAACTCTAGCCCATGTCCCAATTCGGCCATCTCCTTGCATCACACCACTACCTCCTCCTCCTCTTGTTCAGTCATGACTGTAAGAGGGCCTCTCCTCTTGGTATGGGTCAGGCCATTTATCCAGTAATGGATTGATGTGGGTGAAATCCCATGTTTTTTGGTCGCTACTCTAATAGAAAACCCCTTGAATTCGACATCGTCAATTGCAGCCAGCATGTCTTCTTTGGTCCATCCTCTAATTGCACTGATTTTCTTCGTTGAAATGGCACCTTGCACTGTGGAAGATGGTGGGAGAATGGGCGATGCTGGAACTGTGGGTGACGATGGCTCTGTCATTGATGGTGGAACCACACCATCTACATCTTCCACAGGACCATTCTCAGAATTTGCTGTAACAATGTTGCCATTTGGAACACGGGCCCTTTCGTCATCCGATGATGTGCATTGTATCTGGGTACCCCGCTTCCTTGTGTTCCTTGTACGACATGCAATATTGACTCTTGGCATGGATATGAGAATCTGCAACATCCAGATAAATAACCTGTGAGTATTATAGATCCTTATGCAATAGAATTACAAACAAATCCACAAAATTGCTCATGTTTAAGATTTCAATGCTAAACAAGAATGAAATTCTTGCACTTATCTGGGGATTCCATTTTTTAGGGAAGCATGCTTTGAAAGATTGGAGAAATGTGATTGATAAAATGAGAACAAAGATGGAATATTGAGTAACACAATGGTTGAGTCTGGTATGGAGTTTTGGTGGTTTTAATAATTTTCACTTTGTCAATTGCTTAACAATGGAGGTTTGAAAATTGAGAAAATGTGGACTTGTTAAAGAGAAGTGAGTAACACTACTATCACACTGCTATCATGTCTGTATGTTGATTGTGGCCATTTTAATGTTTGCTTGGCTGGTATTGAAATGTTCATATGAATATAGCTTCTCCCAGTGTTAAATCACCCCTGCTCTGCTCGCCTGAGGCTCTTAATATACTGCCCGTGATCTCATTTTTTAGCTACTGAACTATTCATAGATGTCACTGAACTATTAATTATATGAAGTTTGATCATCAATTGCTCTGATGCTTTCACTCTTTCCATAGTCTATTTTGGTTTTATTACACTTATTGCCATGATACTATTGTTGACAAAAGCATAGAGATTATGTAAACTGTACTGCTTCGAAAGTCTGGATATCAATGGAACTGTACAAAAGCATAGAGATTATGTAAATAATTTTTATATTGTTATGGATATTAAAATTAATTGAAATAGTTTTCCTCTGAGTTTTCAAATTGTTATGGATATTAAGCAAAGTTGAAAGAAGTGATAACCATTATATACTTGTTGCTTTTATCATTCTCATTTTCCTACTTGCTTATTTCAATAGATGGTTAATCGAATACAACAGGTAGGTTACTGTACATACTTGTCACACAGTGCACACACTGTTGGGCTATTGATGTATGGCTAACACTGTGCACACAACCTTTGGGATGTTGATGAATGGTTGAGTCCTGGCTGATAAATGCACTGCTTGGCTGATAAACGCACTGCTTGGCTGAGTCCTGGCTGATAAATGCACGCACTGCTGGGCTGTTAATGAATTGAATGGATGCAAATGGGTTCAATTGTGTGCAAAGAGGTTGGTTTATAGTTTTTTATGTTGAAAAAGATTGCATAGGGGAAATGACATGGATTGAAGGGTTAATTCTGGGAATGGGAGGCTGGGATTGATTTGCCACCGATCCAATGGCTAGAGATTTGGGTTTGCATGATCCATGTGCTCTTTGTTGTTGGCCAGCTGCTTGGGTTGAGTTCAATGGTTGATTTGATGTTTAGTTTAATGGATGAAATGATTTTTTTTATTTGCAAATTTTATGGCATTCGTAGAGGATGGCAGTTCGAATTCTGTGAGGGCATTCGTAGAGGATGGCAGTTCGAATTCCGTTTGCTGATTTAATGGTTTAATGGATGATAAGATTTTTTTATTTGTAGAGTTTAATGCATTTTTTCTTTTGGGCATTCGTAGATGTTGGCAGCTCCTTTGGATTTCATGAATTTTAATGGGTGATTTGATTTTTTCAGTGGGTTGGGGCATTTATTGAGGTTGCATGTGTGAGTTGTTGAATAACTTTGTACCAGATGCTGACCCTCCTTTCCACTTGTAGTGTGCAGGTGGTAATGGGTGATGGAACACTGGATCCTGCTGCTTGATTGTTGCTTCTCCAGTTGTGGTTCATGAGGGATGATGTGATGCCCAGGATGTACTTAGTAGATTGAGTATGAGAGGGTTTTTTTATGTTTAATTTGTAATTAATGACAAGACAGAGTGGATTCTCAATTGGACTGGATGGTTTTTAATGTTGGCATTAAATGGACTGAATATTGTGAGTTGGGTCCCAATCAGTTTTTACTCCTATTTTGGACTTAATATAATATATATCTATGCAAAAATATGTTGTTTAATGTTTTTTAATCTGCTTTGTCATGTGCAAGATTTGGGTGGTTGATGTGACGGAAACCATGACCACTACTGGTTCCCGCACAACAATACAAGCCTCTCCCCTATGTTTAAGATTAAATATAAACATTAATGATATTTTTTTCTAATATTTGATGTTTATAGTTATGATGGTTAACCTTGATTGACTTTGGTTGATTGATCGATAACATTAACCTATTATCATTTAATATGGTTATATGTTAATATAAAAATTATTAAATCTAAGATTTCTTTAAACTTTGTAAAATATTAATTAAAATTATTAAATTGCCTTTTATTATTCCAAATGAAGTATGAAAACATAAAATAATAATCTTTTATTATAATTTCCTATCAAATTTATTCAAACAAAACTTACATAAAAATATAAAATAAAATCATTATTTTAAATAAGAATATAAATTTTTTATTATTTACACATAATAGAATATAATACACATGACATTTTATTATAAAAAAATTGACTACATTAAATTTTTATATTATATTTTTACTTTATAAATTTAATTATAATTTTAGGTTTAAGATTTATATTTTTATGAAGGTAATTGTATCGTTAAAATATTATAATTTAATGTTTAAATATTTATTTAAAAATTAAAATATTAAATCAAAATTTTTTATTTAATTTATTATAATTAAATAATAATTTTTAAAATTATAAAATAAAAAATATAATTTTATATTATTGTTAAAAAGATTTATTTCAAAACTCTCTCTAATGGAAACTATGAAAAAACACCTATCTCAAACAATTCAGATCCATTATTAATATAAAGAACTATGAAAAGTTTGTGACAACATGTTTTCAAAAATATTCTTTTATGAAAATAAATCTCCCGCATAAAAATTTCATCAATAGCCGCTATGGAAAAACACATATCCCAAACAATTTAGATCCATTATCAATATAAAGAAAATAAATCTGACACAGAAAACTCAATAAAACCATAAACTAATAAAACTGTAATGAGGATTCTCATCTACGGATTATACATCGGGATATTAAAGCAAAGTTATATGAGATTAGGGGTCGACCTGTGGAGCATAGTGATGTCTCGGCAGAATAAAGATCCATTAATTAGTCTTGCAATTCAACATAAATCCATGGCGGATCTGATGGATCATGTATATATTTAATAAAACGCCTTAAGGCGTGACTATCAGAAAGTGTACCATACGTTTAATATAAAGTGTTCCAAAGCATTTAATTCAAAGTGTCCATAGCTTTTAAAAGACTTTCTGACAAGATATCAACCACTTGTCACTTTGAAGATATTTGAGTCCATGTACCATTTATGATTTTCACATGAATCAATTCTTAACATACACGTAAAGTAAGAGCCCTATTTTTCTCTCCCATTTTGGAATAAGACAGCTCGACGGTTTTCTCCCGATTTATCATCTAAAATCCGGTGGAAATTTTGGAATTACTATTTTTTTAATTGTTATAGAGATTATGCTTTCCGACTGTTCAAATGTAAATGGGCTCTTACATGTTTGTTTGTTTGTTTATCCAATGTTGTTTTGTTTTTATTTGATATTTAAATATTAATTTTGTTTGTAATAATAATAATTGTTTTTTTAAATAACATTTATAATAATCATAAAAATATTGAATTCTTAAGTTTCATGTTACATAAATATAAAAGGTTTAAAAAATATAATAAATAAAAAAATCATAATAAACATAATGATTAATCCAAATATACACATAATGATAAAGAAGATTTATCTTGAAAATTTTTAAATAAACTTTTCACAAGTAATATAATGAGTCACCAAATAAAAATAGAAATAGAAATAGAAACAACTAGACTATGGCAAAATCAAAATTTTCTATGAAAAGTACATATATATATATGGGCTGGAGATATACATATTAATGATATGTAGCACTTCCAAATGATAGATAAAATAAAAATTCACATTTTATTATTGACATTTAATTTTATGAAATGACATAACTTGTAAAATAGCAAATGACAACTATCTACCCATCAAATTTCAACACTGATCAAACCTCAACAACATTAATTGCTGCCGACAATAAAGATATATTATGTCTATCTATCTGTCCCTAGTTGATGGCTTCATTAATCTGAACTTTCCATAATCAACCAAGCAAAATCGCCAGACTGTTGATTCTTTTGGGTCGTCTGGCGATTTTATATCAAAAGCAAAATCTGAACTTTATTTTATATCATAATAATTCATGGTTTATAATGGGTATGATATTTTGAGGGATAGATTTCGCAGATATTTCAACAACCAATTACAAATTTCCGCGAGAAAATTAGAGTCGGTGGAAGATCCAGATATGGGCAGATGTTCAAAACTGTACGTCAATGTAGATATTTTGGAGCCCTGAAAAAGCATATTTTAGGATAGAATATTGGGAATACATTCGGATAGAATGTGCCTTTGGTTGGAGCCTTGACAGCACACTTCTTAACTGTCGGCTGCTGCCTTTTAAATGCCATGAATAATCCTCTTGCAATTTGGTGTTTTGCAGGCATACAAGCCATCAAGTCTAAGGAGCAGAAATAGTAATACTGTTACTGTAAAACTAGTCTGATTGCCCTGTTGTTTTGAGGGTGATTAATTGCTGTATCTATGTCAACTGTTTCTTTTAGTAGCTCTGCGACATTATGTTCTTCTGAACATGAGCGTCATGAAGAAAGATCCTCCAGTGAGTCATCTCAGGGTTCTATTGATATGGAGAGTGAAAGTGAGTCCACCATGTCTTGGGATGATGAATGTGCAGTTGATAAAATTGCTGAATCCTTTACAGTCAGAGCAGGTAGACCAAAAAAGCAAGTTCAAGTAAGGATTTATCGCCTAAAAACATGATATTATCAGTTTGTTCATAAGTTGATTATCAATTTTTCATGCATCAGCTACTTGTTATCCATCCACTCTATAAAATCAATATAGACAATACTTCTCTCATCATATATCATATACTGTAAGATATAAAATATAATTATAAAACATATTAATCTGTGTTTTGCTGTATAATCATAGCTCTGGGAGGATCCTACAATACTATCAGATATTTCATGGACTGATGAAAAGCATAGCTTATATCTCAATTCGATCGAAGAGGATTTTATTAAGAGACTCTATGAGCGAGGCCCTTATATATATTCTTGTAAAAGACAGGAGGCTGAATGGATAACTAGATCTGTGTCAAGCAAGGGTTTATACGAGGTTGGTAGACATCATACATTCATATAGGAGACATTCTGCATATTTTCATTCATACCCACTCTTCAGATTTCATTTTGGTTTTCTGATTCATTGACGAAATATCTGTTTTTCATTGTAATCTATTTCCTCAGGTGACCAAAGCTCAGATGCGTTACAACAGTGAAGAGATTCAGAATAGTACAAAACGATCTGGGTTGGAGAGGATATGTATCAAGCAAGGCGACAAAGAAGGTGATAAAAATGGTGATCTCAGCCTGTAAATTTTATAGATGGACGTTTCATTTTTTTCATGTTTTTACTGATGGGGTGTCTAGATTTTCATTTGTGTTTAGTCTTTTTATTTTCATTAAACCTTAGTGATGAAGCTCCATCAAACTTACACTTCTGCATCAATTAATGCAGGAAGGGTAAATAACTGCAAATCCTTCAAGCAACCAGCTGGAGAAGGATCGAACGAATATACTCGAAAGATTCAAATAAAATGTTTTAAAGATACTTATAATAAGCATGATCACAGGCATTTCTTACACAAATATATTGGTAAACTGCATGAGATATCAATTGTGACAAGGTTAAGTATTTCTCATGTTTTGTTTTCAGGTGGTTCCATCCGTGGAGAATACCTCTCAGAACTTTTAGTAGGAAGCTGTATTATCTTCCTTTCTATGGTCGTCCTGGCCCCAAAAAATCCCTTCAAATTGGCAGCCGGTTGAAAGTGGTAGAAAACTATAATAAACACATATTTTAATGCTGTAAGCTGAACAGTTTTTCCTTGTATATACAAGTTCAATGGCACCTCCGTTTTTCTTTTGGAAATTCTACAGTTTTTCCTTTTATATACGAGTTCAATGGAAATCCGTTTTTTAATTTTGTGTAGATCTTGTCAATGTTACGCTACTTGCTTCTTGTCTTAGCAAATTGTATCATAATTTTTGTATTTTGTTTTTTAAAGGTTATATCACTAAATATTTAGTTTCAAAAGTTTGAAAGGCATAGACTTTCAAGAAATAGAGTTATTTAGATTATGTTAAATTTTTGATAACTTTGAGGTTTTGGTTTTTGTTTTTCCTTTTTTTATTTGTTTGAAAAAAATAATAATAAAACAAATATTATTTAATTTTTAAATTAAAATAAATAACTTTTTACAAAAGACAAGGTCGAGAATGTTTTGAGATTCTTCAAATGGAATTTAAACTGATTTTTGAGGTAATTAGTAAATCTAAATTTAATTTTGCGGGTTTCAAAACCATACACCAATATATCAATTTAGAACTAATGATATTATTTCTTAAACATGATTTTGGTTGATAGGACACTTGACTCTTTCTTTCAATCACTTCAACTAAACGACTAAACTCAATTAGAAATAATTATGCCTATATGTGTTAGAATATGATCATTTTTAATGCATATTTTTGTGGGTTTTTATCATGGGCTTTTACTTTTTTCTAAAAGACAAAATCGTTAGCAACTCTTTCATTTTTAATGCATATTTTTGTGGGTTTTTATCATGTGCTTTTACTTTTTTCTAAAAGACAAAATCGTTAGCAACTTTTTACTTGGGATTCTATAATTTGGGGAACTATATATACTTATGAATGAAATGCATAACAAAATTGTTGGTAAGTTTCGAGGTTTAACTTTTTGGGGATTTTAGTATCATGTGTTTTATGATATAAACTATATTTATGGGTCCTCGCTCGAAGTTGAGGGATCTTTTAGATGCAATTTTAGTTTCGCGAAACGTACGAAAGTTTAATGAAACCAAAAGGCACGAGTGTTATTTGAACTAGGCATGAGCGAACCCAAGCGTGCCATGTCATTTAACACGCAGGAACATCTGGAATTTGTAGCCTTGCCATCTGCATGTTAGGAACATCTTTTAAATCTTTTAGGTCTTGCAATAAGAAGAGGACAAGGATTTATGAGTGTCCTCCAGCCCAAAGCTCTCCTTGTCAAATCAAAGTGTACATCAAATAACATATTTATTTCTTACTAAGAGATTTATTAATCAATTCCTTAACTAAGGAATATATTGTTGGAAGCGGATTAATTACTCCACCGCTTAATAGATGGCTACCGGAATTTCTAAAAGGAAACACCGCCCAAATTTGTAACCAAACAAGTTTCGAAGAGCCTCCACCGCCACACCGCCTTACCTATTTAAATATTTGAAGAGGAAGACAGTGACTTGGCTCAGATTATTTAAATAGGTAAGGCGGTGTGGCGGTGGAGGCTCTTCAAAACTTGTTCGGTTACAAATTTGGGTGGTGTTTCCTTTTAGAAATTTCGACGGCCATCTATTAAGCGGTGGAGTAATTAATCCGCTTCCAACATTCTCCCCCTTAATTACTACACTCAAAAACAAAACTTTGAAATACTAGATTTATGTTACAACTTACAAACGCCAATTTTTTTCCTATGAAACTCAAACAACTCTTTCCCCATAGGTTTTGTAAATAGGTCTGCAAATTGATATTCTGATCTGCAAAATTCCATATTGATTTCATTTTTGTTTATCAATTCTGAAATGAAATGATACCTTGTATTAATATGCTTACTTCTTTATAGTGCAATGGCTGATTTATTGTCACGGAAAATCTGAGTTGGTTCATCTTGTTCATGCTGCAACTCAGAAAGATTTCTTCTCATCCACACAATTTGACATGTAGCTGTTGTTGCTGCAACATACTCTACCTCAGCAGAGGATACTATCATTATGGGTTGCTTCTTTGAATCCCATGCTACTAATCCCAATCCAAAACTGAATACATATCCAGATGTGCTCTTTCTATCATATGTAGAACTTGCACAATCACTGTCAGTATATCCAATCAACTTTAAATTTGAATTTGATGTATATTGGATATCAAACTTTGTTGTTCCAGCAATATATCTTAGGATCCTCTTTCCATCTTGCCAGTCGGTGTTCTTTGGAGACTCCATAAATCTTGAAATCATACTTACTGCAAACACTATATGAGGTCTTGTAGCAGTCAAGTACATGAGACTTCCTACCAATCTCTTATACAACATTGGATCAACTTTTGACCCATCATCCTCTTTAATGAGTTTTGTACCAGTTGCGAGTTACAGCTGGCTTACAATTCATCATTCTGAATCTTTTTAGTACATCATTTGCATACTTAGTTTGATTGATAAAAATACCATCCTCAAATTGAGTTACTTCAATACCAAGAAAATATTTCATCCTTCCTAAATCAGTCATCTCAATTTTTTTTTCATGGCTTTCTATAATGTCTCTTGTTAGGAATTTTATTAAAATGAAAATTTTTCACTTTTTTTCCCTAGTTAGACCTTTGACTAGTTTTGAGCTCTAGGTCCCCAAATTGCTCCAATTGCTCCCAAATCTTCTGAGAAGGTATATGGATGAGGTTAGAACATAAATATGTGTTTTAGGGATGCTTTTGGACCTTTAAAATACTTCTGCAAATCCTCTTTCAATTATGGCCAATGTAGGGAACTTTACTAGTAATTTCCCTTTAACTAGTATTGGTCCCTAGGTCTCAAATTGACTCCAAATGCCTTCAAATCTTCAAGGAAGGTGTATGAGTGATATTAGGACTTGAATATGATGTTCAGGGATGAGATGTGGCCACCAAAATAACTCTGCAAACTCTCTTAATATTCTGGACCAAGTATGCAATTTTACTAGTAATTTGGGGTTCAAATCCCCCTGGGGTAAGTACTGAAAATGCCTTCCCAAATGCGTCCAAACCCACTCAAATTTCTGAATAGGGGTAGGGAATGTATTAAAGATGTTATTAAGGTCTCATTTGCACCATTAATTGATTATTATATATGTTCCAACCCTCTCCCATTCAGCTGCAAAAATCACCAATTCGACCCTTGGGGAAATGACACTATTTCTTCTCCCAATGCAATTAAACTGAGTAAAAATACTTCAAATGCTCAAGTACAGTACATGAAACTTGTAAAATACATCCATGGCAGTACATTAATCACAAATTCATCAGAGAATCATCCATTCATTCTAAATCATCAACATTACATTGGTTCACAACAAGGTAGTGGGGAAATGGCACCGTTCTTTCATTAAAAATGAGATTTACACATTTCTGCTTGGAATTTTGACTTGAAACTTTCTGGAGATGAAGAACAGAGTATTTACTTCATATTACAAAATAAATGGGGCATTATAAGCTCCCCCAAAGAGTACAATAACTCACCAAAAATGCCCTCCCTCAAGGATCAAGAATATGCCATCAAAACTAGAAATGGTTGAAGGAGTGAGCTGCAATAGAAGAAACCATGAGCTTCCCTATAGCTTACACCTGCAAATAAAGACTCCATTAAATCTCCAAATTAAAGGTTTGAATGGCCTTTTTAATTACCAACTTGGATGGGAATCTTTCACCCTCGAAATTGGCTAAGGCAAGAAACTAGTCATCCACTAGCTCTCCATCTTGACAAATGCAATTGCAAATTCTACAAATGATCAAAAGCTGGTTTCATTCTTTGTTATTAACATTTATAAACTTCTAATGTCCTCCATGGGTCGAATTCCTTCCAAGAGACTCATGCCAACTCAAGTTGGGAAGAGATTCCAAAGAACGCCACTTGTACAACAATTCCTAGTCTCCCACTTCCACCAAATCACATGTGGAAGCACCTTAGCTGCCCTAATACCCTTCAGCGCCCTCTTGGAGTCTATTTTTAGCCCTGACATGTCATATATGTCATATGTCAGCCTTCAGGTCTGATTTGTGTCATAGGTGTCATAGCATCTTCATCATTGTTGTCATAGAGCTAGGGAATCTATCCCAAGTGTCTCACTAGCTCCAAATTGCCTCTTCCTCTTCCATGGGAGTTACTCTTCCTCTATATTTCGACCTTGGATGAGTCATGTTGTAAGACCCATCAAGGTTTATTACTATTCGGCTCTTATTTCATGTTTCAATGTTTGTTTAAGATTTCTAATAAAAGCACAAACTACTCTTTAAATCTGTTCAATCATTTAGAAATTTCAAATAAGACATTAGCAATTCACATCACATGAAATATCATAAAAATCATGTTATAATATAGCAACATATAATAATTTTACAACAACATATAAACGATTTAAAATCACAAGAAAAATACCTGGTTATAAGAATGGTGACATAGTCCAAACTGAGCAAGCTTCCCTCTTCTCCTCGAGTTTCTCCCATCTTCACTGCCCAAAGCGGAACCACGGTTTTACCTTCCAACCAACTAGGGGCCTAGCCGGTTCCCTAGCCCCAGGAAGCCATTGAATGGTCCCATCCAAATGGCCTCCTGGCCCTCCGTGCCCGAGACCCCCCAAGAACAGAACAGTGATGCACTAGTAGGCTATGTATCAAATCTTCCAACTCTTCCAAACTTCTCATACCCCAAATTATAAAAAATACCTCTTCCTATCAAAATTCTTACCAAAATATCCTTCAAGAAAAAAGACTCCCCCTCCTTCCAATCTCAAGTCTCATATTTATATCAAAACTCCTCCTCATCCATCAATAAATTCCAAAAATAATAGTCAACATTCAATAAATTCATTTTCTAAAAAAAATAGCAATTTAATCTAAATTAATAAAATATTATTACACATGGTTGCAAAGTCTCACTTGTCATGCTTTTACATTAAATGCAACTATGACAACTCTTTTCTAAAAACTTGTGCAATCCTATCTATTCATTTATTTATATTATCATCTCATACATAAGTCAAATAAGATATTTTCATATACTATATTATACTATGTGTTAAATTTTCTGAATTTACTTCAATATGATCTAGGATCTTAATTGAGAGAACAACATGTACATCATATCTACAGCATATCAATCATGGAGACAATAATGCAAGCATACAAGAGACACAAAGATTTACTTGGGGAAAACCATAAAGGTGAAAAACCCCAATAACTTCCTCAGAGATAGATAGAGCAATGATACAACCAACCAAGAGAGATAGCCATAACCTAGTAGCAGATCCTCCTCCTCCATAAGTGCGCCACTCCTCCTTGAGTGCATGTGTGAGAAGTGAGTGAGTAAATAGAGTGCCTCCCGCACTCTATTTATACTTGACTTGACTTGCCTTTTTACCTAACTCATGTAGGCTCGAACTTAACCACATAATGTAATGCTGACTGGGCTGACCCCCAATAGGGTGGTCTAATAACCCTTTGACCCACATGGCCGACCCCCAATAGGGTGGTCTAATAACCCTTCGACCCACATGACTTATACAGGGCCGACCCCAAACAAGGTGGTCTAATAACCCATCAAGTATAAGTTACGACACTTACAATATAAATAACGACACTTCCGTATAGAGGAATAATAACATCTCTATAGGAATACAATATACATATATGTGAAATACATTCCGAAGTTACATATACATCAACACTCCCTCTTAACTAGGAAGGTATTTCTCAGCACAGTTCTTCTAGCACAAGTCATCTTCTCTAGATCATCGTCACTGGATAATCGTCATCGAGTCATCATCATCGTCACTGCTGCTGCTATCTCAATCAATCTCTGAATCTACTCGTCATAGGAATTTCTACAGAGCCAGTCCTTTTTCATACTGGATGTAGGCCCACCACCTGCAGGTCTTCGTCATCACTGGCCATACTGTGGAATCCTCAGGACTTATTACGTGCGTCACAAAACCTCGAAAGAGCATCCCAGGATGTTACGGGTACACAACTCTGACCTGTAGGATCTCCCAGGGCGCTATTACATGTGACCCCACCACAAAACCTCGAAAGAGCATCTCAGGATGTTACGGGTACACAACTCCGACCTGAAATCTCCCAGGGCACAAATTACATGTGGTCCACCACAAAACCTAGCAAGAGCATCTCAGGATGTTACGGGTACACAACTCTGACCTGAAATCTCCCAGGGCACAAATTACATGTGGTCATGGCAAAACCTCGAAAGAGCATCTCAGGATGTTACGGGTACACAACTCCGACCTGAAATCTCCCAGGGCCCAAATTACATGCCATAGGACAAAACCTCGCAAGAGCATCTCAGGATGTTACGGGTACACAACTCCGACCTGAGATCTCCCAGGGCACAAATTACATGTCCTCCCAGAGCAATGTCTCGAAAGAGCATCCCAGGCTGTTACGGGTACACAACTCCGACCTATAGGATCTCCGAGACATGCTCATCTGCACAACCTGATCCACGGCCACAGAGTATCAACCTGATACTCACCATACATCATCCTGATGTACTCATGATCGTCCTGATCATCATCACTGCAATGTCCTGCTGCATGTCATCTGGAGCAACATCCTAAAGCTCATCATCCATGATCATCCTGATCATCACTGCAACATCCTGCTGCATGTCAACTGGAGCAACATCCTGAAGCTCATCATCCATGATCATCATCACTGCAACGTCCTGCTGCATGTCATCTGGAGCAACATCCTGAAGCTCATCATCCATGATCATCCTGATCATCACTGCAACATCCTGCTGCATGATCCACCTGATCATCAATGCATCCACCTGATGCATACCAAGTATCTACCTGATACATATCATCATACATGATCCTCCTGATCATACAATGTATCCACCTGATACATGATACATATCACCATACATGATCCACCTGATCATACAATGTATCCACCTGATACATATACAGATACATGGTCCAAGCATCCAACATGATGCATATACAAAATACATACACATGATCCAACTGATCATATCCAGCATCCAACATGATGCATACATACATAAATGATCCAACTAATCATATCCAGCATCCAACATGATGCATACATACATAAATGATCCAACTGATCATATCCAGCATCCAACATGATGCGTCCATACATAAATGATCCAACTGATCATATCCAGCATCCAACATGATGCGTACATACATAAATGATCCAACTGATCATATCCAAGCAGAAACCAGAACATCATCCTGATGCCCATTATCCAGCGCTTACATCCACAACCATGTGAAGGATCCTCCTTCCAACATGCTTGGAATGGCTTCAGCAAATGTGTCCATCACTTCTTCCTCGAAGTGTCCTCGATCTGAAGAATGCCAAGCCTCTCTCTGAAGTACTCAAACTTCACTCTGGCTAGTGGCTTCGTCAGCACATCTGCAATCTACTTGTCCGTCGCAACATACAGAAGCTTCACAGCTCCTCTCTTCACCATATCCCTGATATAGTGATATTTGATCTCTATGTGTTTCGACCTGTCATGAAACACTGGGTTCTCGGACAGCTTCACACAACTCTGGTTATCACAGAAGATACCAGTAGCCTCCAACGGGAGATCAAATAACTCAGACAGTAGCTTCCGTAGCCATACTGTCTCACAACCAGCTGAACAGGCTGCAACATACTCTGCCCCAGCTGTACTCAATGCTACACAGGACTGCTTCCTGCTAAACCAAGAGATCACACCTGATCCCATATTGAAACAACACCCAGATGTGCTCTTCCTATCTGCAGCACTGCCAACCCAATCTGAATCAACATAACCTTGTAGGTTAAACTTTTGATTCGCTTCATACTTGAGCCCATAATCCACTGTACCCTTCAGGTACCTCAGAACATGCTTTACAGCAACTAGGTGAACACTCCTCGGATCCGTCAGGAACTGGCTCAATGTGTTCACAGCAAAGCAAAGGTCTGGTCTCATGTTTGTCAGGTACATCAAGGACCCAATCATCTGACGATACATAGAGACATCAACTGGCTCAGATGAAGCATCACATAGAAGCTTCAGATTCGATGCCATAGATGTGTCCATGGCCTTGCAATCCATCATCCCGAACCTCTTCAGGATCTCTACTGCAGTCTTCCCTTGTCCAAGGAAGATTCCATCACTCTGCCACACCTCCATGCCAAAAACAAATAGTGCATCATCCCCAAGTTCCTCAACTCGAACTCGGCAGCAAGCTTCCGCTGTGTGTCGGCAATCAATCTATCCTCACCTGATACAAACAGGTCATCCAAATAGTAGTATCGATCCAAATAGTAGTATCGCTGGATTGCCTTCCTCAACCTTGTAGAAAAGGTTGGAGTCCGCTTTATTCTTGGTAAAGCCCAAACTGGATAGAAAGCTGTCTATCCTACCATAGCAAGTTCTGCACACATATATGACTACACCATGCTGTCTTGAAATCCATTTGGTGCATCTTCTATTTCATCACTTTTATATTTCTCAATGCTGCCATCTGCAACATGCTTGATTTGATAGATCCATTTGGAAGTCATAACAAACTTCCCTTCACGTCTTGGGACTACATCCCAAACATCATTCTTCATGATCGACGGATCATGGCATTCCATTTCTACATCCCAGATCCTGGGAACTTCAATATCTTTGCTGAACAAATGTTGTAGTCCTTTTGTAGGTGAAGATATACGGTCTTTCCTACAAAACAGGTTAAATTGCATGATTAGAAACATCTCATAATTTTCAGAACAAATTCTTACATATAAAGAAATATGTCATACAGTCATGCAATTATCTTAGCCAATGCTTCAATACAACATTTATCCATATCCCGTAACTTTCTAGATGCCTTCCAATCTCTACTAGAACATTGTTAAGAGTGTGCACAACTCCCAACATGTCAGCAAATAGGTTTCATTCTAGATAAGTAGCAATGGAATGTTGTACAGTGCCATAGGCCACTTACCCATGTATGTTAGTAGTATACTGTTCATTAATGCAACTATCTTAATATGCACAATACATATCCTAAGTCTAGGAACATGAACATAAACATCATTGAACAATTTTATTTAAACAAACAAATATGCAAGAAATGATGATTAAAATACTTATCTTTCTTTGTTCGTTGGGTGGACTCCCTCTGAGTCTTTGCTTCCTTGCAAGAGCTGCTGGAGTCCTAATCTGAAGTAGCTTCTTCTACACCTTTCTGTTGTGGAATGTAGAGAGATGGTCAACTCCCTCTGAATATCTGCATCCTTGCAAAAACTACTGAAGTGTGCTCCTTTGCTTTATTGCAGGAACAACTGGAGTGTGCTCCCTCTTGATCTTTGCTTCCTGGATTACCTGTTCTTGAGCTCATATTCATCCTTGGTCCCTATGCATGCTTATTAGTATCATGATTGTGTTATCCTTGTGAACTCATATAAAATCATACATTCATTAGTATACTATTAAAACACAATAATCTCAAGCATGTATACTCATGATAATTTCAAACAGAAATAATAAGCATTAGCATTCAAGGTTTATGTAGGATTCTTATGGTTAGTCAAATCATAAGAAACATAACATGTATAAAACCTATAATTACTCAAACCTATGACTCTTCAGGTTAGTTGAATCATCAATCAAGATAAGAGATATAATATGCATAAAACCTGTGATTATTCAAACCTATACCTTCATGATTCTTCTGGTTAGTCATATCATCAATTATGGTAAGAAATATAATATGCATACAGCCATGACTTATTCAAACCTACAACTTCATGAATAATCATTATCAAACAACACAACAGTATAAGATCCTAACACAAGGTAGGATTCTATCTTGATATAGGAAAAACATACCTGGATTAGCATGCTAGCTATTTATGTCTAACATACTCACATGATGTCTTCTTGTTCTTCTTCAATGACTTGTGCTAGTAACCTGTATATCTCATAGGTTAACTATTACAAAATCAAGTTATACATACCTCGTAAATGGATATTCTATGAGATCCATGACAATGGATGAATCTTTGTCCTCATATTATCATGATCATATGTTCTTGGACCAGAACATGATTTGTCTTTCTTGGTGTACCTTTCATGTTATTAGACAACATAAACCTCATACAACACCATAATGCATTAGTACAATCATAAGTGTCAACACCCTAACCAATGAATATCTTCTATCATGCATTCATAATTTTGTTAAGGTGATACGACAAATCTAAAATCAAAATTGTACTAACCGTAATAACATGAAGACAAACATACCATAAACTTAATCATGAACAAATATCGAAACATACCTTGATGAGTCATACCTATTGAGATCGCTTGTAATATTCTTATGTAAGGCCTTAGCCTCATCTCCCTCTGAAACAGGAACTTCTTCACTTATGCAAGTGACCAATCCATCTTCTTCTAGGATTAGCCCAATCCACTTGATTTGCAAGAACTGTACCTGGAGCTGATCAAACTGGTATATTCAGAATTTGAAAACTGTAAAGTTTCACTCCTCAATTTTTCCTTTGAAACTTCCGGATTCACTGGATGTGACCCTGAACTAGGGTTTGATGAATCCCACTCTTCTTCCCAATCAAAAGGTTTGATCCAAAGCTCTAAGCTTCTATTTTTCTGAGGAGCTTCCAGCCGTGGTCTCAGATTTCAAAAATTCCCATTTTTACAGAAGCCCTAATTTTCCACTTTCCTGATCAAAGTCCCGAACTAGGGTTTGATCAAGCCCGGCCTTCTGCCCAACCAAAAATTCTGATTTTGGTCTCTAAATTTTTATTTTGATGAGTAGCATTCAGCCGTGGTCTCCGATTACAAAAATTCCAACTTTCTCCAAAGCCCTAAATTCCGGAAGCCATGAATGAAGGTACTAACAAATAATTCTGTTTTGACAGAAATATGTACCTGATTGTTTCTGGTGTAACTACGAACTTTTTGATCCATAGGGTCTGAAAAAGTTTCCTGAGATAGCCTGACCTATTAAGTTTCCATCTTGATAGGTCTGACCTCAATTGGATTCTCTGAGAGAGAGTTATGCCAAATGTCGCAACGTGACCTGTTTTGGGATGATACAGGAGAGCGAACTTGTACGGCATGCCACGTGTCACTATTTCAACTTCGGCCTCTGAAAAATTTTCCCGAGATAGCTCGGCCTGTTATCTTTCCATCTTGACAGGTCTGACCTGAATTGGATTTTTTGAGAGAGAGTTATGCCAAGTGTCGCAACGTGACCTGTTTATGGGATAAAACAGTAGAGCGAACTTGTACGGAGTGCCACGTGTCACTGGTTCAACTTCGGCCTCTGAAAAAGTTTTCTGAGATAGTGCAGTCTGTGTACTACCTGTCACTGTTCACGAAATTTCATTTGGAGCTTCTTAACCCAAGTTATGACCTTTTTCCCGAGGTCACCTGATTTTGACTCAGATCTGGAAGAGGCAGAAACCCTATATTGCACAGATCATAAATCACAAAGTAAAACGAATTAGAGGTTTTCCTTTGGACACAAGGTACCTGGAGATCTTAGCTTCGGCCTGTAACAATTTCAGATCCGAAAACTTCTCCAAAACGGATTTATAGCGAAAGTGCTACGATGACTGGTTTTTTCTATATCAAGCCCTAGCATCGTAAGTGCAACAAGTGTCATACATGCCATATCATGCCTTCTTTCAGGCTAGCTCTGATACCATGTTAAATTTTCTGAATTTACTTCAATATGATCTAGGATATTAACTGAGAGAACAACATGTACAACATATCTACATCATATCAATCATGGAGACAATAATGCAAGCACACAAGAGACACAAAGATTTACTTGGGGAAAACCATAAAGGTGAAAAACCCCAATAACTTCCTCAGAGATAGATAGAGCAATGATACAACCAACCAAGAGAGATAGCCATAACCTAGTAGCAGATCCTCCTCCTCCATAAGTGCGCCACTCCTCCTTGAGTGCATGTGTGAGAAGTGAGTGAGTAAATAGAGTGCCTCCCGCACTCTATTTATACTTGACTTGACTTGCCTTTTTACCTAACTCATGTAGGCTCGAACTTAACCACATAATATAATGCTGACTGGGCCGACCCCCAATAGGGTGGTCTAATAACCCTTTGACCCACATGGCCGACCCCCAATAGGGTGGTCTAATAACCCTTCGACCCACATGACTTATACAGGGCCGACCCCAAACAAGGTGGTCTAATAACCCATCAAGTATAAGTTACGACACTTACAATATAAATAACGACACTTCCGTATAGAGGAATAATAACATCTCTATAGGAATACAATATACATATATGTGAAATACATTCCGAAGTTACATATACATCAACACTATGAAATAATTTATATTATTTGTATATAATATTATATGTATTTCAATAATCCAATCAATTTATATAAATCTAAAACATATTCAACAAGTCAACAAACTCATTCTTTCAACTCACAAGTGATACTTTCAACAATTCATCAACCAAGCTACTATTAGATAATATAACCATATTAATTTATTCATCGATCTACCAATCATAGTATTGTACTCACGATTTGGCGTATGCATGGCCAGTGCACATGTCGTAAACGTGGGTACTAATAATCATATTTAATGCTCCTAATAGATCATTATTACATGATCACAAACAACACATATAAGAGCAATTAAACAATGCATCATTCATCATTCATAATCATTCATATAGAAGCAATAAGACATTTAATTAAATAAACATAGTGATGAAATCCAGCATATAATCACGATAGTTAATAAAAATCAAGAACACCATCCAATCCATCATTGGTCCCATCCATCCCATCAGTACTCCAACCCCCTAATCACCACTACTTCCATCTCCTGACCTCACCATCCCGTCCTCTGCTGGAATATACCATGGAATCTTGACTACGCGTATGACCATGTATATAACCCGTAAGTGGAAGTGTCGATCGAACACATCGACCAAGCTTCCCCAGCAGGCACCCACTAGTCATCATCACACATCCAGGGGAACGTGCTCAGCACAGCCCTCCCACGACTCTGGGTTTCGGAGGTTCGATGGTGGGAAATGCCTCCACCCCACCTGATAGTACTAGGGTCAACACCCTACATCAACCATACTGTGCCATCACTGATCTAAGGGGTCCCGTCATTGAAAAACCACTTTGGGCAAGTCACAATTCCTGTCAAAACTCACACTCACCCACAAGTCATAGAAATATTGGAATTCACAATTAAATAGCATGAAATTTGATATAACGTCATTATACTCATGATGTTCAATACATCTCGTGGGCCTTGGCAATATAGGAATCCACCTATCTCATAGCCAATCAACATGTGGAATAGTTCATCATTAACATGAAACATATATATAGCCATAACCAACTCTTTCAAGTGCCAATCCATATCACTAATACGACATTTACAAATAATCATGTAAGTTATTTTTGCAAACAACTAAATTAGCATTCCACATATGGATATTCTATATTCAATTTTGCAAGTTCAAATGAAATAACATATTCATTGTCATTAATAAATTAAAACAATATTTCGAATTACCATACATGCCTCAAGGGAGTCCACATATCCACATAACAATCATCTTGATTAATCTATCTTAGTAAAACAGATAATAAGAAAATAAGATGTTAAGCTAATTCACATTAGAGTTTTTAATTAATGACCATCAAAATATGGGGCGTTACATACACCCACCCTTCAAGAAACTTCGTCCCGAAGTTATGGTCACTCACAATTTTAAGAAAAATCTCGATACCATATCTTTATTCTTTCCGACTAAAATACCTTAGCCATGCTAGTCCCATGAGACCTTCACCCGATCAACATGTTGTTATTATTAATTTTACCTCTTCCATCACATAGGATGCATTCTCAAGTTACCCTTTACATGTTATACACACAATTGATCTAACTTCATCAAGGTTTATCAATTCACTTAGTCCGGGTTAGTTAACATATAATCATAATCTGTTGTTGTTTTCGATACCATAGTTGATAAGAAGACCTTGTATTCCATATCACATTTCCTTAGGTTCAAGGGTTATTGTTATGACTCATTTATTGATTCTTAGTTGTTACTGATCTTCTTTCTTATAAATGCCAATTACTTTTCATTAGTATATTTAATTAGATCCAAACCTCAATAGTATTTTGAATGGTGTATTACATAATAACTTAAATAGTGCCATGTTATCGATTGAGTTCATGTTATCAGTTAACACTCGTGAAAGGAGAATTTCGACACACATGTCTCATGTTATGCACAAAACACGTACGATTTTGAATTTTAATGCATAGATCACCTCCATCCTTAATGTAATCACCAAATTTTCCCATATTGCTTTTATTGACACACGTCATGAATCTTGGCCTATTAGGTGCCTTGAAGTGCTAGGATGCCTTATCTTGCATACTCACTACTTACTTCTCTGAACTCAAATGCCTATTACTATCTATCGTTGATTATCATTCCAAAATACTATCATGACACTTGTTACCTGTACTCATATTGCTATATTGTTCTTACTATACTTACACTTAGTACTATTATTCACATGCCTTTCCTTATTTGACTAAATTTCACTAAAATTACACATGTTTCATGTTTACATTTACATAATTTATGTACATACTTTATGGTATTTAATTTTTAACATTGTTTGTTTTATATAAAATATTTCCTACCTATTTAAGAATCTCAAATTTAATTGGGCTAAAAATTATTAATTTAGTCTTAACTAAGTCCATATTAATCTTGTTTATATACACATATATTATCATTTTCTTTTTCTTTTAATATACAAAATGCCAATAACCTAACATAAGCTTTACTTCAATTTTTCTTATTATTATTGTTTTTTTTTTAAATGTGAAAAGTGTGTTTGAGTTGTTATAGTATCTATAATAATATTGATCATTACTTTAATTTAGTTTATTATATTATATTCTTTATGGATTTTCCCTATAAACCATTTCAGATTTTACGATTTGTTTTTCCTATATGTACAATCCCCCCTTTTTTTCCCTATCTTCTACAATCTATAAATTGAATATATATATATATATATATATATATATATATATCATGTAATTGACTTTAAAAAATAAATTTGACTTACCTTTTAACAATCTCTTAACTTTAAATCTAACACGGCCCAAGCCAAAATTTGTTTAAGTGGAAAGAAAGGTAAGCTTAGACCTCCATTTGTTGAGGTTGTTAGTGTTATCAAATCTTAATAAGATAAATTAAATTTGAACAAGTGTAAATTTTAAATCTACACAAATGGTACAATGTACAATATGGCAAATGGCAAAAACATTTATGTGTATTCAATCCCTTATAATCATGCTTACCTCATAATTCACATTCTTCACATAACTTTATAATATTTTATACTATTATATATTATTAATTGAAAAATATATATTATCCATATGATGAATTAACATATAATTATTAACTCTTAATATATAAACCAATGAAATATATATATATATATTACTACCATTAAATCTTCCGAATCTCATTTCATTGAAATTTTAAAATCTCATTTCCCATAAAATTTTGTTTCACATAAATAGATGCAGTTTTACATAAATAGATTTGCATCTAATTTTTTTTTTTTTCACATATTTATAACATATATTGACTTGAACACTACTCATGTATACCAATTACACATTCCTTTTATAAATAGATTAACCAAATTAAATATATTTAATAACTAAACCAACCAAAACCAACTAAGAATATAATATTCGCACTATTATCATTTATTACTCATTTTCCAACATATTAAATATATATAACTATTCTTTTACTACTCCTTTTACAATATATTAAATATATATACAATATTAAATATATATATAATAGTTATATAATGATTGATTGATTTATTTATTTATTTTATATATATATAGCAAAAAATAAAAATAAAAAACATAATTTTAACCACTAAAGTTTAATCCACAGAAGAAATTTCAAATTATAAATAAATAAATAAAATTATAACCAATCTTCACCATCATAAATTGGTTCATATTATCATAACGTAGATGCCGATCCTCCTCTTTAATATATCATATTTCTGGGGAACAATCCCAGTAACAACCTCCGTCGTCCTATTCTTATTCCATGTTATTGAAATTTATGTAATTTTGAGGTTCATTATTTTGGCAACCAAATATATATATATATATATATATATATATTTTAAATGTTTACCCAAATTTTCAAAATTTAAAAGATTTATTTTTAAACTAACAAAGTATGCATTTCCTAAAATTAGCATACTAAACATTATATATATATAATTGGTTCTCAAATTTTTTTTTTCTTAATCTGTAGTTTCATCGTTGTAGGACAGGTTTCACATGCTACGAAAATCCACGCATTACATGTGCAATGGAATCAGCGCTTGTGGAAATTACTTAAAGCTTTCATTATTAGTCTATAACATGAATGGGCATACAACCGTGTCAGTACTATGCTGATCATCAAACTACAGGTGTAGAAGATATTGTAGTTGAAATCATGGATTTTAATTGGGAGTTGATATATATATATGACAAAGACAATTTTATAATCTTTAACTCATACCCAGAAGTTGTTAATATTCAATATTTTATTAAATATCTTGAAGATTATAATGTGATTTAAATCAATTATTCTCAAAGTTAAATTCTGAGTAAAATCATGATTTTTTTATGTGTGTGTGTGTGTGTTTTTTTTTAACAGATCCTGTACTATACTAACAGATATTTTCACTTTAAAGCCTTAACTCAATTTTATTTTTTTTAATTTATTAATATGCTCAAACTATATCAGTTTTAGAAAGACATTTAATTAAGTTCTTTTTTGAAAAACTTCAACGAATTGTCGTCAATGAAGGGCCCGAGAGTTGCATTTAGCCTATCTGTGTAGTTTGTGAACAATGAACAATTGCTTTGTTGAATGGTGCAGTAGATCATAATGAAAATTGTTCTTTTATTTGTATGCATTTCTCTTGTTTCATTTACAATTTTTTATTATTATTTTTTTAACCTAACTATTTCATACAATTAGATAAACATTATTATTAAATTTATTTACTTAACTCTTTTTATTTCTTTATATATATATATATATATATATATATATATATATATATATATATATATATATGTGCTTCAAATGATGTCCACGCCCTACATACGTAAGCTAGAAGGATACATGCTAAAGATGACCATGTCTTACAAAATCTGAGCAAATGAAAATATCAAGGTTTGATATTAATCTCTTCCCAAATACGGCACTGTCAAAACCTTCAAAGGCTTTCAGTTTCTTTTGGGGCCCTCGCCTCACTACCCAATGTTTAGACTTTATGATGCATTTATAACCCTAGGGCACAACCATTGAGGGAGTTATTACGGACAAGGATGGGCATCGCCAAACCATATACCTTATTTTAATATTTTATTATAAAAAAATACAGAGTTTTCTTTTCCACCGTCATTGTTTGAATAGAAGATACTCGGTGTTGAGTAATCACATCAACTGTAGATCTCAAAATATCTCTTAGTTATTTTATTTTATTAACTTATTGCCTGCAATCAGTTTTCCTATATGCACAGGGAATTGGGAAGTGGAAACTTGGTTTTGAATTGTAAAATCCTCAAGGTACTAAATTAAATGAGGTAAGGTAAGAATGAGAAATTTATCTGGCATTGTCATTCAGTATATATATATATATATATTCCCATCTATCAATTGGTCACTTCAGCCACTGTTCAGCGAGTTACTTCACTCTCAGTTAACTGTTCCGCGAGTTACTTCATTCCCCCAAAACAGAATTTGAGGCAGGGACTTTGCCGACCGTGTCAATTTCATAAATGTTTTGATATCAATTTATGGTTTTGTTACTATTGTGGTTTACATATTGCATGCGGTCTGGTTGTTATTACTCCCATTGACAATTTGGTTTTAAATTCTCTAAGAAATAACATCCATTTTCTCACTAAAAATAGGATGTCAAACTTTATTCCATCTTTAACTGATGCAATTAATATTAAACCGATCTCTCTCTATTACCCCCCAAACTGTGAAGTGCACTTTTAACTGGATATTTCATATCCATAAAACGCAGGTATTGTTTTTAGTATTATTATTAATTTTTTAGGAAGAAATGGAGTACTCAACCCCACACCAAATTGATTCTCTGGTGCCTCTCCATTGTAAACAATGAAAAGGGTTCTCATTTTTTTTTCCCGGAAGAAATGGAAGCAAGATCAGCTGGAGGAATTATTCCCAGCTCGATCTCACATGGACATGGGCGGCTTGGCTTGTACTCACGACACATTGAAGAGCTACCAAGTATGGAAACATTGCTATCTTTAAAGAGGGACGTGTACACAACACACTCCAGGAGGCCGCCCAAGGCCGTGGCTTCTTGCAGCTACTCTGCCTGCCTCTCCAGAAAACCTGCACCCATAACCTAGTCTACAAGGCGACTGCAGAAATAGCTAGCCAACCGATATTAAGTAGATAGGTTTCAATGCTTCCAATTGTTGCGAGGTGTTCAGTAACCTGATGCAGTCGATCCAGGGAGGGAGGAAAAGGATGGAGGAAAATAAATAGATAGGTTTCAATGCCGGGAATCAACGCGGAGATGCCACTGCTACTCACTCGATTCAGGTAGCCATCACTTTACTACGAGAGAGTTTAACTAATACTAATAAGGTTGATTCATTCCCAGGTGTTTTGATCTCCTGGCTCGGATATTGTTATCATTCCTATTTTATCCCATAGATCTTATCTTACGTCATCATTATTTCATCTCATCTTATTTCACTAGCCTTTCCCGATTGAGGTGACTAGCTAGTTGGGGTTCCCTTGTCTTTCCTGATCGAGGTGAAAGCTAGCCCTTGATTTATAGGTTTCCTTTATAGGTTGGTTGGTTGGTTATATAGATAGCGAGGCATACAAATACATTCTCCAGGAGAACTCCATGATTCACGTTGACCAGGTCCCACTCAAGTAGCAAGTCAGGTTCGTCACTATCAGAGGGTGAGTAGGATGCTAGCTTCTTGAGCTGCATCGAACCTCGTTGTAAAGTGATTTCGAAAAGTTTTATGTACAAATTCTAGCCCTGCAGTTCTTTCCATTGAAATCCCAGAACCTGCTTCGTAAATAACTAGATCCGGTTTGTCCGGGCACCAGTCAGAGGAAACATAGAAATAATAATTTCATTTTTTTTTTTTTTGGACACAGTGGGGCATATCATGGGCCCCTTCAAAGCACCCAATGGCGATATTTTTCGGGCTTTGATGTTTCTTTACAGGAATCGAATCCAAGATCCTTCAAAGACAAGGATTTTTTTTTGTGTGGCGTGTAGTTTCTTTTTGACAAGCCAAAGGGGTGCAGCCCTGGCTCTGACTGTATTTCTTATATATGTTTCTTGCTATAGTGAGTCTGCCACGAAGGGAGTAACCCTAGGGGCATGGATGGGTTTTACTTGCAGTACTACTTTTAACATTTTGTGGTTTGCTGTAGTAAAGGCGGTGCTTGTACTCTTTGTTTTAAGTGTACCCAGTTTTGTAGGAAACATATCCATATTTTAATTTCGTGGTATTTTGCAGGTTCTCATAGGTTTTTTTTTTCAAAAAGGTTATGTTTTGTTCAAATAAATATCATTTTTTTTTATCGGCAATAATGCAAGCAGGACTAAGCACAGTGTAGCAGACGCTAGCCTAGGAGGCGGCTGCGATGTTTTTTTGGCAGCCCCTGCTAGCCATCTGTGCCAGGCTTGCTTGGCAACGACTTCAAAGTTTAGGGGTTTGTGATGAAGTCACTGGCAATAGCAATGATGAGATTAGAAGACTCATAGAAATTCAAAACATTCATTCCATTAAGGTTTATTGGTATTAGAGAGCAATCATTGAAGACTACTGCAGAGCATGAGGTTTTGTTTTATTGAAGATTTCCACTACATCAGGTAGGAAACTCATGTTTATCAATATTGAGAATCCTTAAATATTACACACATAAACCTTGTCGGTCTGATCCAACTCTGATTTCACCGTGAAGAATGTCGATGTATGTGTTTGTGGGTATATTCAGACTTCACAAATACACATAACCAAAAGTTTAAGTACTTCATCTACAGATCCCGTAAGGAGTTTTTCTATGTCACCATATAAACATAGGTTTTATAGGCTCATCAGTATTAATATCTCATCAGCATTTCAAACACAAGTAAACCTTGTTATTCCGTTCCAACTCTTACCTCATAATGGAGAATATACCAAACGGTTTTAGAGACTTAGTAGTTAGAATCCATAAATATTTATTCTCTGTTTGCATAAAACTAAAAATTTTACAGGCTTAAGAGCACTTAGAACCAGTAAATATTAACATACCCACAAAAAATTTAAACCATGTGTGTTTTATGTTGTATTTAAGTTTACTTCTTCATTTACAATGGAAATTCAGATTTCACATTTATTCTTTTTTCAGTTTATGCAAGCCCTTCAAGTTCCAGTTTTTGAACCAAGAGCTCTGATACCATATGTAAGACCCATCAAGGTTTATTACTATTCGGCTCTTATTTCATGTTTCAATGTTTAAGATTTCTAATAAAAGCACAAACTACTCTTTAAATCTGTTCAATCATTTAGAAATTTCAAATAAGACATTAGCAATTCACATCACATGAAATATCATAAAAATCATGTTATAATATAGCAACATATAAGAATTTTACAACAAGATATAAACAATTTAAAATCACAAGAAAAATACCTGGTTATAAGAATGGTGACATAGTCCAAACTGAGCAAGCTTCCCTCTTCTCCTCGAGTTTCTCCCATCTTCACTACCCAAAGCGAAACCACGGTTTTACCTCCCATCTAACTAGGGTCCTAGCCGGCTCCCTAGCCCCGGGAAGCCATTGAACGGTCCCATCCAAATGGCCTCCTGGCCCTCCGTACCCGAGACCCCCCAAGAAAAGAATAGTGATGCACTAGTAGGCTATGTATCAAATCTTCCAAGAGTTCTCAAACTCTTCCAACTCTTCCAAACTTCTCATACCCCAAATTATCCAAAATACCTCTTCCTATCAAAATTCTTACCAAAATATACTTCAAGAGAAAATACTCCCCCTCCTTCTAATCTCAAGTCTCATATTTATATCAAAACTCCTCCTCATCCATCAATAAATTCCAAAAATAATAGTCAACATTCAATAAATTCATTTTCTAAAAAAAATAGCAATTTAATCTAAATTATTAAAATATTATTACACATGGTTGCAAAGTCTCACTTGTCATGCTTTTACATTAAATGCAACTATGACAACTCTTTTCTAAAAACTTGTGCAATCCTATCTATTCATTTATTTATATTATCATCTCATACATAAGTCAAATAAGATATTTTCATATACTATATTATACTATGAAATAATTTATATTATTTGTATATAATATTATATGTATTTCAATAATCCAATCAATTTATATAAATCTAAAACATATTAAACAAGTCAACAAACCCATACTTTCAACTCACAAGTGATACTTTCAACAATTCATCAACCAAGCTACTATTAGATAATATAACCATATTAATTTATTCATCGATCGACCAATCATAGTATTGTACTCACGAATTGGTGTATGCATGGCCAGTGCACACGTCGTAAACATGGGTACTAATAATCACATTAAATGCTCCTAATAGATCATTATTACATGATCACAAACAACACATAGAAGAACAACTAAACAATGCATCATTCATCATTCATAATCATTCATACAAAAGCAATAAGACATTTAATTAAATAAACATAGTGAGGAAATCCAACATATAATCATGATAGTTAATAAAAATCAAGAACACCATCCAATCCATCATTGGTCCCATCCATCCCATCAGTACTCCAACCCCCTAATCACCACTACTTCCATCTCCTGACCTCACCATCCCGTCCTCTGCTGGAATATACCATGGAATATCGACTACGCGTGTGACCATGTATATAACCCGTAAGTGGAAGTGTCGATCGACCACATCGACCAAGCTTCCCCAGCAGGAACCCACTAGTCGTCATCACACATCCACGGGAATGTGCTTAGCACAACCCTCCCACGACTCTGGGTTTCGGAGGTTCGATGGTGGGAAATGCCTCCACCCCTCCTGATAGTACTAGGGTCAACTCCCTACATCAACCATACTGTGCCATCACTGATCTAAGGGGTCCTGTCATTGAAAAACCACTTTGGGCAAATCACAATTCCTGTCAAAACTCACACTCACCCACAAGTCATAGAAATATTGGAATTCACAATTAAATAGCATGAAATTTGATATAACGTCATTATACTCATGATGTTCAATACATCTCGTGGGCCTTGGCAATATAGGAATCCGCCTATCTCATAGCCAATCAACATGTGTAATAGTTCATCATTAACATGAAACATATATATAGCCATAACCAACTCTTTCAAGTGCCAATCCATATCACTAATACGACATTTACAAATAATCATGTAAGTTATTTTTGCAAACAACTAAATTAGCATTCCACATATGGATATTCTATATTCAATTTTGCATGTTCAAATGAAATAACATATTCATTGTCATTAATAGATTAAAACAATATTTCGAATTACCATACATGCCTCAAGGGAGTCCACATCTCCACATAGCAATCATCTTGATCAATCTATCTTAGTAAAACAGATAATAAGCAAATAAGATGCTAAGCTAATTCACATTAGAGTTTTTAATTAATGACCATCAAAATATGGGGCGTTACACATGCCATGAATAATACCTTTTGAACTCCCCCAAGTATGTTACCATTCACCTTGAATTCGAATTGGTGAGAGAATGATGCCAAGTGTAGTGGGGAAATCTAGCCATATGTGGGTCCCACTTCCTCCATGTGTATTCATGATCAAATGCCACTTTGATTTTCACTTGTGTATATTTATGCCATTCTAATGTTCAAACATCATTTATTATTGTTGGAAGGCGGTTTGATGAGGATGTGTCATGGTACCGCCGACATTGCGACATGTTGGATAAAGGTGCGAAAGGAGTATTTTGTACCAAAGGATACTACAGTTGGCAGGTTTTGGGTCACTTGGACCATGTATTTTGTAATATTGAGTCAAGCATACCGCAGTTGGCAGTTTTTGGGTCATGAATTTTGTAATATCGAGTCAATTGTACCGCAGTGTGCAGGTTTTTGGGTCATTAGACCAAGTCAGCTAGTCGATTGTCCATAAGTGTCAGCTAGGAAAGTGGACAAGTATTGGAATCAATGGAAGCCTATAAATAGATGAGAATTGTAAGTGTTGAAGAAGGAGGAATGATAGAGAGAAGATAGAGCGGTATGCGAAGATAAGGCGAGAGTTGTGCAAAGATTTATGTACTACTTTTGGTTTGCCATAGTAATATAAGATGATGGTTTGGTACAATCTATGTGCAATGTTGCTCGATACTTATGTTATTGTCTTGTCTTAATGCCATTATTTTTTTCTATCGCTATGCCACAATAATATGTTATAGATATCTGTCTACTGTAATGTTGCGATTAAAGTAATGTGCGATCTCTGTCTACTGTAATGTTCAAGGTTGCGATTAAAGTGATGTAAATTCGTAATGAATATTTAGAATTGTTGTTAGTATCATACTAGTGCAATTCGCCTCCTCCCTTGGTGGAAACATGGTTCCGTCCATTCTTCCTGGATGCCTAGGGTGAGACCTCATCCGATCTGCAGGTGTTGCTAGGTGGGCTCAAACCTTCCCGGGCCGGTGCCCAGGGAGACTGCGGTATTTGTTGACAGTTGGTGGACCCCTGTCGACTGTGAGGTCACGACTTGGTCAATAAATGGTTCTGTTGCTGGGACCGTGTGTAGAGTAAGAAGAGGCCATGTTGTGGCACCCAACGAAGCCAGAGATACAGAGCTGGTTTGATCAGAGACTGCGGAAATTTGTTGAAAAGGAAAGTCGGAACACGCGACTAATGGTAGATCACTGGTTGGAAGGATATATTCACGACAGTCCACACGAGTGGTTCTTCTCTGAATTCTCGGTCGTTCTGTATGAGTGGTTGTCAAAGCTGACCTTCCAGAAGAGAAATTTCCAAGGTGGCGAAACGACGGCTTGGACCCCGGAGTTGATCCAGGAGCTGTAGGAAGTCGATAATAAGGCATCGCGGGCTATCGAAGTTTGGCTTGACAGCATCTTGGAAGGATATATCACTGAATTTGCAGTCAACACGAAGAAATCCTATAGTGAAGCTAAAAGATACTTCTTTGACGGATCGAGGGGAAGGTTTTTGCTATCACTCCAACTATTGATTAAAATGCTAATCTACGAGAAAGGTATATTGAAGATGCACCTTGATCAGTAAGAATCCTGGTGGGCGGAGGCCATGGGTATCGTGACTGTCGGGGGGCGGTCGAAGGAATGGTAAGGGGGTAGATGGGTGCAGACCATGAGGAGACTATGAGCGAAGCCAAGGAAGAAAGTGGCCTTACGAGGGGACGAGAAAGGTTCCGACAGGAAAAGAGGCAGAGCATAGGAGAAGGTCCTACTGCGATCAGATTGCAAGACCGTGAAGGAAGGCCACATGGGACAAAGCGACCTCACAGTCCTGACAGGGACAAACAGGCTACACCCAGGATAGAGGCAGGATCAAACCCCGGCACAAACATACCCACCCCTCCGCTCACTGACTCTTAACCAACAATAAATAATACTTCGACACGGCTAAGTTCGTCAATACCGCAGAAGTTAATTAGTAGTAGCACAACGACAAGAGTAAGGAAGCCCAAGATGGCGGGCAATGATGCTAAGCTACCGTTGTTCCATGGAAGTGTGACAGACAACGCAGAGCAGTATTGGTTTTTGTGCAAAGTAGTCTGGACCGTGAAACAGATCACTGATGACAATACTAAGAAAGGACAGTTAGCCACGACTCTACGAAGTCGTGCATTAGATTGGTTCATGAAGTTTGTTTTAGTCCCTATAGGGGCCCCAAAGAAGTCCCTGGATGAGATTCAATATGGGCTATTTGCTAAATTTAGACGGCCTAAGTCGGAGGCTCAATATATTACTGAATTGAAGGAAATTAAGCAGTATCCCAATGAGACAGTGTGGGATTTCGACCAGTGATTCAAGACACTGATGGCAAAGGTTAGTTTTGATATGAGCGATGTCCAACATAAAGAATGGTTCATTGCGGCACTGTTACCCCACATTCAGCTGCCGCTGATGCAGCAAAACATATCGACGCTTAGCAAAGCTCTAGAGATTGCAATTGGATTGGAGGCGTCACTGATTGGAGATAATGCAGTTGGGATGTCGCAGATTCAGACGCAGCTTGCCAACCTGACTATATAGTTGCAAGATTTAAAGAAGAACAAGGAACAACGCGATGAAGTATGGTGTACGCGATGTCGATGAGAGGGACATACGAAAGATGATTGCCTAGATTTTCATAATTATTTGGTCTCTAGTGCACCCAATCCATTGAATGGTGGCAGTATGCCATGGTGTCGCATTTGTTTGGTATTTGGGCACAGTTGTGATAGTTGCCCGTATATGCAGAAAATGGTGACAACCCCGCGAAATCTATATTGTTCCTTCTATAAGTTGGTAGGACATGATGACAAGGATTGTCATGCATATGGGTTGCTACAAGAGAGAATGTGTGATGCATTCTATGTCAAAGATGATCAACGCGTGCACCTCTACAGCCGCAGGTAGCTCAGCCGCAACCACAGATGCAGTTTGTACCGCAGCAGCAACAACCGTAGCAGTTCGTACTGCAATATACACCGGTGAACCCACCGCAGCCTTAGTATGTGCAACAACCACAGTATGTACCACAAGGGCAAGGGATGCCGCCAACACCCATGCAACAGCAGTTTAACCAACCTCAGTATCAGCAGCAGGGCGGCTATTGGGGAGGCTACAGGGGCAGACACGGTGGTGGATTTGGTCGTGGAGGAGGAAGCCGAGGTGGTCAAGGACCTGTTCAATGTTACCACTGTGTGGTGTGGGGGCATTATTAGCGTGACAGCCCACTACCATAGAATCAGTGTACGTTTTGTTCCATTAATGATCATATAGTTGAGAATTGTCCACAATTGATTGCAAGATGGTAGGTTGGGAACACTCCACAGCTACAGAACCCAGTACAACAATGGGTACAAAACCCGGTGCAGCAACCAGTGTAGAACCATCCCCCGCGACCACCGCCGAACGTAAATAAACCAGGGAACCTACAGCAGAACCAAACACAGGGTGCCAATATTGCGACTATTTCTATAGAACCGCGACCACAAGATGCTTCGGTGGCTATTGTTACTCGTGGAGGTAAGACGATTGGGGAAGATGGTTCATGACCACTCATTCGCTTGGCTGGTCAGAAGACAGTAAATTTTGACATTGATGCGGAGCAGGAGACATTCTTGGAATCCCATCGTACCTTGGAGAAAGACCGCGGTATGGCTATTGCTTGCGATATGTCACCTGTATTCGATACTATCGATGATGCAGATCGACCGCCACTACCGGGGACATTGCAAAAGTTTCCTGAGAACTATTTGTTGTTGGCCCGAGATCCAGTTGCTCTAGTTGAGATTGAGGGCTGGTTACAACGATTTCAGAAAGGACGGCAGGAGTCGGCAGTAAACTCCTTACAGCGACAGAAAACTGGCAAGGAAATGTGAATGAACATTAAGATCGGCGACTACGATGTTGATTCGGTTATTCTTGATCTAAGTCTGGATGTTAACATCTTAACCAAGCAGGTGTGGTAGAAGATGGGGATTCCCCCATTGAGATGGTCTCCTGTGTAGCTCCGGTTGGCTAACCATGCGAAGGTTACACCAATTGGGCAGGTTCTGCGGCTCACGATTGATATTGATGGCATGAAGACTTATGTTGATTTTGACGTCATTGAAGTAATTGATGGAGGAAGCTCCTATCCTACGCTATTGGGGATAGGATGGGCTAACGATAGTGGCGCTTTAATCAACTTCAAGAAGCGCATGATGACTTTTGAGAATCATGATTTTCGAGTCATCGCTCCATTGGATCCGACTGAAGGACGCCGATATGTTGAGCCTGTCAAAGATGACGATCACACTTGTTGGGATCATGCATTTAATATTTATGAGGACTACATTCATCCCACGATCCACGGGGAGATGGAGTGGCACGGCGAGAGTTCAGCATCTTCTGACTCTGATGATGCATTAGAGCACTCGCAGAACCGGATGCATGAAGTACCATTCCGGAAATGTGGTTTAGTTACGCAATCCTTACGTCGGGTTGCGACAGAAACAGTCACACTACCTGTCTATGACGGGTTTCCTGACCTCACTAAAGTTTTGGCAGAATTTGAAGAACGGATCTCAGAACCCCAGCGATTGCTGGCCTTGGAGGAAGCATTGAAGGCTTCTCCAGCACGCTGGTGGGAGACAAATAAGAAATTCATTAAAGATTGGTCATAGTGTCGAAGGTTGATGATGGTTTGATTTGGAAATACTGAGGTTTATCACACCAGCAAGTATGATGCCGAACTGATCCCGGTGATCATGTGATGGAGTGCCAACGATTGTGGGTCGCGCAACCCAAAGATGAGTGGGTTCATGCTTTTGTCCATACTTTGGAGGAGATACCACGCTCGTGGTACAATGCAGCCGAGTTGTGCCGTGAAATTACAACATGGGGGGAGATAACGATCTGTTTCACTCATACCTTCACATTTGCGGATGCCAACCCGGATGTCCATAACGCCCTGCAGCTCATCCGCGATGTGATATTTCAGGTTGTTCCGGTGGCCTTCCCTATTGACCTGCACACCCACAGTCAGATGCAGTCTATCATGGAGTGCTTCAATGTCAGTGGAGGGCTAGAAGACGATGATAATCCCTGGAATATCAACATCCCCGAATCCGAAGGAAGTCACGATGTGGTACCACCTGTTGCACCAAGTAATCCGTTCAATCAGCCATTGAGGCTTCGCAAAACAAATATCGGCACCGAGGCAACTCCCAAGTTTGCCAATGTTGGGGATTATTGGGATGATGAGATGATGAGATGATGAGTAAGGTTATCGAGTTACTGCATGAATTTCAGGATGTGTTTCCCACGATGTTTTCCGAAATGAAGGGAATCTTGGGTGATTTAGGAGAGATGAGGATTCCATTGAAACTAGATGCTAAGCCAGTCCGACAGCAACCTTATTGGCTAAATATGCAACATAAAGAAAAGGTCAAGGTGGAACTTGATCGGATGCTGGATGCTGGTATTATCGAACCTGTGGAAGAGTCAAAATGGATCAGTCCTATGGTGGTGCAGGACAAGAAAACAGGCGAAGTGCGCATTTGTGTCGATTTGCGGAAGTTGAACGATGCCTACTTGCATGACCCCTTTCCGACCCCATTTACCAATGAAGTACTTGAAGGCGTGGGTGGTCAGGAGATGTACTCTTTCACTGATGGATTCTCTGGCTACCATCAAATTTGCATTGCCAAGGAAGATCTCCATAAGACAACTTTTGTTACTGAATGGGGTTGCTTTCAGTACACGGTCATGCCCTTTAGTCTGAAGAATGAACCTACGATATTTTCCCGGGTCGTTGTTGCCGCATTCAAAGATTTTATTCAGAATTTTCTGCAGGTATACATGGATGATTGGACCATTTATGGATTGATTCGTGATCACTTGGCTAATCTGCGATTAACGCTTGAGCAATGCCGACAGCACCAGATATCGCTGAACTTGAAGAAATGTATCTTTTGTGCACCCTTTGGAATACTGCTGGGTCATATCATGTGTAAGCAAGGATTGTTGGTTGATCCAGCCAAAATTGCGCTTATTTTGGGGTTGCAACCGCCGATCACTGTTAAGCAGTTGCGCACCACCTTGGGTCATACGGGATATTATCACAAGTTTATCAGGGGTTATGTTGCAATTACGACCCCTATGGAGAAGTTGTTGAAAAAGGATGTGGCATTCCAATGGAACGCGGAATGCCAGGCTAGTTTTGAAACGCTCAAGGCAAAGATGGTGTCGACACCGATCTTGTTCTTTCCAGACTGGAGTAAGGAATAACATGTCCATGTTGATGCTTCATCAGTTGCTTTAGGGGTTGTATTGGCTCAACTAGGAGAAGGCGACATTAATCATCCCATTGTTTTTTCTAGTCGGAAGCTGTCCTCTGCAGAACGTAATTACACTACCACAGAACGAGAAGGTCTGGCCATGGTTTACGCGCTACAGAAATTCATGCACTATTTGTTGGGTGGCCACTTTAAAATGTTCACTGACCACTCTGCATTGAAATACTTGTTCAATAAGCCTGTGTTGGGGGGGGAGATCTGTCGGTGGCTACTGTTGTTTCAGGAGTTTGATTTTGAGGTTGTTGTGAAGCCGGGGCGGTTGAATGCTGGAGCAAATCATTTGTCACGGATTGATACAGGGGAGGAACCGACTAATATCGACGATGGGTTGCCGGACGTCCAGTTATTTCATGTTTCCGTTGCTGATCAATATTTTGATGACATCCTTCAGTTTTTGGTGACCGACACTGCGCCCGATGACTTTACCACTGCCCAGAAGAAGCAATTGGTCGTCAAGGCTGCTGATTTTCAACTGATCGCGGGAGAGTTGTATAAATTGGGTGCCGATGAGATATTGCGTAGATGTGTCTTGCCGCATGAGCAAGCACATATATTGGATGAGGCACATGGTGGAGTTGCGGGAGGACATTATGGAGGTCGGGCGACTGCCAGGAAAATGTTGCGCGCAGGTCTTTGGTGGCCTACATTACAAAACAATGCGACCGACTATGCACGATCTTGTGATGTTTGTCAACGAACTAGTAAGCCATCCAGACGAGACGAGATGTCGCTGCTACCTCATGTAACATTGCAACCGTTTGAGAAATGGGTTGTGGATTTTGTCGGACTGATCAATCCACCAGGGAAATGTACGGGTGTGCGATACATCATTACAACAACAGAGTATTTGACCCGATGGGCTGAGGCAGCGCCTGTAGTTGATTGCTCCGCCACAACAGCCGCTCGATTTTTGTTTGATCACATTATCACTCATTTCGGTTGCCCCAAGATTTTGCTGAGTGATCAAGGCAGCCATTTTCTCAATCGCACTATCAACGCATTGACGGAGGAATTGTAGATTCATCACTAGAAGAGTACACCCTATCACCCATAGGCGAATGGGACGGTAGAAGCGTTTAACAAGGTCTTGGAGCATGCATTGACAAAGGTGTGTAATGAGAACCGCGATGACTAGGATTTGAAAGTTCTAGCGGTCTTATGGGCCTATCGCACCACATGTAAAAGGTTGACTGGTCAAATGCCTTTCAAGCTGGTATATGGGAAGGAAGTAATTATGTCGATGGAGTATATTGTCCCAATTCTACGCATTGCGGCTATTACAGGTATGGATGATGTTTCAGCATTAGATGAGCGTCTAGCACAATTGGTAGAGCTAGAATAGGATTGATTTATCACTGGATTTCACCAAGGGGAAGAGAAGGACCGCCAGAAGGCATGGCATGATCGCCGCATAAAAAAAACAGTTTCAGCAAGGCAACTTAGTGTTACTATATGACAGTAAGTTTATGAAACATCAAGGAAAGTTACAGATGCATTGGCTGGGTCCCTATCGCATCAATAGTATTACTTCAGGAGGAGCGGTTCAATTGCAGCGATTGGATGAGGGATGCTCCCCAAGCTAGTAAATGGTCACAGGTTGAATCCCTATCGCGCGGGCTTGGAGCAGCGATGTCTGAGTCGCATTAGGTAAAAAAATAAAAAATAAAAAAAAATGATGATGATTGTTACAGGTTGCTTGGTGGCAGATGGCGCATCAACAGAAAAAGGTATGCGACAACAGGGAGGCTTGTACCGCAAGTTTGGAATAGTTAGTGATATATATGGCAGCATGGCGGCCTGGTCAGATCAGTAATAAATGCCAAAAGTGGAGATAGTTAATTAACGGCGCGTTTGAATTATGGGCATTAATGGCGGATACGGCCGAGGGGAGGACAAGATCGCCGGTGGATTTCCCTCATTAATACAAGGATTTGGTTGAATTAATGCATGATTTAGTCATGATTACGACCGAGTTGGATCGATGTTATAAGTATGGTTTAGCGTCAGGCAGAAGACACCAAGAAATTAGCAAGCCGAGTTGTTGTGAAGCGCTATCGAGCTTTCCGTCAGTTACTGTTAGGTATATTACGATGAGTGGTGAGGTATGCCAGGAGAACTGGAAACAGTGGATATTAGCAGTGAAGTGGAGTCACCCTTCATTCTGGTCTTTGTAGAGCAAGAAGTTGTGTCCTGGGACGCTGTTGATCTTGGCGCCGAGGTTTCCAACATGCCGGTGGGAGCATCAAATGTTGCTAAGAAGCGTCGAGGGGGTCAAGCTTCTGAATCCACACAGATTAAGAGATTACTTCGATCTGCGGTGGCTGGCGGAGTTACAAACCAAGTGGGATAGACCAGTCACCCTGCAACTACATCTGCCCAATGGCCGAGCCAGTCCGCTGGTAATATTCTTGGTTACATCCCTCCTATTCAGCCAGATGCCACCCCATGTAAGATGACTTCGAAGCTAAAATTCAGTGTGAAGATGCCCTCACTCCCGGCAGGCTTGGAGTGCTCAATGGATATTGGGATGGCGTTGATGCGCCTGCACTACGATGACCATGACATGGTGGCCCACCCTGAAATTGCCTCCGCACCATATGTAAAAGAGATGCGCCATTTACCAGAACCAGTGATACATGACTGGGCGCTTGGATTGCGGCAGTTGGCCTGTTAGGGTTAATTAACATGCCGCATTTCGGACGCTTGACGGAAGCCAATTCTTGTGTCAAGCAACTCTTGTCATGCTTCCATGGAGGTTCATTATGATTGGACAAAGAAGTCCCACTCATGGTTGACCTGATTTCTTTGATTACCGGCTTGCCCAAGAATGGTGTTGATCCGGCAAAGTTTCTTCTAGGAAAGGATAGTGAGTGGAAGCGGGCACATCAATTGGCACAGAAGTATGACTTGGAATCGGATGGGCGCGGGTATCGCACCAGTAGCTGCAATAATCAGGCGGTACTCACGGGAATTAAGATTTTGTGTTGTAGGGTGATTAGGGGAGGTCGCCCTAACCAATGTGACTCGGGGATAGTTGCCTGCGCCGAGCAATGCGTAGAAGGAGTCCAGATGAATTGGTCCTTATATCTCTTGAATCAGCTAATGGAGGATGTCGTAGACGTCCAAGTGGGGAGGGGTGCCTTTTCATATAGTTGGTTGTTGCTGCTAATTGCTCTAGTTGCATGGAAAGAGCCTGATACATACCAGGGTATGGATTGCCTGGCTGCTAAGGAACGACGTGGGGCACGTTATCAGAATCTGTGGGCTGTGCGAGAGCCTGAGCAAACCCAGAAATGCCAATTACATTTTTGGTTCGAAAATGCTTTGTGACGCCGCAACCCAGGTCCCACGGATATCTGCCGATATTGTGGCACGATTCACACCGGTCATGGAATTTGCAATACGACCAAGTGTCATACATATACAGGCTCGCCGTGATGTTAATTGACAATGGTTGCAGACAAGGTATAGAGTGACAACGATAGATTTGGAGGCCATCGTGAACGAGTGGTCGGAGGCTTGGCGACAGCCCATGAGTCCTGCAGAAATTGATGCCGGAGGTCCCCTGGAAGGCCCTAAGGATCGAATATCAACTCAGTATCAGCAGAGTCATCATAGTTCTGATCAAGAGTCAATCCAAACACCCACTGCAGACGATAGCGACCGTGCTCTGGAGGAAAATCAGACAAAACGGCACCATGAGCATGCCACGATCAGCGGGCTATCTTTACCAACAGAGGCGCAGTTGGGCCGGTTAATCACAGCCATTAACAATGCCACCACGGTGGCTGCCAATAAGATGTCTGTCCAAGTGGAGGAGGGATTCTCTACGCTTGTTTCCCGTATGGATTCTCTGGGTAATGTGTTGTTACAAACGGAACCTGGCAGTGTACCCATGCAAGAGACAGTCATGATCTGCACCATGCCCCGAGTAAAGAATGTCAACATTCCCTTGACTGCGGTTGTGACCGATAATGAGGAGTTGAAAAAGGTGTTGCAGTTGATTGACCATGTGATTGTCCATGTTAATGTGCTATCAGCAATGGGACTGACGACAATGCAGAGGGGCGCCTCCCAGGAAATGGTGGATAGAATGCATGAACTCAACAAGAGCTGTAAACACTTGCAGGCAAGAGAGGCCACTATGACCGCCGAGAAAGATGAGCTTATTGGTAGAGCTGTTGCAGCATGAAAAGTAGTGGATAACCTTGAAGCCAACCTTAAGTAGGAGCAGGCCGAGACCATTCGAACCATTGAAGAACTTAAAAAGGAACAAGACTTCCTTATTGCGGAGAAGGCTCGCATGTGGGATGACAGTGTTCGGGTTAATCGATCGATTACAGAGGCTTATCAATATGTCTCGGAGCCCACTAAAGAAGTAGATGTGTTTCACCGAGTGCAGTGGCTGGGAGCTGCTATTCTTCAGTTGTGACAGGAGAACGACCACTTGAAGGCTCAGTTGAAACCCAATACGCCTCAGGCCGAGCTGGATGAACGATGAAGGGCAATTGAGGAAGTTGCCACCTAGATGGAGGAGCTGGAGACAAAGGTGACCAGGCTCATCGCTGAAACAGTAGAGTTTTGGGGCTGCATCATTCACGATGATCAAATTGAACAGCTCACTAAGACCCGGCAGGAAGCGGAGGGCCAGGTGGCTACATTGAAGGCTGTGATGAGAACTTTGCCACCAATGGAGAAAGTCACTAAATCACGTGAGCTGAAGGACTTGCAACAACAGGTCACCAAGGCAGATGAATAACAGAAGATTTGTGCGGCCCAGTTAGAAGAATTCCAGGACACTGAAGGGAAACTAATGTTGCAGGAAAGTGAAGCACTCCCAGTAGTACAACAGTATCGACAACAGGTCATGGATAAGCTTGTCGATCATCCATCGGCCGAAGATGTGGTCACCAGTCAGGAAACAGCTCAGGAGGCCCAGGAGCTGGTGAGGAACGTCAAATAGCCGTATGTAGACTTCAAGGCAAGGACCGCGACGTGTACTCTATCCAGTAGTTGACGTGGCTCGAGGGTGAGCCACAAGATTGTGTTGGGGGCCTGTTGGCAGGAGGTTTGATGAGGATGTGTCGCGGTACCACCGACGTTGCAACACGTTGGATAAAGGTGCGAAAGGAGTATTTTGTACCAAAGGATACAACAGTTGGCGGGTTTTGGGTCACTTGGACCATGTATTTTGTAATATTGAGTCAAGTATACCGCAATTGGCAGGTTTTGGGTCATGAATTTTGTAATATCGAGTCAATTGTACCGCAGTGTGCGGGTTTTTGGGTCATTAGACCAAGTCAGTTAGTCTATTGTCCATAAGTGTCGGCTAGGAAAGTGGACAAGTATTAGAATGGGCGGAATCCTATAAATAGATGAGAATTGTAAGTGTTGAAGAAGGAGGAATGATAGAGAGAAGATAGAGCGGTATGTGAAGATAAGGAGGGAGTTGTGTAGAGATTTATGTACTGCTTTTGGTTTTCCATAGTAATATAAGATGATGGTTTGGTACAATCTATGTGCAATGTTGCTTGATACTTATGTTATTGTCTTGTCTTAATGCCATTATCTGTTTCTGTCGCTATGCCGCAATAATATGTTATAGATATATGTCTACTGTAATGTTGTGATTAAAGTAATGTGCGATCTCTATCTACTGTAATGTTCAATGCTGCGATTAAAGTGATGTAACTTTGCGATGAATATTTAGAATTGCTGTTAGGTTCATACTGTTGCAACTCGCCTCCTCCCTCGGTGGAAACATGGTTCCGTCTACTCTTCCTGGATGCCTCGGGTGAGACCTCATCTGCTCTGCAGGTGTTGCTGGGTGGGCTCAAACCTGCCCGGGCCGGTGCCCAGGGAGACTGTGTTATGTGTTGACAGTTGGCGGACCCCTGTTGACTGTGAGGTCATGACTTGGTCAACAATTATCCCCCTTATTCCAAATCCTAAAGCTTCCACCCCAAACCTAGGAAACTAGTAATTTTCCTCCTTAGCAATTAGTTGACCCTTAACATCAATTTGACAAACTCTAATGAATATGGTCAATGTGATTAGGCCATTGTGACCAAATGCCAAATTTGGGACATGACACTTTCTTAAACTCATCTACTGAAAGATCTCCACTGAAGATCAAATCATCAACATATAAGCAAACAATCAGTATTTTACGTTCTTGGTTTACCTTTGTTGACAAGGTTAGCTAACTTGGACTTCTGTTGAATCCCTCACTATTCAAATATTCATTGATATTGTTGTACCATACTCTGGGTGCCTTCCTCAATCCATACAATGCTTTCTTTAATTTGTAGACTTTGTCATCTTGTCCATCAATTTCATATCCAGGCTGTTGTCTCACATAAACCTCTTCTTCTAAAGATCCATTCAAAAATGCAGGCATTACATCCATTTGATGTACATACCATTTATTATGAGTAGCAATAGCTAATACCATTCTTACCGTATCAAGTTTGGCTACAGGTGCAAAAGTCTCATTATAATCGATACCAGGTTGTTGACTAAACCCCTGAGCTACAAGTCTTGCTTTGTATTTTTCAACTTCACCATCAACATTTAACTTAGTCTTATAAATCCATTTGACACCAATACAATTTTTATTATCAGGTAAATCTACAATATCCCAAGTGATATTGCTTTCTATGGCATCAATTTCTTCATCCATTTCTTTTATCCAAACATCCTTTTTAAGGGCTTCATCAAAATTTACAGGATCACATGCTATTAATACAAAATTTGCAACTTGATCTACTTCTTCATTTTGCTCATAAAATTCTCTTAAACTTCTAGTCTTCTGACCTCTAACTTTGTTTCTTAATGAAGCTAATGTAGGATTTTATTCACTACTTACCTCTGATCCTGTTCCTTGTCATCCACCAACACTTGATGGTTCACCATGTTCTTGAGTTTTGGGCATTTTGACAGGTGTTCTTACTGCTAGTGTAGACGTTTGTGGAGTTAACTGTCCTCCATGTATTCCCTGCTCATCTTCTCCATCTTTTGCATGAGGTGTAACAGTGTCTTCTGCAACCAACTTAACTATGCTTCCATCCCATGCTTCTTCTTCCTTAAACACCACATCTTTGTTGATGAAATACTTCTTGGTGATGGGATTATAGAGTCTATATGCTTTAGATTCTTGACTATATCCAACAAAAATACATTTCTAACTTCTGTCATCTAACGTTTGCCTCATCTCTTCAGGTATTGTTCAATTGAGCGGCACAGAGAAGAGACATGAGGAAGGAGGAGCACTTGTAGGGACAATTGAGGAAAAGAGGTGATCCCCAGAATGGATGGGAGGTGAGGGAGGGACTCGATGAGGGAGGTTCAATGATACTCGATGATGATACTCAATGGTCGGGACTCGATGATAAGTGGCGATCCCCTGAAGGTGCCAATGGTTGGAAATACCCAAAAAAGAAAGAACCTCCATTACCCACCCGGTCCTGTTGGCCAAGAATACCTATTTTCTAGAGGGGCACATAGACACGATGCAGGAGGCCTTCCCAGGAGGCTTCGCCGGGATAATTTAATGAAACACTGGGAGATGCAAGTTGACCAAGAGTAAAGCCCCTGGTGCATAAGCTACACACCCAAAAATTCTTAAATGAGATATGTTGATACTCTTACCACTCCATGCTTGCTGAGGAACTCGATCCTTCACGCTCTTAGTTGGGATTATGTTCAGAATGTACACTGAACAAGTAACAGCGTCTCCCCAATATTCATCTGAAAGATGCTTCTCCTTCATCATACTTCGAGCCATGTTCATAATGGTTCGATTCTTTCTTTCTACCACTCTGTTTTGCTGTGGAGTGTAGTGAGCAGTAAACTGTCTTTTAATTCCATAATATTGACAAAATTCTACAAAATCATTTAGCATATACTCACCTTCTCTGTCTGATCTCAAGACTTTAATAAATCTGTCACTCTCTTTTTCAACCATAGCTTTAAATCTTTTAAACACATCAAAATCTTGAGATTTCTGTTTCAGCAAATACACCCAAGTTTTTCGACTAAAATCATCAATGAAAGTCATAAAATAAACATTACCAGTCAAAGAAGGTGTTTGCATCGGTCCACACAAATCTATGTGTACCGGATCCAATGGTGTGTTTCCTCTATATGAGACTCCAGAGACGAATTTCTCTCTATGATATTTTCCCAATATGCAACTCTAACATGAGCTTGCTGGCTGCTGAATACTGGGAAACCCTTTTACCATCCGCTTCTTCTATAGAAAATCTAATCCACTAAAATGTAAATGGCCATACCTCAAATTCCATAACCATGATTGATCTAAACTCTTAGTTTTATAAGCATTCAAAGAGTTAGTCAAATCATTCCTCATAATCAGTGGAAACATTCTATTCTTTGTCATCTCTACTCTGGCTATCAACTGGTTACTTGGATATTTGTCATAAATAGTACACCCCTTGTTCTTGAAGAACACTCTGTACTTCTCTAACAATTGTCCAACACTTAATAAATTACACATTAAACCAGGAACATAATAAACATCATGTATTGTTCTTCTTCTACCATTCTTGGCATATACATCAATCACACCTTTACCATTAACTTTTACCTTACTATCATTACCTAACTTCACTTCAGACTGAATGCTTGTATCTATACATAGAAATAAATCTGTATTTCCAGTCATGTGATTGCTGCATGCACTATCCAAGAACCATATATCATTTGAACTTTCCTGGGTGACATTACAAGTTAAAAGCATAGGATTCTCCTCATTTTTCAGTCTCCTCTGTAATGTGTGTAGACAACTTACTAGTATGTGCTTGCTTCTTCCAACACTTGTTAGAAAAATGCCCAAATTTCTTGCAATAGAAACATTAAACTTTAGATCTATCATACCTTTGATTTATTGTCTGCCATGTTCTGCTGCTACTCCCCCTTACGCTAGGAGTATTCTGCTGTAACTTCTCTTCAAATTCTGAATCATTTCTGCTATCACTATGATCAGCAGCTCGACCTCCTCTTCCTCTACCTCTGCCTCTAGTAACATGTAACTGAGATTTAAAAGCATTTTCTAATGGAGTATCATCATACTTGTTCATTCTTGATTCATGAGCAATTAAAGAACCAGTGAACTCATCAATGTGCATTTGTCTGAGATCTTTAAACTCTTCAATGGGAACAACCACTGCTTCAAACATATATGAATCATTTTTTAAACCCGCTTTAACTAAGGAATATATGAATATTTTTTAAACTCTCTTTAAATAAATATTTTATTTATTTATAGCTTGAAGAGTTTTCCTGGATCTCGTAAATGCAATACCTATCATATCTCTTCACATGAGTCGGTTTAATGATTCCTTTTGCTTTAAGCTTCTTAAGAATCGGTTCTAGAAGCCTCATATCCTTGAATTTTTTATAGGAGGAGGAATTGAATCACCCTCGACCAGAATATGCCACTGTTTTCACATTGCCTCGCATTCCTTCTCAGTCATATGGCATATGGAGGTGGTAGGCTTCCAGGAAGTTACCATAAGTTCATGATACTCAATTCCCACACCGATATCAGAGTCTTCCTATTAGAGAGCTGCTCTATCATATCCATGGGACTGATTTCAGGCAAATATTTCTTCAGCTAAGAAGCCTTTATGAGTAAGGTAGGTTTCGACTCCGTTAAATGCCACTAAGTCTTGCTAATATTACCGAATCTAGTTACTATGAATTTTGGTTAACTACAATAAACAGACAAACAATCTCAAATGATGTAAATAGTTTCACCATGAAAAGTGTGACTGTGATAAACAGTATTAAAAACATAAATTTTTATCAGATAACCATAAATTTTGCACAAAAGAAGAGCATGCTTCAAACTACAAAATTATCCCAAAGCAAAAGGATCATAGTACATCCACTTTAAGCTATAAACGAGTGAATGCCACTCTAACTTTGTCCAACATATTGGTCCAAGATATTTTAGTATGGCTGCACCTACACTTGCACCTCATCTGATCCTCCTTCTGTCCCTAGGAATCAAGCATCTCATTCCCTTCATGGAGCTTGCAAAAAGGTTGGTTTCCCAAGGATTTCTCATCCCATTCGTCGAAACGCCTCATGGCCTCTCCATTGCAAGAAACAAGACCGCATACGCAACGAACACACATATTGTAGAGATCCATCTTTCCGAGGAGATAAATCCAGAAGCATTGACCACAAAAGTCATGCTTCAAACCAAATTGCACCCGTCATTCTTTTCAATAATACATTGCTTCAAGACACGTTCCACAATCTACTCTAAGGCTTCCATTACTTCAAGACCGCTATGCCCCTCCATCACTACAATGAAACATATTCTCTTTCCTCCCACTTCCCTTTTCCAAACACAAATCATTGAATCAATCGATCCATTCGATAGCATATCACGAATAGTCTCTAGATAGAGCACAAAGTGAACTACGACGAAGACTGTACAAGATTCCACGTGCCAATGAGCCAAGGGGATAAACAAGGACATGGGGAAATATTCAATAATGCTCCGCGAGATGCATCGAAGCACTATTCAATAGTGGTCTAATGCATCTCTCCGAGCAGTATTGTACAGTGCTCATAGTGCTCTAATGCATCTCTCCGAGCACTATTGTACATTGCTCTGATGCTTTTCATTATTTGCATAAGGTTTACTCATTATTTTTTATTTGTCCATGGTTCAATCAGAGAATTATTATTATGTTTTATGCCTCTGCCATTTCTATTTTTTCCATCGCAGCACTAACCAATAAGCCATGCTGAGCATTAACCAGCGGGATGTTCATTATAGTTTAAAAATTTAGTGTACGTTATTAAGTGATGTTGATTGGACATGTGGACATCTCAAAATGGATGTTCAATATACATTTTAAATTAAATGTACATCTATTAATCATTTTTCAGTAAACATGTGAACATCTTTTGATGGATGTTTGTTAGTCATTAATTTGGTATTTATATGTCTCATAAGAGACATACATTTAACTTTTCTCATAAGCTACAAGTTGTCCATCTAGCCATCATAGGCTGAAATCTTCATCTAGGTCTCCACTTTTATAGAGGAACCTAAATTTGACAATCAAAATATTTAACACTAATAAATACACTTGAAAAATCAATAATGACAACTTCCAAATTTTTCTCTCCCTTTTTTATGGCTAGTTGGCTAATGAGACTTGAGAATATGCCATTTTGTTTAATTTGGCCCTTGTATCTTATGAAGTTTAAATGGGTGGTTGATAACAAGTTATATTCTATGCTAACATTGATTAGTTGGAGAGTGGTAGAGGGTATGGCTATTAAATGGTGGGAGTTTGAGTACAAAAATAGGTCCTAACATGTGTTGTATGAGGACATATTCCCTCCACTTGGGAATCCATTCCACACACTTTGTTGTTCTAGTAGACTTCAAAACCCCTTAAAAACATTCCAAATGAGGTGGGAATGCCAATAGGGACAATTTGTTAGTTTTGAGGCTATCCTTGTTTCTCGAGTTGTCTTTCAATCACCCCTAAGTGTGTATGGAACAACATGGAAAAGATGGAAAAGAAGATATTTAGACTCCGTTGGTCTAAAGAAAAAGACATATTGATTTTTAGTAAATAGTACCTATTTATTTTGACTGACATTATCAATGTGGTATTTTATGACTTTCTCATGGTAAAATGGAATGGAAGGAAATTTGACAATGAGGAAGTCATACCTCTTACTCGCAAACACTAGCCCCCTACAAAGCAAGAGTTGTCATACAATTGTTTGACAAACCATTTAAAACCTTTAAGTTCACCTACAATAATGTAGCAGATAGAAGATTTGTTCTTGAGCCTTCATAAAGTGGTTGATTTTCCTTCTCAAGTAGAGGTACATCATGAATATCATGAAAGTTGTCATGATCTGTTCGATCGAATGTGTCTTGGATCAATCTATTTGTCCCATCATCTTAGATTATGCCATTATTATCATCTTCTTCCATAAGAGCATTAACTTGATTGTTGGAACATATTCCCATCATTTGCATGCCATGAACCTTAGAATTGTTCCTAAGTAGTTTAGACCAAGGTTGCAACACCCATATTTGGTTCCCTAGTGTCTAGTTCATGTGGTGTTGCTTGCTAGTGCTTGGTTTGGTGTCTTGGACCAATAGTTTTCCCACATTTGACCCTAGAACTATGGTAAATCCTATCTAGATCTGTTTTCCCACAAGTTTATCCACCATTCTTCATTTTGGGATTCAATGCGACCTCATTAAATGCTTTATGGAGATAAGGCACCCATCCCCTGTTTTGAGGAACCTTGGCACAATACAAGATTGATTTGGCCTCTTTGGGTAATTAATGGCCACTAGTCATCACTCCACCACTATTACACTACTTTGGTCCACACATAGGTTCATACTTATCCAATCAAGTCTCTCATAGGCGTTATTGACCAATTCGTGAGGTCTAAGTATGAGTTGGATGGAATTAATGCCAGTTAGTGGGGGAATTAGTGTAGGTAAGCCCTCATTATCGTGAGATACTCGAATTTACACTAAGTCTCTTGATTTTACCTCTTGAGAGCATCTATATATTGTACTTATGTTGATGAATAATATCAAAGTGGAAAACTTCCGACTGGAGTGATTTTCCTCTTGTGTTCTATCCAATATTTCTTCTCTATTCTTGCTATTTCTTTGTGCAAATAATTCTAAGTGAGATTGTTTTTGCTATCTAGATCTATATTTAATTTTCACATATATTAGAACCTAGTGTTTTGATTGTTGTGCAATCTAAATTCTAATATGGTATCAGAGCTAGTCTGATGCAAAATAATTTCCATAGCAAGGAATTTCATAGAGTATTGTTTGCAGGTACATGAAGAAATGGCAGAAGACTCAACAAATGATCCAATTCAACTTTCTTCCTCTGTGGATTCCTCTATTTTCCATGAAGCTATTTTTCATGAATATAACATATGAGTTGTTGTCATCAATATTGTAACTTGAAGAGAAGTCCTTCCATCCCTCATCATTGTTCTTCCATGATTCTTTTGTTGATTCTGCTAGTGTGCGAAAGAGTGATCCCTTGAATGTTATGGAAGAAAGATCAAAGCTTGGAGTGGTACCATTCTCCCTCCTTGGATCCATGCTTCTTATGTATTCCTATATGATTTCTAGCAATGATTTTCAGAGTTGCATAGAAGATGGAGAATCTTTAGCCATCACATTGGAACACTTGGGACTCTTGTTCCATCTCCTTGGAGCTGATTACAACTCTCTTGATTCGAAGTTGATGCTTCAATAGCCTTATGATTCACTTGGGGTCACTTATTGTCAAGCATCGCAAGTCTCTTTTGGACCTAAAACCCTGGTTGGTTCAAATATCAAGTCTGAAGATAATCATTCACTCTACTATTAGTGTTACTCAGTTTCTCTACATGGTTCTAGATTCCATCATGTAGCTATACATGTACATGATCTAGTTGAGAAAATTCCACTTAATCCCAAGAAGAATATTCATCCATAGATATTTCCATCCTTGGAGTTTTGGAGAGCATACGTTTTGGTATCTCTTTCATTTCCATTTTTAGGGACGATTTTCCCCATGTGGTTTTTCCTCTTTCATTGTTTTACATGGATTAATAATGTAAAGGGTGACCATAGGCCTTTGTTTCCTAGGACCTCATTGCTCACTACCATTTTGGCTTAATGGGGGGTGTTTTAACATATTCCCATCATTGACACGCCATGGACCTTATAATTGTTCCTAAGTAGTTTAAACCAAGGTTGAAACACCCTTATTTGGTTCCCTAGTGTCTAGTTCATGTGGTGTTTCTTGCTAGGGCCTAGTTTGGTGTCTTGGACCAATAGTTTGTCCACATTTGACCTCAGAATTATGGTAAAGCCTAGATATCCCTGTTTTTCCACAATTTTATCCACCGTTCTTCATTTTTGGAGTCAATGCACCCTCATTAAATTCTTTGTGGAGATAAGGCACCCATCCCCTATTTTAAGGAACCTTGGTGCAATACAAGCTTGATTTGGTCTCTTTGGGTAATTATTGGAAACTAGTCATCACTCCACCACTACTCTACTAATTTGGTCCACACATAGGTTCATACTTATCCATTCAAGGCTCTCATAGTCTTTATTGACCAATTCGTGAGGTCCAAGTATGAGTTGGATGGCATTAATGTCATATAGTGGGGGAATTAGTGTTGGTAATCCCTCATTACGGTGAGCTACTTGAATTGCCACTAAGTCTCTTGATTTTTCCTCTTGAGAGAATCTATATATTGTAGTCATGTTTATGAATAATATCAGAGTGGAAAACTTCCCACTGGAGTGATTTTCCTCTAGTTTTTTGTCCAATATTTCTTCTCTATTCTTGCTATCTCTTTGTGCAAATAATTATAAGTGAGACTGTTTTTTTTATATATATCTAAGTTGGATTGTCATATGTATCAGAACCTAGTGTTGGGGGATTGTTTTGCAATATAAATTATAATGTTGATCTTCAATATTCACTCCATGTTCAACTTGTACAACCTTATATCTACTAGTATTTGCATATTCTTTGTATCAGACACCTAGGGGGACTTATCTTTGTAATTCAAAACAATCACACAAAATTAGTGTGTATAAACAATATACAATATACGATCAATATAAATATATATAATGAATATATGTATCTTACTAGGGGATGGTATCCATTCCCCCCTTTGGCGTGTCCATATTTCCTACAACATTTTTCAGCTGTTTGTATCTAAATTCTTCTTTCAATGAAGCCCCTGCATTGAGCACAAGGGAAATAACATTTGTTATCATCCCTTTCCTTGAAATCCACCCACAACCTATCAAGAATCTTTTATTTTTCTTCTAGACTAATGTTATCCGACATTCTTCCCTACCAAAATAGAGTGATCACTATCTTATAAAATGAAGTGGTTGTGTAGATCTATTATTAATTTGTAATATAATTGACAGATAAAATAAATTTATTTTATGTTCCAGAAAAACACTTTATAACCTTTTTGAACTATCACAATTATAGAAAAACTATCGAAACATCTATTAAATATCATATATTTATACATTTTGTATCTGTCGGACTTCCGATGCTTACCTGCATAGATAGTGTTGACTTTTTCAACATTCAACAGTTAATAATGAATGTTGTAAAAGATTAATGGGTATCCCTCTTGCATCAGTGGTCTGATGATTTACCATCGGAATACCAACTAACATGCCTTAAACGTCATAGGTCCAATGGTTTAAGAAAGAACGTCGGTAGTCCGATGGTTGAAAATCTAAATACCGATGGTTTAATGATAACCATTGATCGAACGACGAACACGGGCTAATTTTAAAAAATAAATAAAAAAATAATATTTTTAACAGGTATTTTTCGATGGTCTATCCATACCGTCGGATTTTTTCACCGAATTTTGAGCCAAAATGGTCTAGTGAGTGATAGTCTTAAGACAAGTTGAGAAAGGTCGAAGAAATATTTTATGCGTTGATAATTCACTCAAGCAATTCACTAGTTCAATAACCAACCCAAACATTGGGACTATTCTTATGAATGTATCAACTAATCAACTTTTGAAATGGTTGTGGGTAGAATGATAATAAATGCTAGATTATCTCACATGTGAAGGATATGGTTAATAGGTAATTATTGTTGAAAGATTTGAAGAAGGCTTGGTAGAACATTTAGAGTGTGGTTTAGATCTTCTAAAGAACCACCAAAGAAGTGAGTTAAAACTTCAAAATTTGAAATCTTTATTGGCATGGTTTTAAAATTTGTTGGATGGGGCCCACCCATGGATCAAGGGTCTTATCGGAAAAGCATGGAAACTTTGTCACAATTATTTTGAAACAAAATTTTATGCACCCTTTGAAATGTGCACAAGGAAAATATTAAACCAAAGGAAAATTTACGTCTATTGTAAATTTCTCCTTGTCACAATTTCTTCAAGAAGATGTATTCTTTTATTTTGTTCAATCGAATTTACAATGTTCCCAAAAAGAGGTAAAATACCTAAAACATTTGAAATGTCACTTACCAGACGTGGGAATATATATGTCACTTAAGGAATGTTCCATGGATGTTTTGACACATCTCTTAAGTGATATTATATATGAATGTCACCTAAGTGACGTTTATCGGGTCCTAGATGAATTCTCCACGCGTTTGACTTCAATTTGATGTCACAATTTAAATTATTCATTAAATTTCAGTTGAAACATCAAATTTGGACCCCAAATGTAGTAGTGGATGGTAATCAATCTTAGCTAAGAATGGTCATAGCTTAGCTGAGAATGGTCATTAGGGTTTTTGTTTATGTGGGAGATAATGTGGTTAGGGACCCTTAGTGTTTAGAAGAATCTCTAGGGTGATTCAAATGGTAAAAAAGAGTGTTTTTTGGCCCTCAAGAGTCACAAATTCAAGGTCAAGTGACTAGAAAGGAGACTGATGCTATGGAGAAGTTTTTTTCTCTAGCAGACTGTCCTCATAAGATTTTTTTTCAAATACGCTTACATTCTTTTTTGGTGTGCATTTTACGAAAATGATGCACTAGTGCATTATATTTCTAAGATGCACTATTTAAATTTGTTTATTAGAAGAATACAAATGATTTACAATGCATATTTGCATATAACACGCACCGGTGCATTTTGTCATATATTGCACAACAATGCATAATTTATGTAATGTGCGTACCATTTGTCCTAAGTAAATTTTTACCTAAAATTATTTACTTATTGTGTACACAAAATATTTTATAATTTGTGTGTTTCATTATGCAGGGAATTCATTGATAACAGATGGCCCATAAAAGATCATAAAATAAAAATTGAAGGGAGAGAGAGAAACGCATCCGACATAAATAACACATGGTAAGTTTTTTGTAATTTAAATATCAAAAAAATATATTGGAATTATCTATATGTTTTAATCATGTGTATTGGTTTATGCGTGTCATTTAGAGAAAGATTTAAGGAAACTCTATTAGATTGTTCGTAATTTGAGTGAAGAATAATAAAAAGATTTAAGAAATTATTGCAAACTAAGGAATTATGTGAATTGATAGTTGATAACATGATTTTTTTTTAACTTCGTACTAACAATGCTTCTCAAGAACAATTGTTATCAACAGTTTCAAAGTTTGATTTCAAATTTGTTGAATTTTGTGTAGGAAAAAAGAGTGAGGTAATATGATGCCTTGAAAAGATAAAAATTAAGAAGAATGTAAAAGATGATTTGGTCATCAGTTCAACTAGAGTGGTGTTGGAAGTTAATGAGAGGGATAAAAAGTTTTATAAAACTTTGAGGGATATAGTGGAAAGAATATATAGACGTAGTTTTCATTTACAAAACAAAAATCAACCCAATGACTCTAAGAACCAAGATATAATTAAACTACAGGAAGCGTTTTTGGAGCAATGGGAACTGAGACCAATGAGACTTGCAATGGAAAAAACATACAATAACAAAAGAATTATTTTAAAAGGTATTATTGGTAAAAATGTTTTTCTTTAATATGTACATACTAGTCCAAAACATATTTTGTTAATATTTTTTCTATGGTTATTTTCATATAAATATTTATCATTTTTTTCATTGTGTTTTTCATTTCTCAAGAAGATTGCTAAAATTCCAACGAAAGAATGATATGATATATGAAATGTGCCAGTAGAGATGTAAAAAAAAGTGTACCATGTGATGGTCAAAGAAATGAACATAACCGCATTGCATGGGGGATCCATACCAACAACAATGTGCATCAAACATATGTAATAATTGTTTTATTTTTAATGTGCATAGAGTTTAATTATCACATGAAATAATAATTTTCAATTTTTCTGTTGTAGAATAAACAAAAAGAAAATGACACCCATTCAATGCATCATACGGGGCCACAAGGAAAAAAATGGTTGATCGCAAAGTTTGTGAGTGCTTGTGGTTTGCTTCAAATTTATTATTTTTCATGATGTTAAAATCATAATTAATTTAAATCGTATATGGATGTTTTTAAACAAGTGCTAAAATATGGTGAAGATCCATCCAATCATTTGATTGACATTGGATTAAGTAAGGGTTGTTAATATATATTGGGTATATCAAGGGTTAATTGAACAATTTGTAAGTAGCTATGTTGTTTTAAATGTCCCCTATTTTATAATTAACAGAACATTAATAAAACTTTAATTATATCTATGCTTTGCATGGTGTATGAAACTAAAAGGAAACAAAGTATGGAGAGGAGCTAATAGATGGTTTATTGAGGAATAGCATGAACAATGATTTCTAAAATATGTGTGAAAGTTTATGATTCACTCATTGAACTAGTACATTTTTTCATTTACGTAGTTCTATATATTATATTATCTATAAATGTATAAATACTCATCACATTTTATTTTTATGTTTGCAAATGGAATATGAAAATATGGAACGAAATAAATTCAAATTTAATGAACAAAACATTTCAAATAATTGAGGATCCAGGATTAATATCCCCTAAATATGATGAAGAGATGGGGCATGGACGCAACCTGAGAAAGTAGAACAATTCAAGCGATGATTGATGATCAATACATTTGAATGTTTTTATTACAAGTTGTATATCTTGGTAGTTTTATCTATGAAAAACAAACATTTTTTTAATGTGGATGTATGACCCCAAGTGGATGAGGATAAATAATCAATAATTGTAACAATGTCAAAATGACATTTTCATTATCGATGACCTTTATGTTGTCCCATGTTTTGGATTCTTATTCATATATAATAAAATTGGTTTCTTCTTCTACTGGATTTTCAATTGTCACAAAATGTTACATTATTGATTAAATATATGAATGAATTTTACATTGTGACTATGAACAAAGGTGCATCCAACACACTTTTCGAAACATAATATTTAAAAAAAAAATAATACTAGAAAAATATTTGTTTCTTGAATAATTAATTGAAAATTTGTAAAAAGAAAAAAGAGAAAACTATATTTACATATGCACAAAATGGAAAAATTCACAACAACAACATACAAACTCTATTTAATTCACCACGACAGCATACAAAATCTATATATTTCAACTAACCAGTGTATTTTATTCATTTCCATGAACCTATTCAATTTTTAGCCATTGGTGCTCTTTCACATTATAAACATACTGATGCTCTCTACATATACTTACACACAAGTGCTCATTTTTATAATATATGCACTGGTGTGTATTGATAAAGTAAACACACTGGTTATAATAGTGCACAATGTACATCTGCATTGGTTCGTTTACATATACAAACACACTGATGCTTTAACAAAATATATGTAGTAGTGGTGTGGTAAGTATATCGCACTGGTGCTATAGAAATGTACTATATGCATTGATGTGTGTGCATTAAAACATATCGATTGATGCATTGTAATTGAATTTACACATCGGTTCTATAGAAATGTACTATATGAACCGATGTGCATGCATTAAAACACACCAACCGATGTGTTATAATTGAATGTACACATCGGTGTTGTCATTATCATGTATAAGCACCAATGAGTTTTATTTATAATATACGCACTAGTGGGCTTAATATATTTGTATGCACCTGTGTGGTGTATTTATAGAAGTCACACCGGTGCACATTATAGAAATATAAAGAACTAAATAAAAAACATATACTAAAACCTTTGACCACTCATTTTTTAGGTATAGTGAATATCTGGTATAATCTCCACAAAAACCTCCACTACCAAAAATAGATATTGTAAAAGATGTTTTTTGGACATTTTTTGCCAATCTTGTAACACTAAAAACATCCGCTATAACCTCTACTAGAAGGTGTTTTCCTTGTAGTGCTATAAATATTATAATAAATGCAACTCTTCAAGATTTTAGTTGATTAGTTTTAAATTTAGTTAAAGTAGTTAAGTGTTAATATAAGCTTCTTGTTTTATACTATCATAAGATCTATGGGAATCATGCTAAGCAATAAATATATTTAGTCTGTAAATTTGTCAAAATTTTGCACTTATCTTATCGGTAGAAATGATCTTCTCTTGAATTCATCCCTAATTTTCCATTTTTATTGCATTCCACATTTGGTATAAATCATTCATTATTACTTTAGTGAATATAATGTACTGGTAGGTTTATCTCTTTTCTCAATAATATTTCCTTTCCTTTCAACCTCATCTTCATCACCCGTAGGGTCATCCATTGTTGTAAATTTGTTGACAACACTCAAGAACCTTAGACTCTAATGATAATCCTCAAATACTTTCCAATGATTTGTGTTACTTATGATTGATGGTCTACATAATATTTACATAGAAAGTCAAAGATGGCTAGAAAATTTGGGGGTATAAACAAGGATGCATAGACAACTAGAGAGTAAGCTCATTGATTGGAATTTCTAGGGATATAAGTAATATTCAATGCCAAGAAAAAGTATCAAGTAGATCCCAAACCTAACTCTTGAAGTACCTTAAATTAGGGTGGTTAGTTTGGAAAATATGTCACATTTGATTCACCACCAACTCTAAATTATCAAAAGTATTAATTTCCAATACGAAAACTAGTGCAATATGAAGACTAGTGCCTCATATTTTTCCATGTTGGTGCATTTGAAATTCATGATGTATTGCAAGGGAAATTTATGTCCTAAAGGACAATTAAAAACATTTTTTCTCCAAATCCTTCATTGAAACATGCACCATCAAAGACCATGGCCCACAATATTTCTAATAAGGGTATTTTGTGTTGTAGACTCACTTGTAAGGTTATGAGTTGATCCTTATCCTCGAATAAACACATAACTAACCGTGCCATCCACATTATAGGTTGGAAACTCTATAGCATTAATGGGGTGTGACTTATAACAATATAAGTGAACTCGGGTTTTCTATATAATCTACATGTCTTTCATTCAAAATAAGGACAATGTTATATGTCATATATAGTTGGACTTCACATCCCATTGTAACACAAGAAATCCCTTTTGATAACAACATTCCATATTTATGTGGGACATTAACAATGAACACATTTGTCATGAGATATTTCTAAAGAATTTCCACTAGGGTGACCACCACATATTTAATCATCCCAATACAAGATAATTTATTTGAGTTCCCAATCCCAACTACTCTATTAAAACTTTTTCCATTAATGGATGGGAAGCCATGGCTAAAGAAAACAACTATCCTTCTTTGGGCCAAGAAATTGTATAATTTTATAATGTGTAGAAATTAATGTTACTAAAGTTCTAGTTCAAATGTTGGAGGTATACATGTTAAATTATTGCAATGAAATTCCAATTCATTTAGTGCCAAAGTATCTTTCATCTTTAGCAATGACCCAATCATTGCAAATAACCTTAATTAAATTGGAATTCCAGCTGATAATTACAAATCAAAATCCTTTTAGAACATTTTCAATGTGTTGCGTTGTTGTCTATGATATGTTGTCCTCATCATCTTATATTAATATTATATATAACATATTTACCCATACAATTTTTTAGTCCCATTTTTTTTACAACCACTAGTGAATTAGAAATTCCTCGACTAGATGTCTATGATGTCACTTAGATGTTGTTATTACAGCACAAATGTTGATGGTAAAGTAATTGTGGTGCTTAAGAAATATCCAAGTTTCCTTAACATCGATTAAATGTCGATGATAAACTAATAATGTCACTTAAGGGATGTCACTTGCGCCACCTTAACAACGGTTAAACGATTGCTAAGTGAATTTTCAATTTTCTTGGATTTGAATGATGTTGACCATATGTCAACTTAACCTCGATTACTTGTTGGAAAAAGACATATCCACCCGAGCTTATTTATTGAAAATATACTCTTTTTATCACCGTTTAAGAGACAGTAAGGCGGCATTTTGTTGACACCACTTTGCTCACGAGAGAGAAATGTTTGATTGACGTTTGAATGACATTGAAAAAATCGAGCAAAAGTCTCATTTATTTTTCAAATGTAGTGGTAGGGTTTTCCTTGTCTTAATCTCTTTCAATGAGTGAAGAACTTGGATACATTCCATTCATTAAAATTGCAAAAAAGAACATATATGTTAGGCATGCCATGATCCACGTTCCTATAGATAGAGTGAAGCCCACATGTATATGTTATCAATTTGATGAATAGCAGACTTGTCCCATCACATGCTTTTGATAAATCCAGCTTCATGACAATCACTTAGACATTTTTTTGTTTTAATAAAAAAGTTATCTTTTTGAGTTGTGCCAATATAATCATGTATCTAACTCTTTGATATAATTCTTTTTCTTATAATAGTTTTCATTATTAGTCTAGTAAGATCCTTTCTTTCAATTTTGTGTGAGCACTTGCATTGTTTTATGCCCAACCCTTTCTCAGTTTTTTGTCGATAGCTTTATGTGTTAAACTGCCAAGAAAATATTGAGCACATCAAGAAAATATAGAAAATAGAAAAAACTGACAGAAAAGGCTTGTGCTCCATATTCTCCTTTAATGAGCAAGAAGAACAATAAGCTATCTTCAATATGCACATAGATGTACATATATATTAAAAAAATACCATAAATGTCATGTAACTATATAATAGTTAGGTAAACCAACGAACTGAGATTAGAGGTTTTCAACATCCCCCCTTAATAATAAGTTCGTTCTTTCCTGAAAAACCACCACACTACTTGAAAATCAACAATGTGTCAAGCGGATATTCAGAGGGATGAAGATTCTCTCTAAACCTTGAAATAATAGCAGAAGATGAAGGCTTCTACTAAATTGATGGTTTTAAGTTGACCATAAAATATCCAAGCAGAGAAACAACTGCAAATGTTCTCTGAAATGTAAACTAGAAAAAACTCAAATCTTTTGCTAACTTGATGGTTTTAAGCTGACCACAAACTATCAAGAGCTTAAAAGCTATGAAGCGGTGGTTTCAGGATGAAACCACGAGGTGGTTTTAGGATTACCACTAACCAACCAAAACAATGAGATGGTTTAAGGATTACCACTAACCATGTCAACAACAATGAGGTGGTTTTAGGATTAGCACAAACCATGTCAACTAGAAGATTGAATGAATTATGTTGATCACTAAAAACGTACCAAGAACCATGAAAAGATAGTTTAAATATTACCAAAAACTTTCAATAAAACAAGTAGACTATCATGTGTTCTACTTAGTTGATGGTTCTATAAACTTTTGAATTCCACTATGTCTTCAAAATTCAGGAACAAGGTTGCATGCTTGATTCCTATTTGTTCACAAGCTCACAAACACACTTTAAAACTTGGAACCTGACTTCAAACTATAGATATTTATTCCCCATATCAGGGACAAGGTGAGAAAAGTGCAAACTGATCAAAATCTTATGTTTCTCTTGTTTTTGAGTGTCTTTTATCCCCCTGTGTTAGGAACAATCTGTCAAATTTGATATGCTGATCGATTTACCACATAAGCTATTCAAGAATAAAACATTTTTTTGAACAATGTATACTTTCCAGAATGCATACATAGAGGAAGATCAAAACACTGATCTTACTTAGAACCAACTGACACCAGGCCATGAAGAAACTCAGCAATAGAAAATTTAAACTCAGCAAAAGGGTGTTGGGTTCAACCAATAATGCACCCAAATACAATCATACTTCAATTCAACAGTATAATGATACTCACAAACACAATAGTAAGTACCAAAAAGCTTGCAAAAACACAGAATGCAAGGATACAAATCTGAACAGGCACAAGTTCATAAAAGAGGTATTGAATTGTTCTTAAACTCTGGATGTTGGAAACTCTATTTTAATTTCACTACTGATTCAAATGTCAATGGTTGCAATCGCTCAAACTTGCTTCAATAAAGATCCTCTGTGACCTCATTGGTTCTTCTAGTGGCCTTCTAACACGATGGCACAATGCAAATAATGTTTCTTCTCTCATCAAAATCCCATCAGATTATAACCATGTGCTCTTTGATGATCTTGGGCTCTCTTGTGAGGGAGTCAATCCCAACCGACCGTTAAGAAAATATTGAGCACGTCAAGAAAATATAGAAAAATATAGAGAATAGAAAAACCTGACGAAAAAGGCTTACCCTATATTTTCCTTTAATGAGTAAGATGAGCAATAATCTATTTTCAATATGCACATAGATGTACATATATATTACAAAAAGACTATAATTTTCATGTAACTATATAACAGTTAGGTAAACCAATGAATTGAGATTAGAGGTTTTCAACATTATGAAAATATGAAAAATTAGCACGCAGAGCTTACACATAACACACTTTTTATTAATAAAAAATTGAGTTGCATATATAGAAAAATGTCACCGACTCCAACAAATCTAAATCTGTAGAATGTGGATCTAAATGGCTATCTTAGGAACTCTCGTAACAAACTCAATCCCAAGTAAGCATTATTTCTAAAGCATAGCCATCCGTTCCTTAGACTCGCCTTGGTATATAATGAAGAGCAATGTTCCTAGTGCTTGACCACCGTTTGTAGTCAACCTTACCATACCATTACATCCGTTAAAGCGCATTCTCCAATGTCAGTGCACATAAGGATCTTGAATAGGCATCGACAACCATTATCACAATGTCTTCATATTAGCACTAATTAAGACCTTCAAAGAACATGACAACACTAAGTTTATTCTTTTTCCTTGAAAGACTTGACAACACTAAGTTTATTCGTTTTTCATTCATGATTCTTTTAAAAACAATTATTCCATATAATTTTCCTTTAAGTGCATTTCCATTGTATTCTAGCACCTACTCCAATCCAATATCTTCTCCAATCCAATATCTTCTCCAACCAATATCCTCACAATATTTTTAGTTTTCCTTACACATACTCTACCCTTTGTTCACTTGACTATCTTCCCATTCTTTTCACCACTGCACTAGTCCACTAAATTCATCCATATCTAGGATTCTGTCAATCATTTCCACTCCCCTCCCTTCCTTCTTTGGACACAAAAACATACTCTCTCCTAACAAACTTTGCAAAAAATCCTTTCCATACATTCCAATGAAAAAACATACTCTCTCCTAACAAACTTTGCAAAAAATCCTTTCCATACATCCCAATGAAAAAACATACTCTCTCCTAACAAACTTTGCAAAAAATCATTTCCATACATCCAATGAACTCTTGATCAACATTACTCATTGTAAGTTACTTTGACACATTGATTTAACTAACACTTACAATCTCATTCACTAAATCCTTTATTCTGAACAACTCACCATCAAAACCAATACCAATAACACCTCACCATCAAAATCAATAACTTTCTTTAATAAAATTGGATAATTCTTTATATTGGCCTTTTGTTGTCCCTTTCTAAGACATAAGATCCACATTATACCAGGTTTCTCAGAAAAAAAAACTACCTCAAAATCGCATGAATAGTCAACCATTGTTCCTCCTCTAGTTCAATCGAGTCAACCCTCTCCCATAACTTTAATAACTTATGTGCATTTAATAAATTACCCAAGCATAATAAATTTATAACATGACCACCATACTTAAATTTAAGACATCCATATAATTGATGAAAATATCTACTCTGCATCGAAGTCTTCAACTAAACTATTGTCTCTTTGATAAAAAGATTTGATATGTCAATCCACAAATTCAATGTTCAAAAGTCTTCAACTAAACTAAACTATGGTTTATATGCAAATTCACAAATTCAATATTCATTGATTATAGTTTGGGTTATTGAGATTAATAATTGTTGCTCTCCCCACCCAAGTTCAATTCTTAAGAATAATATAATACTATATTGTAATGATTGTTTATTTGGCCATACCTTAATTCTCTACTCGAAATAGCAGATATTAAGATTTCTCTTCAGTAAACAAATTAGCAAAAAAAACTCTTATAACAGAAAACTAATATACAGCTATATCTGTCTTTATTGTAGTTTTCGGCCAGTTACATCTACTTGCCATCCCAATTTCAAGGATTCAAGAGGCCACCATAAAAAAAATGATAATCCTGATGTCTGATAAGAGATCTCAGAAGTATTTTCCATAGATGAAACAACTTGAAAGCAAAACCTGCCAAATACTTGACCTTGTAACGATTATCTCATGTAGTCTTAGAAATGCCTCGGATGCAACTCTTACCTGATTTTCCTAGATTTAATGCTCTGAGAATTCTTTGTTTGTGCCATGAGTATCTTTAAAACATTGCGTTTGAATCTTTGGAGTATATCCGCTCTGTACTTCACCCATTTCTGCGGATCCTTCACCAGCTTTTTCCTTCAAGGATTTGCAGTTATTTACCCTTTCTGCAATGGTTGGAATGTAAGTTTGATGGAGCTTCATCACCAATGTTGAATGCAAAACAATAAAACTAAACAGAAATGATAGCCATTAACATATTACAAATGAAAATCTAGACACCCCATCTGGAAAAACTGCAAAAAAATGGAATGCCCATCAATAAAATGCATGGGAGAGATTACCATTTATGTCATCTTCTTGCAACCTAAACCGTTTTGTACGACTCTGAATCTCTTCATCGTTGCAACGCTCGTCAGCTTCCCCGGGAAATAGATCAAAGGGCGGGCAATCACATGAAATCCCGGATTCAAAATCCTATATACAGTGGGGCGCACTCGCCATTAGTGGGTACTGGGATGAAATGACATATTACACTCAATGAATCAGAAAACCAAAATCATGAAATCGAAATGGTGGGTTTGAAGGATTATATATGCAGATCGGCAGCCATATAAATGTATGAGATATACCTATTACCAACCTCATATGAACGCTTGCCTGGCACATAGGAAGTAATACTCTGAGACTCCCATCCTTTACATGAATATCTATAATGGCCCCCGCGCTCATAGAGTCTCTGAACAAAGGCCTCCTCTATCGAATTCAGATACAAGTTATGTTTTTCATCAGTCCAAGGAGTTTCTGATATTGCAGGATCCTCCGAGACCTGGAATAGAAAATATAATCAAATCAATTAAACAGATTACAATGGCTGTATTAATGTCGATTTCACAGAATCTCACAATGTTTTACAAATACAGCTATTGCTAAGTATTGAACTACAGAACATTAAATACAGCGAGTCAGTGCTTAGGGTCCATTGAATATTACCGGATTGACATGTTGTCCAAGTTGACAATGAATCATTTCTTGAACTTGGTTTTCTGCTTCGCCTGCGGCTGTGAATGTGAAAGATACAGAATTTAGATCAACTGCGCATTCATCACCCTCGGGAATGACTGCCTCGTTTTCATTATCGATATCAAGAGAACCCTGCGAAGAGTTGCTGCTCAGATATTCATATCCTGCAAAATCAGCTCCATCGAGGTAAGGCCCTTCTTCATCACACTCATATTCAGAAGAATCAGAAAATGTCTGAGAACTAAATGAAACTGTAGACATAGCTTGTGCAGCAATTAATCAGCCCCAAATCAATAGGGTAATCCGACTTGATCTACAGAAACAATAAAGGCAGCAGCATGGCTACAACACAAGGTCTACAAATTAGCTCTAATTCTATCTGAAAATATCGTTTTAAAGGCTCCAAAACATCTAAAACCTAGTATCTGCATTAACGTACAGATTTGGCGATCGTTCCATATCTCGATCTTCAAACCATCGTTATATTCTTGCTGAAATTCGTAATTGGTGTTGAAATATCTGCAAAATCTATACTCAAAATATCACGCCCTGTGAGATCTGATTAGTAATTATGACATGACATATAAATTATTAGTTTTGTCCTCTGGAATAAAACCATTCTTGAGTGGTATCTCCACTGTGCCACTTCGCCTATCAAAATCATACAAGTTTACGGAATATCGAAACTAAATGATAATATCATTAAGATATTTACTTTGAAATAAAAATAACAATTAATTAATATAATCATTATAATTAATATTTTTTCTTTTCAAATATATTCATATAAATTAATCAACCATTAAAACATTTTTGTCAATTTAATAATCATTTTATGAATAAAGCTTTTTATTTTTTTTTCTACTTTCTACTAAAATATCATTGGTAATCATTTCGATAACTGCAATAGAAATGTCATTTTCCTAACTATGATGCATGGGTAATCATTTCGATAACTGGGTAAAACTTCCAAGTTCCAAATATTTGGAAGGAGGAATATTGCCAATAAAACTTGTACAATATCTTTAAATTGATATTCATGTTTATATATATATTATCGAATATAAAAGGCTGATGTAAAATAAGAAATAAGTTCTGAATGGTTTAAGCAAAGGCATTAATGATAAATTTGAGGTATTGGTTATGTATCAAGATTATGGACTTGAAGAGAGATTAGGAATTTGATATTCATATGTTTAATTCAATCACTGTGGTTGTAATTGTAATTTGCTGAGGCTCATGTTGATATTACATAAAGAGTTAAAGTGGTTTAATTTGGTTGAGTATTATCATGTGTTGAGAATCCAAAATCATGAATTCTCTATCACTTGGCCATTGAGGTTGTTTGTTTAGAGGGAAGAAACCTAAAAGTAAAACGTGGGATCATGATATCACATATCTCTTAGCAAGTACTTTGATGATCAAGCCAAATTTTGGTATGCACTCCATAAGCAATGCCATGCGACGATTTGAATTTAAGAGGAGAAGACATAATTCCTTTGAAAACCTTGGTACGCTTGCACACTTTGAGTTTGATGGTGAAGCAACTTCATATGTTAACAATAATCAAGGTGGTAGAATTCCTAAGTTTGGATCGGATGTTGTCCTCTTTGGTCTATATCATGTTTCAAGGCTTGAAGAGTATCATCCTCTAGAAGAATTGTGATCTAATTTCTATGACTTATAGTTGGTCACAAAACTTGTTTATAAGAGATTTATTATGGGGAAAATTACCAACCATGGCAAGGACCTATAATGGGTGGGAATTAAACCAATCCTATGAAATAGTCTAGAAATATAAGACTATGAAGGACAATAATTTGTTGGGTTATTGTCATTTTTATGAGACTTTGGAAATTCGATGAATGTTAAGAAGGATTTTGGCTAGCAACGAGAGATTCATATTCAATGTAACAATCATAATGTACTATTAGGAGGAAGCTCAAAATATTAGGGATGTAGATATTCTAGAAATAATGACTAAACAAAAAAGACATTAAAATATTAAAGATAGAGTGCAACATGTTACACTAATTTGTAATCATCTTGGCGACGAGCTCACAATCAATGGTTTCTTTCTAAACAATGTCAATTTGAAGAGTCCTTGATGAAGAAAAACATAAGAATCAATCTGGAAAGCTCCCACAGATGGACATATATGGAATACATGGACCATGAAAACAAGTCTCTCTAGAGATTCTATGTTGATTCTCATAATGAATAGGCATTTCTTTAACTGTAGGTTTTTCTAATGATTTGCATAGGAATTTTGATTTTAGGTTTGGTCTCTAAGGTATATAATAGTGGGTTCTTGTATCCCTTTGTGAAGAATAGAACAACCCTTCCTTTTACTACTTCCTTTTACTACGTTGAATGGTTAAAATGCAACACATTTTTCAATACAAATATTAACCATTTTAGTAAAATATTCATTTTATTGATGGACTTTATTTAATAAAATATAATGAAAAATATATTAAAATATATTATTAAAGTCAAAATGCAACACATTTTTCAATACAAATATTATCCATTTTAATAAAATATTCATTTTATTGATGAATTTTATTTAATAAAATATAATAAAAAATATATTAAAATATATAATTAGTGGTCAGTATGGAGGGGATCATTGTCCCACATACAAGGAGGTTGATAACTCATTAGATTTCCTAACCAAGAGAGTTATTATTTGTGGAATCTACCTTCCCTAAAGGGGCTTGGTGTGGAATTAATGGTGGTGTTGTTGCTTATGGTAAGTAAACCAATAATGAATTTGAAACAAGCAAATGTACTTAATAAACTAAATCAAGGACTATGAAGTTAAGAGAAGCTAGTTGCTATTACTTACCACATTCAATTAGTACTTATGAATTATTATTATCATCATCATATAAATTAAAAATTAATAACACATTTAAATTATATTAGAATATATAAGTTATAAATAAAATTTAAATATAATAATTTTAGTTAATTTAAGATTTTCAAATTAGAATGATTTAGATTCTTAATTAAACTAATGAGTACAATATCCAACATTATTAATAAAATGGTAAATATATTATGGGATTAAAAACTCCAAATTGTTTTAATAAAATTATAATTTACATAACAACTTTAATTGGCCTTAACATTCTTAAATTAAAATGATAATTTTCTTTCTAACACTAACATTTATTTAAATCATAAAGGGAAATTGGATAAAGTTAATGGATTTTAGAGACAGATTACTCTCATTATGCACAAAATACATAACACATGCTATATAAAAAAGCAAGCTCATGTGTTAAATTTAAATATATTATGTTTTGTTTTTACTACATGGTTGTTAGCAGGTATGAGGGGTTCACTCATTGAACTTGTTGCATAGCACGATCGTTCGCAAGATATTAAAGAATATCCCTAATGTCACTAAATATTGGAAAATGTCTCCTAAAATTGTATTGTTGAACCCCCCTCCCGATATACCTTCCAATTAAGAAAACCCCTAATTTCACCAGATATTGTAGGCATTTATATTTATCAACCCATTTTTAACGCCCCGTTTATTAATATTATCAAGTTGTAACAAAAAAGAGCCCTAAAAAATATTAGTATAAGCATACTGCATGATGCTAAATAAAATAATAGTTTAATGCAAATAATGATCCCATCGAGATTACAGTGGTGACTTATCAATTTGTAGCATTGGATAGTTGAAAAAACCAATGAAATAGTAACAGGGAAGGAAAAATGTGTAAAAGGAAACCCAGTCAAGAGATCAACGTAACAAAGAATGTAAAAGACTAATAGTCTAATAGTCAGTGCAATGCTTAGAAAAGATGAGAATTGAAAATGTTTCACACCACAGCCTGCCAATCTACCAATTTTATATCATGTAAATACAAGTATAGCCATAGAGAGATCATTTTTTCTATAAGCTTATTAAATTGAAGGTATGAATTGATCCCATGATTTGTAGGTATGAATACATCCCACGATTTGGAGGTTATTCCTCAGCCCACCCAAATAAAATAACCCCCAACATTTATATTATTATGTCAAATTAAAAACCCCACCTTGACCCCTTAATACGAGGCAATATATTTTTTAGGTTTTTAGGAGTATTCAAACCCCCAATATGAATGGATGTGATATGATATTGCCTTGCTAGTGAAACCCCTGTGTTAGCAGGCTGGTAGTGAGAAACTCTTGTTTGTTTATAAATGTGGATAATATACAAGTTCAAATCTCGAGGAGTAGAGTATGATATTTCTATAGAATTTAGCAGTCAAATCACTATGCGGATGGGGTCCCTTGTCCCACAAACAAAAGGGACTCATACACCAATTTGATGTCTGGTCTAACTGTGACGTTAAAATTAGATTATTATGATTGTATAACTATTTATCACACACTCGCAACTATTTTTATTTCCTTCAAATGTTAGATTTTTTTTTCAATAAAAATAATGACGTTATAGTGATGTACCATTGTGTAAAGCGTTTTGGTTTCGACATTATATAGACGTTATTACCACATTAGGGGCAGTTTTATTCCAATGAATGGTTACAAGGTCTTCTAATGTATCTTCAACATTTGAGAAACATTCAAGTGGCTTTCTAATGTTTGACATACGCGAAAATAGGTCGGAAGATCAACATGAAGTTACAAAACATTTATTGTCATCATGATCACCATTATGGGTTGGAGGTCACCAATATGTCTCATAAGTGATGCAATAGACTAGATATTAGAAAATTTAGCTTAGTTGTGATGGCAATATTTTCACAATGAAAAATTCCACCAAAAATTCCACCATTAGATGTGATGACATCAAAGTAATTTTCGATAGACATTTCTAAATTGTATCCAAATACAGTGGTAAAGATGTTAAGATTGTCCACTTATTAAATCCTATGTATATATTTAAAAAATATTCATCTTCTTTATAGAAGTAGATTTAATGAAAAAAAGTGACATGTTGGGTGTTAGGAGATATCTTATTTTTTCAAATACTAAAATAAAACATTATCTCAAGGAAAAAAGGTGACATATTGGGTGTTAGGATATTCATGATGAATGGAAATTGTTATATGATATCCTTCCAATGGTTTGGGCAATTATTTACCATCTTTAATGGGTTATTTATCCAATCCAATAATGATCGAAGCCTAATATATTTATTCATTATGATTTGTTTCCATAATCCCTTAGATTTATAATTTTCCAAAAGCTATTATCATTCAAGGATTTCCCAAAGAATTCAATATTATTTAAGCTCCATTTTCCTTCTTTGGTCTTCATTGGTCTTCATTATATTCGTCCATTCCACTAAATGAAAATTTTCATTTCCTTTTAACCAATAACATATCTTAAAAATAGTTTTTTCTTATTTATTAAAAAACTTAAATTTTAAAATAAAAACTAAAATAACAAAATACCAAAATATCTTAAAAACTATATTTACTAAATTCATTGTTCCCTAAATTGAAAACCATTTACCACGCCAATGATTTATTCCAACCTTAATTTTATCTAATAACCAGGCCCAATGTTTCTCCTCATGTCAATTTGGATTTTTGAAAATGTGCAAATGTTTGAATCTTTCTTATAAGTAAAAACTTGAATCACTTGATCTTCAACTTCAAGTTCCTCCCATTGAATATTGAAATTCCTTTTGGATGTTTACGAAGTCCATACCTTTTGCCATAGTATATATTTTTTTTAAAAATTGTAGTTTATTTGTTTTTATTGAAAATCTATTTCTAAATAGAAACACATAATCTAAAAATAAAGTGAGTTAAGCATAAATTCATGCCAACCTTGGATCCTAAAACTACTCTCACACTTCTCAATTAAAATATGTGCAAACTCAATCTTTGAGTTAATGTTAAAAACAACAATAGAGATAGAAAACATCCCGTCTTAATCCCCTTAATCCCGTTGAAGCATTTAATAACTTGGATACTAACCCTTTTCTTAAAATTGCAAAAGGAACATAAGTTAGGCATGTCATGATCCATTTAGTTATCAATAAAGTGACATCCACATGCATGGTATCAATATGATGTATAACCATATTTCCCTATCATATTTTTTTGAAATCCACATGCATGGTATTAATATGATGTATAATCATATTTTTTTATACATCTAATTTGATGGCCATTGCTTAGACATTTTTTATTCTAAAAACATGTGATACTTATTAAATTGTGCAAATAACACTATATATCTATCTTCTCTCAAAGAATACACATGGCTTATTTTCAAATAACTTTGAAAAAAATCATCGTTATTATTATAATATTTATTATTATTATTATATATATTATAATATTTATTATTATTATTATATATATTATAATATTTTATTATTATTATATATATATAATTGTATAAAAAAATCTATTATAAATTATCATAAAAATTCACTTATTTTTCTTGAAAATAAATCAAATATAAAACTTAAAAACCCAATCATTTTTAGTGAATCTTATCACCTCATAAGTAACCCGGTCATAAATCTTAGTGAAGAATGATACTCCATCCATATGGCGCTGCCTCGTATCTCTTAAGAAGGACGTTAAGACAATTTTGAATTCATCCATTGACATTTCTACATCATTTGATTGTTACTTTGTAATAAACCTTACCTTGGAAAGTGAATGATTAACTTCGTAATTTATGGTGCATTGGTCTTTGTTGGATCTATATAAAGACAATTCAAATAGAACACCTCCAAATCTATAATCTCGTTGGAGTAATTATATATATAAATTTAATGCTTATATTTCTCATAATGTATTCATAATTATATTTTGTATAAATAAATTTAGTTTATTTATCTTCTTTCTTTATGCAAATTGCACTATTCTTTGTTCTCCACTTAGTTTATTTCTAATCCAACATATTTTTCTTTTTACATTCTAAACTTCTAAATCTTTATTTATTTCTAATACAATATATTTCCCTTTTTACATTCTAAACTTCTAAACCTTTATTTTCTCTCTCATTTAAAAGAGTATTTTCATTATGTTCATAGTATTCTAATCTAACGTATTTTTCTTTTTACATTCTAAACTTCTAAACCTCTATTTTTTCTCTCATTAAAAAGAGCATCTTCATTATTCTCATAGTATTCTAGATAGTATAATCCTTGTCAATAGTTTTGAATTTATTGTACACCCATTTTGATATTTCCTTCTTCCCCTTATTTAGATCTTTTTCAAATTGGAAATATGTTGATTCTTTAGCATTTACATAACATGTCAACTTACCCATTATTATCTTTAACCACTCCTCATCTTCTAGCCATTTTGGGTTGAATTTCAAATGGCTTGCTTGTTTCAAATCCTCATTTATTCATCTTAAATAGTATGGGTAAGAGATTTAATCCCCCTCCATATTCCACCCAATCTCTTACACTTTTTTCTTCATTCATCAAGTTCTTAGTTACAATAAATTTGCTTAGAGTTTTTTAGACACTTGTGTCACATGTTCTATTATTTTTCCAAGTAGGTGCAATTTTTATAGGCTCTACATCTCCAAACCCTACCTCCTAAATCTTATACTCAATGAAATCTACCATCCAATCCTTCAATGTTAAAACCATGAATACTTCAAACATACCGAGAGTAAATTCTATTCCACTATGATTATTACCATCTCCTTTTATTCTAAAGACCATAAGTCCTCTTGAAATTATTTTCTCTTATCATAAAGACCATTTAAGTTAATGATTGTAATACTCTAAACTATCTAGCTAAGAAACATTGTCTTTGTCCATTTACTTGATACAAGGAAAAAATGGTTTAGTAGTGTGATAACTGTCTTCCAACAAGTTAGGATCCCTCCTTAACTATCTACAATATCTATATCTAAAAACCCCTAGTTCTTTAGAAAAATTAGATTTCTTTGATCCAAACCCTTTGCTTCCTCATTAAGGATCACATCTTACCTATGCATCTTTACTAGCCTTGCTAGGGAAAGTATTTTTAAGGGATTTCCCGAACCTATGAAATTGAGGGACCACTAATCAATGGGGGACTCTAGCCAAGGCTTGTCTTTCTCTAAGGAACCCTTTGATAGACCTTTTTTTGCTTGTTGAATTTCCATCAAAGATCTTGCTTGGGTATATTGGAGGTAAGATTTTTTCCCACAATTTATGTGGACAAGTCCCTTATAGGGTCCATTCCCAAAATCCCTTCTATACCCTCATTCTCCTTAGTCCTTTCTCCCTTTCTTAACCTCAACAGGTATTTTGGAATGACACTAGATTCATTATAATCCTCTAGGGTCAATTCCAATAAATAACTTATAGAGATTGTAGATTCTTACCATTTCAACTCTCCTTTTAAGGCCAAATTAAACATGTTTTCTTTCCCTATAGGGTTTTTAGGGCTTCCCAACCCCACATTTAAAACCTCATCATTTTCATTCCTCCTCAGGTCCCCTACATATTTTCTTCTAGAATCCAATGGAGTAGGCCACTACTCTTTATTCTAGAAACCAACATCTACAAAGTTTCAAAAGGAAAGAAAGTTTCTAGTAGTTGAGACACTAACTTGCTAGTAACCTCCACTCTTGATGGAAAAGTAATCATCCTTGTTTACTCCTTCAAGCACTTTGGACAATTCATATCTTCCTTAGTGTTCGTCCTGTATCAAATTCATGCTCCTTGCCTTGGACTACTACTAGCACTTTTTGAGATTTAAATGGTACCATCTCCATGCCTCCATCAAAATGAACCGTTTTCATCCTCAGACTCTTGAGAATCTAAACTGTTTTTATTTTTTCTTGCATTTTTCATGGTGATGTCACACCCGTGTTTGAATCTACATTGACCATTGACTTTTCCTTGCATTGCTAGACTGTATGAAAGTGTGATTGTGAAAAAATATTTAGAACATGCGCATAAACATGGCATCTTGCACATGTATATGGGATTTTGGCATAATCAATAGTATGCACATGTATTTTATCCACAACTATAATTTTGATAACATCTTCCAATCCTTCCTTGAGGTCTAGGTTGAATAAGATTCATGCTTGTATACCCCTATAAACGTTATACTTGTAGGAATCATAGATTGCTTTTATCTTACTAGACTAAATTGTTTATAGTTTCCAAGATATTATCATTCTAGAGTTCGATGGGCAGCCTTGGTAACTTCGCCTAGTCTAGTTGCTTCACTACTAAATTCAAAATAGGACGAAGAAAATCCGAGCACCCATACAAAGATAAAAATGTCAATACCCAAAACCATCTCCCCTCAACATCCTTTTTGTGTACCCTTCAATCCCGAGTCAAAAACCTAGACACCTTTGTAACATTATATGAAGGTTGGAGAATAACCTAGAACTAGAACCCATGCTCTTTGCATCTAGTCGTCCATAGGTCTTTTAGAAATTTAAAAGTCTTTCATAGAACTTGCTAATAAGTGTTTTCCTATTGTATTCTAACACCTACTCTAGTCTTTTAGATATCTTCTCCAACCACCATCCTCACTATATTTTTAATATTTTTTATACATCTCTTCATTCATCCAAATCAAAACTTCAGACAATCATTCCTCAATCATTCTCATTGGCCTTAATCATTCTCACTGACCTTGCTTCCTGGTTTGGACACAAAAAAAAGCTCTCACCTAACAAACTTGGTGAAAACTCCATTCCATCTATCCTAACTACTTATTAAGTAGATCCTTCACTCTCAACACCTCGACATTGCTTCGATTAAAACTAATAGCTTATTTAGGTCAAATTGGCGCATACCTCGTATCGTGCTTATTTATGAATGGTTGATCACCTAACAAACTTGGTGAAAACTCCATTCCATCTATCCTAGCTACTTATTAAGTAGATCCTTCACTCTCAACACCTAGACGTTGCTTCCATCAAAACTAATAGCTTATTTAGGTCAAATTGACGCATACCTCGTATCGTGCTTATTTATGAATGATCAACCTCCTTGGTTGACCAAGTCCGAGACATAAGATCCACATTATGCCGAGTTTCTAAGGTTTCAATTTATTTTTATCAAATCCATGGAATAGACCTCAACGTCTCGATTTTCGTTTTTAAGATAAGAAAAAACTGTCAAACCTCGAAAATAGACAAACCTTGATTAGTTAGCTACGCTGATAGTTTTTACGCACCTATCAATTCCATCTACACCCATTAAAAATATAAAAAATCTTAGACCTTTAACATGTTTGATAAAAGAGTTACACGACTATTCTAATTATCATATCATAATTAATTATTATGGAATATATACTACTATCGATATAAAGTTTACACAAGTTGACAAAAGGTAAACTCAAAAGTCTCACCACCAAAATCACATTTAACACGTGTCCATACAATTTGAAAGAAAATATCTCGTTTGCCTCAAATTTTGCAACTCATTTGATATTCCTCTTTACAAACTTTAAATTTCGAAAATCACACTTTCTCAACTAGTGTCCCCCTTAAAAAGATATTATAACTAAATCCAGATATTCAAGTTTATAATTTAATTGTTACTATAGCTGGAGCAATTAATTACTGAACCCCAAAACAATAGGGTAAGTGAAAATATCTCGTTTGTCTCAAATTTTGCAACTCATTTGATATTCCTCTTTACAAACTTTAAATTTCGAAAATGATACTTTCTCAACTAGTGTCCCCCTTAAAAAGATATTATAACTCAATCCAGATATTCAATTTTATAATTTAATTGTTACTATAGCTGGAGCAATTATTTAATGAACCCCAAAACAATAGGGTAAGTAACAAGAAAGGCAGCAGCAGACAAGATAAAGATTTCACTCGCTCTGGCATGGCTCCAACAGAAGCTCTACAAAGTTTGGATATACATTGTATCTGAAAATATCTATTCAAAAGATCTAATTCTTAATACAGAGTGAATTTGCATTTTTTAGAATTTCCATAATATGATTTGTTGTTGAAATTGTAATTTTGATTGCAGAAATGGATTTAGCGTCCTAGATTACCCCTAAAACATCCCAATTATGTAATTTTAATTTTCAACAACCTAAATTTTAACTAAAAAATTTGACAGATAATAATAAAATGCAAATCGTCTAAACTTTAACTTACACCTAATACCACCACTTTAACAATCTTATCGAATAAAAATCTTATCAACCCACATAATATCTGCATTGGTGGACAGATTTGGCCCTCATTCAATGTCTCGTTCTTAAATCATCATGATGTTCTTGCAGAAATTTGTAGTGGTGTGGAAATATCTGCAAAATCTATACTCAAAATATCACGCCCGTCAGCTCTGATTGATAATTAAGACATGACATATAAATCCTCGGAAATAAAACATTTCTTTAGTGGTATCTCTCCTAAGTTATTATTTTCGTGTAATAAATCCTTTAAATAAAAAAAAATCTTTCTAAATTCTAATAAGTTATCATTTTCATAACTTTAATGCATTGGATTAAATTTCTGGAAGCATCTTTGAGTCCGACAAGAAATACTACCAATAAAACATATAAAATATCTTTTAAAATAAGATTCATCTTTATTTAATTTCTATTAAAACATTATTGTCATTACTATAATGCATTACTAATCATACGTTAAACTTCGAGAAGCATCTTTATGTCGGACAAGAAATACCGCCAATAAAATATGTAAAATATCTTTTAATATTCTTTAATTTTATATGTTTTTAATTTTAATTTTAATTTTTTATTAATTATTTATATTTAGAGAGAGGTTTATTGGTCGATTGAGAGTAGATCGGGTGGTTGGGAGGAATGTTGTTATCCTCCCTCTAACAAACGATGAACCACCATTTTAAAAATATATAGAGATTTATTGAAATATATATTTTCCAAGAAAAAAATTCAGAATATTTTTATTAAAAAATGATATTACATTCTTAGCATGTTCACTATAAAATCATGAAGTTGTCATCACAAAGAAAAAACATTCATTATTTACACTAATTGTTCAAAATCTATCTTCAAGCTACATTTAAGCATTACAAAACAAACTTTCCACCCACAATATCATAATCAACTCTATAGTTTATCCTCTAAAGTAGTGTTCTTTATGCTTCACCAAACAAGACCACAAGTGTTCTGGATGCTACCCCAAATAGACAACAAAAACTATTATGGATATGATTTCCCAATTATCTTTCAAAACTGTCCTAGATTAGCCACTTCATTTTGATAGATGACCCAGTCACCTTTCTGCAATGAAATCCCTTCTTTAGTAAGGGTGTCCACCTTCAAATTCAATTCTCTACACACAAGCTTAAAACTTATTTCCTCAAATCTATCACTGATCTTGCTTGTTTCCTCCAACATAACACCTAATTGCACATTATGGAAAAAGATTATCTTTCCCATCTAGTTAATCACAACCTAAGAGTCTCCATACACTTTTAGCTTTTCAATTCCACACTCCTTTGATAACCTGAGGAGAGCTCCACAAAAATATTTGATCCCTTTCCCAAATCAACACTAAAAGTTACAGTCTCTTTCTCATATAAAAAGATAATACCCCTTGCACCATAAAGGCCCTGTGCAGCTCCATAAAAAAAAATAGGATACTCATTAAAATCAATAGGAATTAAATTTCTAATTTTCTTAGAGTACTTTGCTTGCGGAAAGAAAGATAAGGAATTTAAACTCGGAGCAGCACAAAAGAAAGTATGAACATGTTTATCCTCAAACAATATTTTATTTATGGCCTACCAAATACTCCAACTTATGATAGCTGGAAGTGCTCTAAATTCTTCATTTTCCTTATTTATGCACCTATTCCGCAAACAAACTTCCACCGTGGATCCAGTCCAACATTATTTTAACCATATAGATCCCTCAACATCTTTCCAGACTTGTTTAGTAAACCTACAATCCACTTCCAGATGATTATTGCTTTCCTCCTTCTCCTTGCATAAACAACACCTACTTGGTCCTGATCAGTTCCTGTTTTGCAAATGATCCCAAGCAAGAGCCTTGTTAGACAATAAGAACCATAAGAAAATTTTAGATTTTAACGGGGAATGGAACCTCCATATGGCCTTCCACCACTAGTACTGATCATCACCTTGATATGCCTTTCCCATAAGAACATTGTAGCCATCCTTTGGAGAATATCTACCATTTGTAGCTCCTGACCATATCAAAGTATCACTACAATTTTTTAAAGTAACTAAATTAGACTTTAAAGTACCAATATAGATGTTCTAGATTCTCATATATTCTCCACTAAATCCTAGCTTCTAAGCCTCCAACCAACCTTGAGTCCAAAGCTCCCTATCACTTGCACTTTTTATATGGTTGAGAAAGAAGAGGCTCTTTTTGTACAACGATTGAATCATTCTCTGAAGAATAATATTATAATTACCACAACCAACCCAAGGATCGATACCCATCTGAACGCTAAGACCATTCTTGACTTTCCAAGAAATTCCTTCTCCAATAAGACTGAATGCATTGATAGTTGCCTTAAAAAATATTGAAACATTTCAGAGAGACTTCGAAGGTTTCCTCAACAATTCAAGCAATGAAAAACAAGATATATACTTTTGAAAAACAACATCCACCCAGAGACCCTTTGCTGAAATCAATCTCTAGATGCTTTTGGCCGCAAGGGCTTTGGAAAAAGCAATCATGCTTTTAACACCCCTTCCACCTCATTCCTTTGGAGCATAAATAAACTTCCAATTTAACCACTCAAAACCTTTTTTTTTCAGGCTTTCTCGACCAAAACAATCTCATACTAAGAGAAGACAATTTATTCAGCATCTCCTTTGGGATCCAAGCTAAGGACCAATAAACCAGAATCACAACCAAGACAGACTTGATCAAAATTAATCTACCCCCTTTTGAAATCCAACACAAGCACCAATTAGATATACTGTTTTCACATTCTTTAATCAACCATTCCTAGTCCTTTATCCCATAATTTGAAGGTTTAAGGTTAAAACCTAGATTCTTCAATCCACTTTCAAAGGAAACTTCTCTAAAACCTAGAAAGGCCCTGTAAGCAGCTAAATCTTTAGAATTCATTCTAGTGCCCATCAAAAGAGACTTACCAGGGTTTACTTTCATTCCCAAATATTTACAAAACAAGTCTAAAACCTCTTCCAACTTTTCAACATCGCTTCCAGAACGGTCACAAAAAATTCATGACATCATCAACAAATAGCCGGTGAGTTAAGCAGATCAAGCCTCCGATACAAATTCCTTTGAAACTTCCATTTTCTTTAGCTTGCATAATTTCTCTACCGAGGGATTCAATAACAAAAATCAAGAGAATAGTGGATAATGGATAGCCTTGAACAAGACCTCTTCCAGGCTGAAAAAAGAGAGAGGCTATACTATTGATCAAGACCGAGAATGAAACTAAAGATAAGCAAACCATTATCCAAGTTATAAAATAGGGACTGAAACCAACTTGGAAAAGAATCAATTGCAAATAAACCTAGCTTACTCAGTCATATACTTTGGCAAGATCAATTTTAACCACTGCTAATTTTAATCTTTTATGATTTATCATGTGTAAACCCTCCTGGGCCACCCCTATTGCTTCATGAGTCTAATGCCCAACAAGAAATCAAAATTGTTCTCCTGATAAATGAGTAGATAAAATATTGTTATCCTTCTCTCAGTGATATTTTATATGATATTATAATACTATTGCACAAAGAAATGAGTCTAAAATCCACAAAATTTGCAGGAACATCTGTCTTGGGAATTAAAGATATGAAGGTAGAATTTAAGGCCCCTAATATGGTTCCCTTTATCCCGGATTCTTCAATAACTCTAAGCATATCCCCTTCCACTGTCTCATTTAAACCTAAGAAAAATTCAATGGGCATCCCATCTAGATCCGGGCTCTATATAAGATTTGCATCACTTCATCCAATTCAAATAAACAAACTTCCTTCATTAAGGTTGCATTATCTTCCTCTTTCACAAAGATCAAATATAAAGAGGAAACCCTAATCACACCCCCCCCACAAAAATTTCCTCTTCCTTATAAAATTTCCCAAAATAAGATACACCTTCTATAGACAACTCTTCAAATCTGTTCAACGAAACTCTTCCATAATTTTTAAGATTCCATATATAGTATTTACAAATTTTCCATGGTTATCAAAACTGTGAAAGAATTTATTATTGCCATCCCCTATTTCCATCCACATTGCCCTACTCTTGATCCTCCATTTCACTTCGTTGGTCAAGAGAATCTTCTTCCTTCATAGCTCCAAAAAAACTAGATCCTGGCAAGTTTCAGAGTTCAAAAACCCAAAACCCTCTTCCCTATAAAGAGCTAAAAGTATTGAATCAATCAATTTTAACTCCCTATTCTCTCTTATTTTCTGATTACAAGCCCAATCTGTCATCACGTTTTTAGCATGCTTTATATTTTTAGATAATTGAATAGATGTCGAATTAGGGTTGTCTCTATCAAATGGATTCCATGACTTTTTGAGCATTTCTAAACAATCCTTGTCCTCTAGACAAGATTGGTTGAATTTGAAAGGACCTGAATGAGTTCTCTCTTCCCCTCCCATGTACAACACAATAGGAAGATGATCAAAATATGCATCTTGTCCAATCCACCCATGAATATGAGACGAAAATATAAAAAATATTCTCTAAAACAAGATAGTGATCCAGTCGTTTAGCTATTATGTATTGACCAATTCTTTGATTTGTCCAAGATGGCTAAGATTTCTTGGAGAAACATATAGCAGAGCAAAGGATTCCATTTTATTCAAGAAAAAAATAAAAAGGTTATTTGCTCATGCTTTTGGTCCCCATACCTCCGACTAAACAATTGAGAAATTCAAGTCTCCACATAGATAATATTACATTATGAACATACAGATTTTTCCAATAGGGGGTTCCAAAATGAAACCCTATCACTGTAAGGACTATATACATTAAGGAAAATAATTTCTTTGTGAAGGTCACGGCTAAAAATATTCACACCCAAAGATGAAGGTATTGCTCAGTAATTTATAAAATTCATATTTCCTCGATGCCACCCAGTGATCAAACCTCCATATTTCCCTAAATCATCCACATAATCAAACTCCCATTCCATCAAAATATATTTCAACTCATCAACTATTTTTTCTCCCGAGCACATAATCTCTTGAAGAAAAAAAAATATGGCTTCAAACTATCTATAAGACCCCTAAGTGCTAGCTTCTTGGAGACGCTAGATATGCCTCTATGGTTCAAGGAGAAATAAAGCATTAATGAACCCTTCCAGAGGTTTTTGCTACTCTAAGCGCCTCTCGTAAAGATTTATGTTTATCTTCTGCAACATCCCAAACTTCCTTCTCTTGAGCCAGGTGAAGAAACAATTTTCTTCCCTTACCCATCTTGACTTTTTCCACATTCTTCCCTAGACCTCCTGGAAGAGAAAAATGATTACCCTCCCATACATGCTTACAGGATTGAAGAAAGTAATGCCCTTCCTTCTCCTGGCTTTCTTTAGAATCCTCGAGCCTCTTAGGTGTCTTTTCTTCAAAACCCCCTGCGAGAAGAAGTCTTTATATCATATTTTCAAGAAAAATATCCAAAGTATTCTTTAGCACCTAAAGAATGGATAGCATACATTGAAAAATCCTTAAGAATACCTAGAGAAGGCAAATTTCATGAAACAACTAAATCCCCAAACAGTAAAGAGACTAGGTCATTTAAAGATATACCTTGACTAGTTTTGGACAGATCTTCTTGTTCAATAAAAGCCGCTTGATTCTCTTTGGAAACCTTTTTTCCTAGGACTAAAGGAGCTTCACAATCCAAAATCTTTCCCTAGATCTCCTCTTCCATAATTTTCTCAGAAATAACATCTATAGAATTACCTTTTTTTAATAAAAGCTCTTGATCTGAAAGTTGTAATACCTCTTGGTAGGATTCTACATATTTTAAGCTCCAGTACAAACTCTTTCCCTGATCCTCGGCCACCCTAACAAGATAAAGAAAATCCTCAGAAGGAGGAATGCTGAAAACACCTTTGAAATCCAAAGGATCTTAATCAAGACCTCCTAGAGATAAAAAACTGTTCATAATGTGAATTATAGGTTCACTTTGTATCAAGAGTGCCCTCCTTATTCATCCAAGAATTCCTTCAAAAGGGCTTGTTACAGTGAAAAGCAATAGGGTCATGTCTATGACATCGGTTGCATTTAAACAGGCCCCCCATGTAATCCAATTCTCGTATTAGAGATTTATTTCCCCATGAAATCTCAATTTTCTCTGCCAAACCCTCTCTCAAGTCCAAATACACTAAAATGCGAGCCATGCGATACTCTCTTGATTAAAAGAAGGACCAATTCACTTCTATAAAAGATCCCAAATAATTTCCCACGACACTGAATAAATCTGAAGACCAAAGTTCCAACGACGAATTTGGCAATTTAACTTACAACAATGTTTTGTCCATCATTTCCTTCATGGAATCAAATATGGGATTTGTAATACCCCATATGTTAAGCCCCGAACATATGTAATATTTTGTAATTTTTTATTACTGTGGCACTAGGTGCCAGGACAAGGGTCTTTAAGGAATAAGAGACATTATTATTGTTGTACACAATTAATTAATAAAAACAATTAGCACACCGGAAACCACAAACGAGGATGTAAGGCCATGTTTCCATAGTGTGAGGGGGAATGTGTACATTCCTATCAATGATGATGATGAAGAAGATGATGATCACGAAGATGATGATGATGATGTTGACGACGATGATGACGATTGAAAATGATGATGATGACGAAGAAGATGATGATGATGACCATGATGACAATGATGATGATGTTGATGATGATGAGGAACAGGGTGATGACGACGATGATGATGATGGAGATGATGATGATGCTGATGACGATGATGATGATGTTGATGATGAAGACAATGACCAAGATGATGATTATGATGGAATTGAGGACGAGGACAAGGATGATGATCATATTCGTCATCATCAGCATCATCATCTTCATCTTCGTACTCATCTACATCATCATCCATCATCTTCATCATCACCATCATTGATAATGATGATGATGACAAAGATGATGATGATGATGACGAAGATGATGGATGATGATGAATATGATGATGATGACGTTGATGATAATGACGTTGATGATGATGATGACGATGATGATGATGTTGATGATGAAGATGATGGCCAAGATGATGATGGTGATGATGATGAGGATGGGGATGATGACGAGGAAATGGGTGATAACGATGATGATGACGATGGAGATGATGATGATGATGTGGATGATGACGATGATGAGGATGATGATGATGATGATCATATTCGTCATCATCAACATCAACATCATCATCTTCATATTTGTACTCATCTTCATCATCATCCATCATCTTCATCATCATCATCTTCGTCATCATCATCGTCGTCGTCATCACCCTGTTCCTCATCATCATCAACATCATCATCATTGTCATCATCTTCTTCGTCATTATCATCATTTTCAATCGTCAACATCATCATCATCCTCGTCATCATCATCTTCTTCATCATCATCATTTGATAATGATGATGATGAAGAAGATGATGATGACGAGGATGATGATGATGTTGACGATTGAAAATGATGATAATGACGAAGAAGATGATGACAATGATGATGATGTTGATGATGATGAGGAACAGGGTGATGACGACGACGATGATGATGATGGAGATGATGATGATGATGATGATGATGATGATGATGACGATGATGATGATGTTGATGGTGAAGACGATGACCAAGATGATGATGATGATGATGATGATGATGATGATGATGATGGCGATGATGATGATGGGGATGAGGAGGAGGATGATGATGAGCAAGTGGGTGATGATGATGATGATGATCATATTCGTCTTCATCAACATCATCATCTTCATCTTCGTACTCATCTGCGTCATCATCCATCATCTTCGTCATCATCATCATTGATGATGATGATGACGAAGATGATGGATGATGACGCAGATGAGTACGAAGATGAAGATGATGATGTTGATGAAGACGAATATGATCATCATCATCATCATCACCCACTTGCTCATGATGATGATGATGATGATGATGATGACGAAGATGATGGATGATGATGAAGATGATGATGACGACGATGATGATGATGATGACAATGATGATGATGTTGATGATGAAGATGATGGCCAAGATGATGATGGTGATGATGACAAGGATGGGGATGATGACGAGAAAGTGGGTGATAACGATGCTGATGATGATGGAGATGATGATGATGACATGGATGATGATGATGACGAGGATGATGAGGATGAGGATGATGATGATGATCATATTCGTCATCATCAGCATAATCATCTTCATCTTCGTACTCATCTTCATCATCATCCATCTTCATCATCATCATCATCATCATCGTCATCATCATCTTCGTCATCATCATCATTATCAATGATGATGATGAAGAAGATGATGATGACGAAGATGATGATGATGTTGATGATGATGATGTTGATGATGATGATGATGATGATGATGATGATGATGATGATGAGGAACAGGGTTATGACAACGATGATGATGATGGAGATGATGATGATGATGATGATGATGACGATGATGATGATGTTGATGATGAAGACGATGACCAAGATGGTGATGATTATGATGATGGCGATGATGATGATGGGGATGAGGATCATGATGAGGATGATTATGAGCACGTGGGTGATGATGATGATGATGATCATATTTGTCATCATCAGCATTATCATCTTCACCTTCGTACTCATCTGCATCATCATCCATCATCTTCATCATCATCATCATTGATGATGATGATGACGATGAAGATGATGATGATGATGTCATCATTGATAATGATGATGATGATGAAGATGATGATCATGATGATGAAGATGATGGATTATGATGAAGATGATGATGATGACGTTGATGATGATAATGACGCTGATGATGATGTTGATGATGAAGATGATGTTGATGATGAAGATGATGGCCAAGATGATGATGGTGATGATGATGAGGATGGGGATGATGACGAGGAAGTGAGTGATAACGATGATGATGATGATGGAGATGATGATGATGACGTGGATGATGACGATGACGAGGATGATGATGATGGGGATGATTGTTAAATTTTCAGAATTTACTTCAATATGATCTAGGATCTTAACTGAGAGAACAACATGTATAGCAAATCTACAGCATATCAATCATGGACACAATAATGCAAGCACACAAGAGACACAGAGTTTACTTGGGGAAAACCATAAAGGTGAAAAACCCCAATAACTTCCTCAGAGATAGATAGAGCAATGATACAACCAGAATACAAGAGATAGTCTTCTCCTAGCAGCAAAGCCTCCTCCTCCACAAGTGTGCCACTCTCCAAAGTGTGAGTGAGAGAATAGAATGTGTAAAATGAGAGAGCCACACTCTCTATTTATACACTAACTTGACTTGACCTTTACTCAACTAGGTCGGCCTCAACTTAACCACTTAACATAATGTTGACTGGGCCGACCCCCACTAGGGTGGTCTAATAACCCTTTAACCCACATGGCCGACCCCCAATAGGGTGGTCTAATAACCCTTTGACCCACATGACTTATACAGGGCCAACCCCAACAAGGTGGTCTAATAACCCATCAAGTATAAGTCACGACACTTACAATATAAATGACGACACTTCCGTATAGAGGAATAATAACATCTCTATAGGAATACAACCACTTCCGTATAGAGGAATAATAACATCTCTATAGGAATACAATATACATATATGTGAAATACATTAATATTAAACATGTATATTCATGATCATTCATAGATAATAAACATTAGTATTCAAGGTTTCAGGGAAGTCTTCTTTTACTCATGCATATTCTTATTTGATCCTAGGACTCTTCAAATTAGTTAAATCATCAATGCATGAACCTGTGATTACTCAAACCTATACCTTCATGATTCTTCTGGTTAGTCATATCATCAATTATGGTAAGAAACATAATATGCATACATCCATGACTATTCAAACCTGTGACTTCATGAATAATCATTATCAACAACACAACAGTATAAGATCCTAACACAAGGTAGGATTCTAGCTTGATATAGGAAAAACATACCTGGACTAGCATGCTAGCTAGTTATGTCTAACATATCCGCATAATGTCTTCTTGTTCTCTTTAGTGACTTGTGCTAGTAACTTGCATGTCTCATAGGTTAACCATTGTAGGACAAAGTTATACATACCTCGAAAGTAGATCTTCTATGTGATCCATGACAATGGATGAATCTTTGTCTTCATGTCACCATGATCATATGTTCTTGAAGTAGAACATGATTTGTCTTTCGTGGTGTACCTTTTATGTTAGCAAACAACATAAACCTCATACAACATCACAATGCATTAGTACAATCATAAGTGTCAAAACCTTAATTAATGAATATCTTCTATTAGGGTAATATGACAAGTCTAGTAATTAACCAAGATTGTACTGTATTGATATGAAGACACACATATGATAAACTTAACCATGAAACATACATGTAAGCCATACCTGTCAAGATTACTTGTAATCTTCTTATGGAAGGCCTTAGCCTCATCTCCCTCTGAGACAGGAACTTCTTCACTTATGCAGGTGACCAATCCATCTTCTTCTAGGACTAACCCAATCCACTTGATTTGCAAGAACTGGACCTGGAGTTGGATTAGGGTTTGTCAAAGAAACCCCAAAAATTCAAACTTTGAATTTCAAACTTCCTAAAGTATAGAAATATGTGCCTTGATGAGCTGATCAAGTTGGTATATTCAGAATTTGAAAACTGCAAAGTTTCACCCATCAAAATTGCCTTTTAGATTTCCGGATTCACTAGGGAGGACCCTGAATTAGGGTTTGAGTTTCCTGGAGCTTCACCCAACCAAAAGATTTGATTCAAAGCTCTAAGATTCGATTTTTCTGAGGAGCTTCCAGCCTTGGTCACAGATTTCCAAAATTCCAATTTTTGCAGAAGCCTAAATTTTCCATCTTTCCGATCAAAGTCCCAAACTGGGGTTTGATCAAGCCCGACCTTCTGCCCAACCAAAAAATCTGATCTTGGTCTCTAAATTTCGATTTTGATGAGTAGCATTCAGTCGTGGTCTCCAATTACAAAAATTCCAAATTTATCTGAAACCCTAAATTCTGGAAGCCATGAATGAAGGTACTAAAAAATAATTCTGTTTTGACATAAATATGTACCTGATTGTTTCTGGTGTAACTCTAAACTTTTCGATCCACAGGGTCTGAAACATTTTCTTGAGATATCCCTATCTGTTATATTTCCATCCTGATAGGCTGACCTCAATTGGATTCTCTGAGAGAGAGTTATTCCAAGTGTCGCAACGTGACCTGTTTATGGGATAATACAATAGAGCTAACTTGTACGATGTTCCACGTGTCACTGGTTCAACTTCGGCCTCTGAAAATTTTTACTGAGATAGTACAGTCTGTGTACTACTTGTCACATTTTACGAAATTTCATTTGGAGCTACCTAGCCCAAGTTATGACCTTTTTCCCAAGGTCACCTGATTTTGACTCAGATCTGGGAGAGGCAGAAACCCTATATTGTACAGATCATAAATCACAACGTACAATGAATTAGAGGTTGTCCTTTAGACACAAGGTACATGGGGATATGATATTCGACCTGTAAAATTTTTAAATCCGAAAAATTTGCCAAAACGGATTTATAGAGAAAGTGCTACGATGACTGGTTTTTGCTATATCAAGCCCTAGCATCGTAAGTGCAACAAGTGTTATACATGCCATATCATGCCTTCTTTCAGGCTAGCTCTGATACCATGTTAAATTTTCAGAATTTACTTCAATCTGATCTAGGATCTTAACTGAGAGAACAACATGTATAGCATATCAATCAATGACACAATAATGCAAGCACACAAGAGACACAGAGTTTACTTGGGGAAAACCATAAAGGTGAAAAACCCCAATAACTTCCTCAGAGATAGATAGAGCAATGATACAACCAGAATACAAGAGATAGTCTTCTCCTAGCAGCAGAGCCTCCTCATCCACAAGTGTGCCACTCTCCAAAGTGTGAGTGAGAGAATAGAATGTGTAAAATGAGAGAGACACACTCTCTATTTATACACTAACTTGACTTGACCTTTACTCAACTAGGTCAGCCTCAACTTAACCACTTAACATAATGCTGACTGGGCTGGACCCCACTAGGGTGGTCTAATAACACTTTGAACCACATGGCCGACCCCCAATAGGGTGGTCTAATAACTCTTTGACCCGCATGACTTATACAGGGCCGACCCCAACAAGGTGGTCTAATAACCCATCAAGTATAAGTTACGACACTTACAATATAAATGATGACACTTCCGTATAGAGGAATAATAACATCTCTATAGGAATACAACCACTTCCATATAGAGGAATAATAACATCTCTATAGGAATACAATATACATATACGTGAAATACATTCCGAAGTTACATATACATCAACAATGATGATGACGAAGATGATTATGATGATGATGATGATGATGATGAGGATGATGATGATGAGGATGATGAGGATGAGGATGATGATGGTGATCATATTCGTCATCATCAACATTATCATCTTCATCTTCGTACTCATCATCATCATCATCATCATCTTCGTCATCATCATCATTATCAATGCCAATGATGAAGAAGATGATGATGATGATGATGATGATGATGATGATGATGATGAAGAAGATGATGGATGATGATGATGCCAATGATGATGATGAAGATCATGACCAAGATGAGGAGGAGGAGGAGGAGGAGGATGATGATGAGGAAGTGGGTGATAATGATGATGATGATGATGGAGATGATGATGATGATGATGAGGATGATGATGATGATGAGGATGATGATGATGATGATGCTGACGATGACAAAGATGATTATGATGAGGAGGAGGAGGAGGAGGAGGATGCTCCTTGTAGAGGGATAGTGCCATGGATTCTATGTGTTATTGATGACGCGTGAGGTTTAGAATTTTCAATTAAGGCCCAGGTGGAATTCAATTGAGCTCAATATGATTCAATAAGATCTCGAGGAACCTGTTTTCATTCTTCGATGATGTTCAATGCTTTTCAACATATCCACAGTCTTGCATGGTAGGCTGAGGATGCATTCATGGCATTTGATCTTTACAAAATATGTGTTTTGTCAAAATGAAATTCAAATTGCCTCTTTGATGAATCCTCCTCTACAAGACTTCATTTATTGCATGAATGTCACAGACTCACAGAAACTCTAAACAACACTCAATGGCATGCAACTATAACCACAAACCAAGCAGAGGTTGATTTTATGCATTGATATAGAGAGGTGGCAGTAGTCACACAATATGGAGAAACAATGAGTTAGAAAAAACATTTGGACCAAAGTACCACAATGCTTATTAATAAAATTTAAAAAAACAATTTTTGGCTCAGGAATTGTGGTTTATCACCACGTTTCTCTTCGACACTCGCCATCAAAAAACGTATAAAAATAACACGTCTTTACATCCTCTTCCATTTAAATCCTCATCGCATAGTCATAAATAAGGATTATTATGCATGCACATCCTCACCTTACAATGTCAATTGGGTCAAGGCGCATAGACAACCATAAATTATCAAATGTGTCAAAGAGTAAGCCCTTCCAATAAAAATTAAGACCCACCCTTCAAACTTCATCACCGAGTCCAATTTATGCAAATATTTTCGAAGTGGGGGAAGGTTTGGCATTAAATGGAGTAAACATTGGGGAATAAATGGTGTAAAAGTTATACAGGGGCGCATGCGCAAGTTTGGGTACGTGCATGCTCCTTACGTGTACGCGCAAAAAACACGCGTGCGCGGCCCTGTTACTAGTTAAAAAAAACAGAATTCTCTGTTTCCCAGGAATTCTACCAAAAACATGGGTTTCACTTCTTCCGTGGGTTTCAAGCTCTTGCGGGTTTCTTATTGGCTCACACTCATTGATATTTTGGACACTCTTTGATCTATTGGACACAAAATAACCCTTGGAATCTGGTGGATTCATTCAAGATACCAGTTTCCATTGCAAGTGGAGATCATTTCTATAGAGGTATGGTGAATTGTAAATAAGTCTTTTCATTCACAAGATTTGAGATGAGCCCATGCCTTTTTGTTTTTATCATATGCCCACAACAATATCCATGCATAGACAACAATAAATTTGACAAGAAGATTTCCCAAGTTCACATATAAAAAAACTCATATGAACACTAGACAAGATGAAGTATGCAACCTCCTCATTGTGTAATTAGTTCCCAAGTTAATTTTGTTCTTTTCACCTCATATTATGCTAGCAAAAAAAACCACACACTCACTAAACATAACTAAAAATATCACTTCAACTCATCCACAAAACCTCAACTCTCTCATCTCTTATTCAATACCATTGTATGGAATGAGGATATCTGTAAGTATATGCACCTTTCCTTTCTCTATGAATCCAAATGTCATAATATTCATCAATATTTACCATCCTTACAATATCCCCTCACCTTTAATAATGATTGTTTTTCCAAAAACCAAGACTTTCCCACTTCATGCTCTATTTAACATGATGATTGTTTCTATAGTCCCTAGTTCCCCACTCTCCAACACCTCCCCACCCTAGGTATTGCACATTGAAAGGTCAAATTATATTCCCCCTAATCACCCTTCCCAAGAGCATGATCCTTGTTAGAAACCTTTGCATCATCCTTAAGGTTTTGCACAAACAAGGTATACATTCATTCTATTGTGATGCATTGTTGAATTCAACCATGGGTATTTTAAACTCAAAATCACATTCTATCATCTCATGGTTTATAGATCTAAGGAAATAGTTTGTTGTTGTTTCTTCAACTCCTTAATGTGTTATATAACCTAGTAATTTACGATGGTAAAGGAAATTGCCTCAAATGGAAGGATATACCATTCCACTAGAAGACAAAGCAATCAAACTAGGTGCAAAATTTAGAATTGATAACATTAAGGGAGAAAGCTAAAACTGAAACTAATTAAGGTTATTTTATTTGATGTAGAAAAACTATCAAACTATTCCCAAGGCATCTCTAGCCATCTCTGTTGTAGGGTGTTCCTACCATAATTTTTATGAATTCATGGCTAGGAAAGACACTAGTTTGTCCTCTCTATACTTGACCAAACATCATCTATATTGATTGGAATTGTAAGGGATAATGATGTTTATTCGAACACAAATAAACCAACATAGTCTGTAGTTGTATATGTTAATTTGTAAAGTGGTAAGCTATGTTGGAATGTGTCAGGTTCATTGTATAATGGCACTAATATCTTATTTGTTGTTTCTTTTGCAGGGGTAGGCTTGATAGTTGTGTTAAAGAGACTTTTGGAGATGGGAAACTCACGAAACGTAAAAAAAAAATAGAAGGAATATTCCCATTGAAAAGGTCAATGACTTAAGAGAAAATGCTAGGTTGGGAATGGAAAGATTAAGACATGGTCCTATCATTGCCCCGGATCATGCCACTGATCCTAACACAGTTGTTGACACGACAACCTCTTGTTCAGAACCATGAGTAAAGCAGTCGCGTCCAACGGACCCAACTCAAATTCCAACATCAACACAATCTCCAACCAACAATCCATCAACGAGTCATTCTGAAGTTCCTCACGACACAAGAATTTTGGGAGATGCTGCATGTGTAGAGATGGACATACAAGCCTTGCTTAATTTGCAATCTTCCCAAGAAGACCACAACCCTGTTGACCACACTCCCATTATGGCCCAATCTATGAACGAAGCACCACAACAAACAAGCTCGGGTATTCATGTATCATGTCCACCCTCCCTACCTCGACTGTCCAGTGCAAGAAGAAGAACTCCTAGACATATTCATGTGGATGAGAGTTCTATGTCGGGGCTTGAAGGCAAGTTGCCAAAACGCACTATCGAATGGCAATGCAACAAAATTGTCAAAGAATATTTTGAATCCAAAGGTGATGCAGGTAAATGTCAATTATTTCTATGTTTGTTAAAGTCACGTTCTTTAGCTGTTGTTAGGAGAATTTTGGGCGTAAAGATGGTTAAAAGTTTAGAGGCCAACAGTCATATTGTTAGAAATCTCCAATCTGCATTTAATGCGATTGGGAAGAAGTCTCGTACAAAATATCTTTGTGCAGCTCGTTGTGTTTTATCGGAATCAGTTGTAAGCAAGTCCACAAGGCAACGTCGCCTACTATCACACACTTCTCACATACTCAAATTAAATAGAAAAACTATTAGAAAGTACTCTGTTATAAGAGAAAATATTGACACTCCGGGTGGAAACGATTGTTGGGCTTTTGTTGGTAGGTTGCCTCGTGCAGATAGGAATCTAATTGATGCTGTTAAGGAGTTAGTACAAAATTTTTGGCATGATCATACTAGACCTTCATCAAACCAAAGAGATGTGCTAAAACTGAGAAAAGGTTCTACTGAACGTGAGCCCCATGTTAAACACTTCCTTGACACCACACAGACTAAACTCTATGAGAGATTCAAGAACGAGCACACACAATTGAACATGGGCCAAAGGTCCTTTGAGAAATTCAAACCATGGTACGTTCGTATATGCAATGATCGGAACACTTATTGTTGTAGATAACACGTAGAATATGAATATTATTATGACACATATACACATATATTTTTTGATTTGCATACTAACATTGTGCAGGGATACAATGAATCCATACTACCATCGAATGCATCAAGAGACTTTATCCACAACATCATGTGTCCAAGGTTCGAAGGACAAAATTATTATGAAAAATCGTGTTTATATGGGACATGTTCTATGTGTAGTGGGTTTTCTCTTTTGAACCATTGCATTCATGAAAGCAAGGACACAGAATTTGGCATGATTGGTGTGGAGATGTAGAGCTTCAAGTACATGACCTATCAATTAGACAGTGTCAGAGAAAGTAAAAAGATTGCATTGGTAAAGTCACAGGTACAAATGAATATTGCATATTTTTCATATTACACGTTCAATTTATGGCATATACATTTTTCCAAAGGCCACATTGTAATATTTCCCTTGTTTCCATGGTAACAGGTATCGTTATGTGACTTCTTGACGGAATTCTACAAGAAAACCGAGCAGTATGTTCAACATGTGCATGTAGTGCGATGGCAAGATGAGTAGTACAGAAAATGGAGGGACACATTTCCCGTTGGAACCATAGTGTCAATTGTGGATTTTGCAGAAAATTACACCCTTCAGCCACAAAATGAAATCCAGAGTCAATACTACCATTCAGACCAAGTCAGCATCATGGTACATATTATGTATAGCATGGGCCAGAGAGCAGCAATGACAAGAGGATAATACTGAAGGAGACAAACTTTTACATAAGTGATGACAGAACCCATGATTTGCATTATGTGCAACATTGTTTTCGAATTTTCTATGATCAGTTGAAGGAGAGAGATATACAGATGGATCGACATTGGATATGGTTGGATGGTTGTGCGGGCCAGTTCAAAAATGCCCGCGTATTCCAATGGATGAGCACTTTGCATAAGACTTATAATGTGCCACATATATGGAACTATTTTGAGACTGGGCACGGCAAAGGAGAGCATGATGGATCCGGTGCATGCATCAAGACCGCACTACGAAGGGAAGAGATGAGGTTTGACAAGGAACCTCATATTTGAGATGCACGATCCACAATTCAATGGTGCTCCGCAACAATGTCAGAACGAGCAAGAGATCAACAAACATCATCAGTGGCAGGACGTGTGGTGAGAAATTTTTGGCTAGTGGTTGACATAGATTGATTGTGTTCCTATAGTTGTGGCATAGTACAAGGAACATGTGGATTTCATTCAGTTCAAAGCTCAAAAAACCACTTATTTGAAATATGGACGCGAAAGCTTGCAACCCTTGCAGCAGTGGCGAATGGGATGAATGCGAATGCATGGAATGGGTTGATGAATGGGATCATGTGTCACTTGCAGTAGACCAACGTGCAGTTGTTGAAACAACCCAGTTAGAGGAGGGTCAGTCAATGATTTCAACAGACTACGACCAGATCTCAGATCTTGTACAACCAAGACACATATATGCAGTTGTTGCACCGAAAGACAATGAATGGGGCATGGATTATTGGTTGGCACGGTGCATCCAAGGTAAGCAAACCCTCTACGGATCATTAATCGACGATGAAGGAATTGAATTTCCTACTGGCTCGATGGTGGTTAAGGGGGAATATATTACACTAGATGGGAAGTCAAGAAAGACTACTGGGCATGTATTCATGGATTACAAACCAAGTTCAGTGGTGTATCACTTCACAAACTTGATCATTGGCACAAACATCCATCTTCAGACAATTTCAAGCAAGAGCTCAACCAAGGTATGCTACTACTTGCCTCATTCAGAGCACGAGAGATTGATGGAGACAATTAGCAACAGAGAGGATCCAGATGGATTTATTGAACGAGGCCAGTCAACTTTACATAAGAGAAAGAATTGCATCAAATAATGTTATGTTCTACATCGAGGTATGTGTAGTTTTATGTTATTTCGTTGGTACATGCATTTTTTGTTGATACATACATACATACATGTCTTTTCCTATGTTTTTTATTTTTCCTATATGTATTAAACTGTTCCATGCTTCTCTTTTATGTTGAATAAAATGGTGATGTGATTTGGATCAAATTTGAGTAATTTGAGTTAGTATTTCCTTAAATATATCTATTTATGTTTGTAGCATTTCAAGATAGCGGTTTTGATAGGTTCTCAAGATTACAATTACCTAGGTTTTAGGAAATTTTTTGAAGTACATAATCTATTACAATGGTCTTGAAAATTTAACTTGGTAGATGAAACCTCCTAGGAATTAATGTATGGATATAAGGGTCTTCCACTTGGGGTAGGGAGTTATCATAACGTTTCAAGGGTGGTATTTTTGAGATCTATACTTGAGAAAAGCATTGGGGAACTGTGAAATTCCTTATCGATCAAATATCTCTTTAGTTTCTCTCTCTTTAGTTTTGTGTCTACCCAAATATTTTTCATGCTTTGGGTACCTTGAGGTATATCCCCAACCCCAAAAAATCTTATATTATGATGATTATGTTGGTTTAGGGTTTTGGTTCCCCATGCTCTTATAACCCAAAAAACTCTTATATCCCCAACATTTTTCATAGATTTGGTTCCCCATGCTCAATGCTCACCCAAATCTAGCTAGATTTTGGGTTTTTGCTCTTATCCAAGCATCGTGTCATCAACCTAGGGTTTCCACTCATATATTTTAAAAAATGCTCATTTATGGTTGGAGATTGATTCTTTATTCCTATAGATAACAAATTAGAGGGACTTGTCATCATCATCACCAACATCATCTCTAGGATCCTCATCAACATCTCCATCATCATCGTCTTCTTCATCATCACCATCACCATCACCATCACCACCATCGTCAACGTCTTCATCATCGCCACCATCTTCATCATCATCATTAACTCTAACTCTAACCCTAATTCAATTTCCTTCTATAACTCTAGCCCCAACCCTCACCCAAACCCTAGCACTAAGCCATCTTCTTCATCATCTCCATCACCATCACCATCACCATCACCATCACCATCGCCATCACCATCACCATAACCGTCACCATCACCATCACCATCAACATCTTCGTCATCACCACCATCTTCATCATCATCATTAAATCTAACTCTAACCCTAATTCAATTTCCTTCTATAACTCTAGCCCCAACCCTCACCCAAACCCTAGCACTAAGCCATCTTCTTCATCATCTCCATCACCATCACCATCACCATCACCATCACCATCACCGTCACCATCACCATCACCATCAACGTCTTCATCATTACCACCATCTTCATCATCATCATTAACTCTAACTCTAACTCTAACCCTAATTCAATTTTCTTCTATAACTCTAGCCCCAACCCTCACCCAAACCCTAGCACTAAGCCATCTTCTTCATCCTCACCATCACCATCACCATCAACGTCTTCATCATCACCACCATCTTCATCATCATCATTAACTCTAACTCTAACCCTAATTCAATTTCCTTCTATAACTCTATCCCTAACCCTCACCCAAACCCTAGCACTAATCCATCTTCTTCATCCTCACCATCACAATCACCATCACCATCACCATCAACGTCACCATCATCATCAACACCATCTTCATCATCATTGTTAACTATAACTCTAACCCTAATTCAAATTCCTTCTATAACTCTAGCCCTAACCCTCACCCAAACCCTAGCACTAAGCCATATTCTTCATCATCACCATCACCATCACCATCACCATGAACGTCTTCATCATCACAACCATCTTCATCATCATCATTAACTCTAACTCTAGCCCTAATTAAATTTCCTTCTATAACTCTAGCCCTAACACTCACCCAAACCCTAGCACTAAGCCATCTTCTTCATCCTCACCATCACCATCACCATCACCATCACCATCACCATTGCCATCATCATCATCGTCTTCATCATCACCACCATATCCATCATCATCATTAACTCTAACTCTAACCCTAACTCTAACTGTAACTCTAACTCTAACTCTAGGTTCCTCATCAACATCTCCATCATCGTCATCTTGTCCATTGTCATCATCTTCATCACCATCACCATCACCATCACAATCATCATCAACGTCTTCATCATCATCACCATCATCATCATCATACGTGTCCGGCGGACGATTTTGAAGAGTTGACCCCTGTGTGCAAAAATTGCACACTCCCTGACTGAGCAAAACCCTAGTTTCCAAGATGGACGTACAAGATGGAACCTAGGCCACCGGACCGTAGGAGAGGGGCACCCCTAGCACTATCTCTATGTCCTGAATCCAACGGAGTCGATGGTTTGTCGATCGGAGCCACGGTCGTCATTCTATGGCTCGTTCCATCTCGCATCCAAAAGGCCTTCAGGGACACCTGTTGGATACCTGTCAGGGGCATAGAAGTCCAACCGTGCAGAAAAAACTGGTTCCACGGAGTCCTACAGGTGTGTCTAGGCAGGTTTCGGATGGGAACGCTAGCCGTAAGTGCCCGACGGATGATTTTGTAGAGTTGACCCCCGTGTGCGAAAATTGCACACTCCCTCATTGAGCAAAACCCTAGTTTCCAAGATGGACGTACAAGATGGCACCGGGGCCACGGGACCATAGAAGAGGGGCACCCCTGGCACTATCCTGGCATCCTAAATCCAACGGAGTCAATGGTTTGTCGATCGGAGCCACAGTCGTCATTCTATGGCTCGTTTTGTCTCACATCCAAAAGGCCTTCAGGGACACCTGCTGGATACCTTCCGCGGGCATAGAAGTCCAAACGTGCAGCAAAAATGGGTTCTGGGGAGTCCTGCAGGTGTGTCTAGGCAGGTTCCGGATGGGAACGCTAGCCGTACCTACCCGGTCGATGATTTTTTCCAATCTTTTCATTTTGTTGAATTATTTTCATAATTTTGTTTTGTTTAGGCTTTTGACTTATTTTGTTTTAAATTTTTGATTTATTTTTATAAGTTTGATCTAGCTCCTATAGTTGAAGTTTCATTTCAAATTATGAGTGAGTAAGTTTGCTTATGAAATGACTGATGCGATGCTTTAAGGAATAATACAAGCTGGCAATAGGTGTAATTTTCTGTAAATGCATATGCGCTGCCAGATTGTCCAATCATATTTGTGCAGGTTTCAAAACAAATCATAGAAGGAAAATCTGATGGTAGAGCATGAATTTTTTTGGACGCCACTTGGCTCAAAGCAGTTACCAAGGATCGGAGGTCCCGAGGCAAATCCTCCAAGTGTCCATGAACGACCCTGGGGTTTCCGACTAGAATTCCCATAGCACCCGAAACATGGCTCGGTTCGCGAATCCGTCGATTCCGGTGGGTCCGGGATGACGGGTTTCAGCTAGGGCCCCCCCCACAACGTCCCATGAAGACCCAAAAGTGGTGTCAATGGGACATCTCTGGAGCTAGGGTTTTGCTCAGTGATGGCCATTCCAAATTCACTCAAGGGGTGCATTTCTCATCCGAAGGCCCCTGGGCGTGCGTGGCCACCATGGATAGGTCCAAATTGGCCACATGGACCTATGGGAGGTGATGGAATCCAAGTCCTCCCGCCGGTTTGGGTTCCATGGCCCCGGGGCAATTCCTCCAAGTGTCCCTGAACGACCCTAGGGTGCCCGACTAGAATGCCTGTAGCCCCCGAACCGTGGCTCGGTTCGTGAATCCGTCGATTCTGGTGGGTCTGGGATGACGGGTTTCGGTTAGGGGAACCCCCACAACGTCACCTGAAGTCCTGGAAGTGGTGCCAACGAGCCATCTCAAGAGCTAGGGTTTTGCTCAGTGATGGCCATTCCAAATTCTCCCAAGGGGCGTGCATTTCTCATCCGGAGGCCCCCGGGAATGCGTGGCCACTGTGGACATGTCCACAATGGCCACGTGGACCTGTGGGAGGTGACGAAATCCAAGTCCTCTCGCCAGTTTGGGTTCCATGGCCTCAGGGCAATTCCTCGAAGTGTCCCTGAATGGCCCCCGGGGTGGCCGACTAGAATGCCCATAGCACCCGAACCGTGGCTCAGTTCGTGAATCCTTTGATTTTGGTGGGTCTAGGACGGCAGGTTTCACTTCAGGGACCCCCCAAAGCATCCCCCGAAGACCCGGAAGCGGTTCTAATGGGCCATCTTCGGAGCTAGGTTTTTGCTCAGTGATGGCCATTCGAGATTCGCTGAAGGGGTGCATTTCTCGTCCGGAGGCCCCCATGAGTGCATGGCCATCGTGGACAGGTCCAGAATGGCTACATGGGCCTATGGGAGGGGATGGAATCCAATTCCTCTCGCCAGTTTGGGTTCCGTGGCCCCGGGGAAATTCCTCTAAGTGTCCCTGAACGACCCCGGGGTGCCCACCTTGAATGCCCGTAGCAACCGAACCATGGCTTGGTTCGAGAATCCATTAATTTCACTGGGTCTGGGACAACATGTTTCAGTTAGGGGACCCCCCCATAGCATCACCTAAAGACTCGAAAGTGGTGCCAACGAGCCATCTCCGGAGCTAGGGTTTTGCTTAGTGATGGCCATTCCAAATTCGCTCAAGGGGTGCATTTCTCGTCCGGAGACCCCCGGGCATGCGTGGCCACCATGGACAGGTCCACAATGGCCATGTGGACCTATGGGAGGTGACGGAATCCAATTCCTCTAGCCGGTTTGGGTTCCGTGGCCCCAAGGCAATTCCTCCAAGTGTTCCTGAATGGCCCCGGGGTGCCCGACTAGAATGTCCGTGGTACCCGAACCGTGGCTCGGTTCGTGAATCCGTCGATTTTGGTGGGTCTAGAATGGCAGGCTTCAGCTAGGGGACCCCCGCAGTGTCCCCCAAAGACCCAAAAGTTGTGCCAACGAGCCATCTCTAGAGCTAGGGTTTTGCTCAGTGATGGTCGTTTAGGGACACTTTTGGGGTTTTGCTCCAGGGCCACGGAACCCAAACCAATGAGAGAAATTGGATTCCGTCGGCTCCCACAGATCCATGTGGCGATTTTGGACCTGTCCACGGTGGCCACGCATGCCCGGAGGCCTTCGGACAAGAAATGCACCCCTTGAGTGAATTTGGAATGGCCATCACTGAGCAAAACCCTAGCTCTGAAGATGGCTCATTGGCATAGCTTTTGGGTCTTCGGGGGATGCTGTGGAGGGTCCCCTAGTTGAAATCCGTCATCTCGGACCTACCAGAATCGACAAATTCGTGAACCGAGCCACGGTTCAGGTGCTACGGGCATTCTAGTCGGGCACCCCGGGGCCGTTCAAGGACACTTAGAGGAATTGCCCCGAGGCCACGGAATCCAAACCAACGAGAGGACTTGGATTCTATCTCCTCCCACATGACCACATGGCCATTGTGGACCTGTCCAAGGTGGCCATGCATGCCCGGGGGCCTCCAAATGAGAAATGCAGCCCTTGAGTGAATATGGAATGGCCATCACTGAGCAAAACCCTAGCTCCGGAGATGGTCCATTGGCACCAATTTCGGGTCTTTGGGGGATGCTGTGGGGGGTCCCCTAGTTGAAACCCGTCATCTTGGACCCACTGGAATCGATGGATTCACGAACCAAGACATGGTTCGGGTGCTACGGTAATTCTAGTCAGGAACCCCGGGGCCGTTCAAGGACACCTTGGCCCATTGACTTGGACCAATTACTCATGGATGTAGGCTGGAGAAACTTCAGAGAGCCTCGTACCCTAATGATGTTGCCACCTCCATCTACTAGGGGAATATTCTTGCAAAGACTGGTAAGCTCTTCGGGCCAGACGTAGTTATTTGAAGATGAATAGTGCAAAAAATGTGCAGTGGTGATAACAAGTTTATTGTCTGTTGAGTCTAATACTACATCTAGGAGCCGCTCAACAAACTTTGAGATAGAAAGATCTGTAATTTTAGGATACTAATTCAACCACTCATACAGTTTCTCACCTTCTCGAGGATCTAAATTTATAATTTCCTTCTGGGTAGATTCAAGCATGGAATAATATTTGGTGGCACTTCCAAGCTCCCCAAACCATTTGGTCAGCCACAATATGTGCGACTCCTTTGATGAAAGATAAATTTTGGTGTGGACGGTAGCATTTGATAAACTAGCCAAATCAATGTTGTTGGAAGAACTTACATATTTCAACAAAGGAGTGTTTTGTAGGTGACTTGAAAATCCCTTCCAATTTTCAGGAATAAAACAAAGAATTTCAACGTATAGATTTTCAGGCAATCTTGTCAACCAATCAGACAACCGAATACAGGGAGATAACCACGCCAAAAAAATTCAAGCTATTATAAAACTCTTGTTTATCAAGATAAGGATGGACTATGTGTGCATTACAAGGAATATGAAAGGGAAGGTACCTATAGACCCAAGTTTTCGATGATAGAGGTGAATTACCACTTAACAAATCACAAGATGCTGAACAAAGGGCTAATGGAACACAACGAAGGATTCCCTGGTTCCACTTGTTATTGAAAATGATACTTTCTCTTGACAAAACCAGTAAAAAATATGCCTGTATTATAAATGGAAATCATGTTACAATTTTCGTTGGAAGAAAAAAATAGATACCTACAACCGCCATATTTCCTTCTGTAAGCCGCTCGCCCATCGGAGTGTGCAATTTTTGCACACGGGGGTCAACTCTGCAAAATCGTCCGTTGGGCAGTTACGTGGAAATTGTGGACCTATCCATGGTGGCCATGCATGCCTAGCGGCCTCCAGATAAGAAATGCACCCGTTTAGCGAATTTCGAACGACCCTCACTGAGAAAAACCCTAGCTTCAAAGATGGCTCATTGGCATCGCTTCCGGGTCTTCAGGGGACGATGTGGGGGGTCCCCTAGCTGAAACCTGGCATCCCGGACCCACCAGTACCGATGAATTTGTGAATCAAGCCACGGTTCGGGTGCTACGGGAATTCTATTCGGGTACCTTGGGGTCGTTCAGGGACACTTGGAGAATTTTCCCCGGGACCACGGAACCCAACCTGGCGAGAGGACTTGGATTATGTCACCTCCCACAAGTCCACGTGGCCATTGTGGACCTGTCCACGATGGCCATGCATGGCCGGGGGCCTCCGGATGAGAAATGGCCACATTGAGCAAATTTGGAATGGCCCTCACTGAGCAAAACCCTAGCTCCGGAGATGGCTCGTTGGCACCCGCTTCTGGGTCTTCAGGGGATGCTGTGGGGGGTCCTCTAGTTGAAACTTGGTGTCCCGGACCCACCGAAATCGACGGATTCATGAACTGAGCCACGGTTTGGATGCTACGAGAATACCAGTTGGGCACCCCAGGGCCATTCAGGGACTTGGATTCCATCGCCTCCCATAGGTCCACGTGGCCATTGTGGACCTGTCCACGGTGGCCACGCATGCCCAGGGGCCTCCGAACGAGAAATGGACCCCTTGAGCAAATTTGGATGGCCCTCACATTTTGGTCAACTTTGGAAAAGCATCCACCGGGAACTTATGGGTAGTGTTCCTAGCCATAACCTGCCTAGACACACCTACAGGAATCCCCGAAAATAGGTTTTGCTGCACGGTTTGACTTCTATGCCCCCGACAGGTATCCAGCACGTGTCCTTGAAGGCCTTTTGGATGCGAGACAGAACAAGCCATAAAATGATGACCATGGCTCAAATCGACAAACCGTCGAATCCATTGGATTCAGACGTCGGGATAGTGCCAGGGGTGCCCCTCTCCTCCGGTCCTGTGGCCCCGGTGCCATCTTGTACGTCCATCTTGGAAACTAGGGTTTTGCTCAGTGAGGGAGTGTGCAATTTTTGCACACCAGGGTCAACTCTGCAAAATCGTCCGTCGAACACTTACGACCAGCGTTCCCAGCTGGAACTTGGCTAGACACACTTGTAGGACTCCCTAGAACCCGGTTTTGCTGCACGGTTGGACTTCTATGCCCCCGACAGGTATCCAGTAGGTGTCCCTAAAGTCCTTTTGGATGAGAGACAGAATGAGCCATAAAATGATGACCATGGTTTTGATCGATGAAAAATTGACACCGTTGGATTTAGGACACTAGGTTAGTGCCACGAGTGCCCCTCTCCTCCAGTCCCATGGCCCCGGTGCCATATTGTATGTCCATCCTGGAAATTAGGGTTTTGCTTAGTGAGGGAGTGTGCAATTTTTGCACACGGGGGTCAACTCTACAAAATTGTCCAATGGGCACTTACGGCTAGCGTTCCTAGCCAGAACCTACCTAGACACACCTGTAGGACTCCCTAGAACCCGTCTTTGCTACACAGTTGGACTTCTATGCCCCCGACAAGTATCCAACAGGTGTCCCTAAAGGCCTTTTTGATGCGAGATGGAACGAGCCATAGAATGTAGACCGTGGCTCTGATCGATGAACCGTTGACTACATTGGATTCAGGACACTGGGATAGTGCCAAGGGTGCCCCTCTCCTTCGGTCCCATGGCCCGGGTGCCATCTTGTACATCCATCTTGGAAAATAGGATTTTGCGCTGTGAGGGAGTGTGCAATTTTTGCACACGGTGGTAAACTTTGCAAAATCGTCCCCTGGGTACTTACGGATAGCGTTCCCAGCTGGAACCTTCCTAGACACACTTGCAAAACTCCCTGGAACCCAATTTTGCTGCACATTTGGAATTCTATGCCCCTGGCAGGTATCCAACAGGTGTCCGTGAAGGCCTTTTGGATGTGAGACGGAACGAGCCATAGAATGACGAACGTGGCTCCGATCGATGAACTAGAAACTCCATTGGATTCAGGACACTGGGATAGTGCCAGGGGAGCCCCTCTCCTCTGTTCATGTGGCCTCGGTGCCATCTTGTACATCCATCTTGGAAACTAGGGTTTTGCTCAGTGAACGAGTGTGTAATTTTTGCACACGGGGGTCAACTCTGCAAAATTGTACGTCAGGCAGTTAAGGCTAGCGTTCCTAGCCGGAACCTGCCTAGACACACCTGCAGCACTCCCTGGAACCCAGTTTTACTACACGGTTGGACTTCTATGCCGCCGGCAGGTATCCAATAGGTGTCCCTGAAGGCCTTTTGGATGTGATGGAATGAGCCATAGAATGACGACTGTGGATCCGATTGATGAACTGTCGACTCCGATGGATTCAGGACATCGGGATAGTGCCAGGGGTGCCCCTCTCCTCCGTTATCATGGCCCCGGTGCCATCTTGTACGTCCATCTTGGAAACTAGGGTTTTACTCAGTGAGGAAGTGTGCAATTTTTGCACACGGGGGTCAACTCTGCAAGATCTTCTGTCGGGAACTTACGGCTAGCGTTCCCAGCCGGAATCTTCCTAGACACACCTGCAGGACTCCCCAAAACCCGATTTTGCTACACGATTGGACTTCTATGCCCCCGGCAGGTATCCAACAGGTGTCCCTAAAGGCCTTTTGGATGCGAGATGGAACGAGCCATAGAATGACGACCATGTCTTCGATCGATGAAACGTCGACTCTGTTGGATTCAAGACATCGGGATAGTGCTAGGGGTGCCCCTCTCCTCCGGTCCCATGGCCTCGGTGCCATCTTTTACGTCCATCTTGGAAACTAGGGTTTTGCTCAGTGAGGGAGTGTGCAATTTTTGCACATGGGGGTCAGCTCTACAAAATCATCCGCGGGGCACTTACGGTTAGCGTTCCCAGCTGGAAACTGCCTAGACACACCTGCAAAACTCTCCAGAACCCATTTTTGCTGCACGGTTGGACTTCTATGCCCTCGGTAGGTATCCAACAGGTGTCCTTGAAGGCCTTTTCGATGCAAGACGAAACGAGCCATAGAATGATGACCGTGGCTCCGATCGACGAACCGTCAACTCCATTGGATTCAGGACACCGAGATAGTTCTAGGGGTGCCTATCTCATTTGGTTTTGTTTCCCAGGTGCCATCTTGTATGTCCATCTTGGAAACTATGGTTTTGGTTAGCGAGGGAGTGTGCAATTTTTGCACACGGGGGTCAACTCTACAAAATCATTTGTCAAGCACTTATGGCTAGCGTTCCCAACCGAAACCTGCCTCAACACACCTGCAGGACTCCCCAGAACCCAGTTTTACAGTACGGTTGGACTTCTATGTCCCCAGCAGGTATCCAGTAGGTGTCCCTCAAGGCCTTTTGGATGCAAGACAAAACTAGCCATAGAATGACGACCATGGATCCGATCGACGAATCGTCGACTCCGTTGGATTCAGGACTCGGGATAGTGCCAGGGGTGCCCCCCTCCTATAGTCCCATGTCCTCGGTGCCATCTTGTTCGTCCATCTTGGAAACTAGGGTTTTGCTGAGTGAGGGAGTGTGCAATTTTTGTACACGGGGGTCAACTTTGTAAAATCATCCGCTGGGCAGGTACAGCTAGCGTTCTTAGCTAGAACCTGCCTAGACACACCTGCAAGGCTCCTCAGAACCCGGTTTTGCTGCACGGTTGGACTTCTATGCCCCCGGCAAGTATCCAGTAGGTGTCCCTGAAGGCCTTTTGGATGCGAGACAGAACAAGCCATAGAATGATGACTGTGGCTCCGATCGACGAACCGTCAACTCCGTCGGATTCAGGATTTTGGGATAGTTCTAGGGGAGCCCCTCTCTTCTGGTCTCATGGCCCCGGTGCCATCTTGTATGTCCATCATGGAAACTAGGGTTTTGCTCAGTGAGGGAGTGTGTAATTTTTACACACAGGGGTCAACTCTGCAAAATCATCTAATGGGCACTTACAACTAGTGTTCCCAGCTGGAACCTGCCTAGAAGCACCTGCAGGACTCCCCTGAAACCAGTTTTGCTGCACGGTTGGAGTTCTATGCCCCTGACAAATATCCAACAGGTGTCCCTCAAGGCCTTTTGGATGCAAGACAGAACAAGCCATAGAATGATGACTGTGGCTCCAATCGACGAACCATCGACTCCGTTGGATTTAGGACGCCGAGATAGTGCTAGGGGTGACCTTCGCCTATGGTCCCGTGGCCCGGGTGCCATCTTATACGTCCATCTTGGAAACTAGGGTTTTTCTCAGTGAGAGAGTGTGCAATTTTTTCACACGGGGGTCAACTCTACAAAATCGTCCGTCAGGAACTTACGGCTAGCGTTCCCTGCCGGAACCTACCTAGACACACCTGTAGGGACACAGAATTTGGCATGATGGGTGTGGAGATGCAGACCTTCAAGTACATGACCTATCAATTAGACAGTGTCAGAGAAAGTAAAAAGATTGCATTGGTAAAGTCATAGGTACAAATGAATATTGCATATTTTTCATATTACATGTTCAATTTATGGCATATACATTTTTCCAAAGGCCACATTGTAATATTTCCCTTGTTTCCATGGTAACAGGTAGTGGTATGTGACTTCTTGATGGAATTCTACGAGAAAACCGAGGAGTATGTTCAACATGTGCATGTAGCACGATGGCAAGATGAGTAGTATAGAAAATGGAGGGACACATTTCCTGTTGGAACCATAGTGTCAATTGTAGATTTTGCAGAAAATTACACCCTTCAGCCACAAAATGAAATCCAGAGTCAATACTACCATTCAGACCAAGTCAACATAATGGTACATATTATGTATAGGCATGGGCCAGAGAGCAGCAATGACAAGAGGATAATACTGAAGGAGACAAACGTTTTCATAAGTGATGATAGAACCCATGATCTGCATTATGTGCAACATTGTTTTCGAATTTTCTATGATCAGTTGAAGGAGAGAGATATACAGATGGATCGACATTGGATATGGTTGGATGGTTGTGTGGGCCAGTTCAAAAATGCTCGAGTATTCCAATGGATGAGTACTTTGCATAAGACTTATAATGTGGCACATATCTAGAACTATTTTGAGACTGGGCACAGCAAAGGAGAGCATGATGGGGCTGGTCCATGCATCAAGACCGCACTACGAAGGGAAGAGATGAGGTTTGACAAGGAACATCATATCTAAGATGCACGGTCCACAATTCAATGGTGCTCCGCAACAATGTCAGAATGAGCAATAGATCAACAAACATCATCAGTGGCAGGACGTGTGGTGAGAAATTTTTGGCTAGTGGTTTACATAGATTGCTCGCGTTCCTATAGTTGCGGCATTGTACAAGGAACACGTGGATTTCATTCAATTCGAAGCTCAAACAACCACTTATTTGAAATATGGACGCAAAAGCTTGCAACCCTTGCAGCAGTGGCGAATGGGATGAATGCGAATGCATGGAATGGGTTGATGAATGGGATCATGTGTCACTTGCAGTAGACCAACGTGCAGTTGTTGAAACAACCCAGTTAGAGGAGGGTCAGTCAACAATTTCGAAAGACTACGACCATATCTCAGATCTTGTACAACCAGGACACATATACACAGTTGTTGCACCGAAAGACAATGAATGGGGCATGGATTATTGGTTGGCACGGTGCATCCAAGGTAAGCAAACCCTCTACGGATCATTAATCGACAATGAAGGAATTGAATTTCCTACTGGCTCGATGGTGGTTAAGGGGGAATATCTTACACTAGATGGGAAGTCAAGAAAGACAATTGGGCATGTATTCATGGATTATAGACCAAGTTCAGTGGTGTATCACTTCACAAACTTGATCGTTGGCACAAACATCCATCTTCAGACAATTTCAAACAAGAGATCAACCAAGGTACGCTACTACCTGCCTCATTCAGAGCACGAGAGATTGATGGAGACAATTAGCAACAGAGAGGATGCAGATGGATTTATTGAATGAGGCCAGTCAACTTTACATAAGAGAAAGAATTGCATCAAAGAATGTTATGTTCTGCATCGAGGTATGTGTAGTTTTATGTTATTTCGTTGGTACATGCATTTTTTGTTGATATATACATACATACATGTCTTTTCCTATGTTTTTTATTTTTCCTATATGTATTAAACTGTTCCATGCTTCTCTTTTATGTTGAATAAAATGGTGATGTGATTTGGATCAAATTTGAGTAATTTGAGTTAGTATTTTCTTAAATATATCTATTTATGTTTGTAGCATTTGAAGATAGCGGTTTTGATAGGTTCTCAAGATTACAATTACCTAGCTTTTAGGAAATTTTTTGAAGCACATAATCTATTACAATGGTCTTGAAAATTTAACTTGGTAGATGAAACCTTCTAGGAATCAATGTATGGATATAAGGGTCTTCCACTTGGGGTAGGGAGTTATCATAAAGTTTCAAGGGTCGTATTTTTGAGATCTATACTTGAGAAAAGCATTGGGGAACTGTGAAATTCCTCATCGATCAAATATCTCTTTAGTTTCTCTCTCTTTAGTTTTGTGTCCACCCAAATCTTTTTCATGCTTTGGGTACCTTGAGGTATATCCCCAACCCAAAAAACTCTTATATTATGATTATTATGTTGGTTTAGGGTTTTGGTTCACCATGCTCTTATAACCCAAAAAACTCTTATATCCCCAACATTTTTCATAGATTTGGTTCCCCATGCTCAATGCTCACCCAAATCTAGCTAGATTTTGGGTTTTTTTCCCTTATCCAAGCATCATGTCATCAACCTAGGGTTTCCACTCATATATTTTAAAACATGCTCATTTATGGTTGGAGATTGATGCTTTATTCCTATAGATAACAACTTAGAGGGACTTGTTATCATCATCACCAACATCATCTCTAGGCTCCTCATCAACATCTCCATCATCATCATCTTCTTCATCATCACCATCACCATCACCATCACCACCATCGTCAACATCTTCATCATCATCATTAACTCTAACTCTAACCCTAATTCAATTTTCTTCTATAACTCTAGCCCCAACCCTCACCCAAACCCTAGCACTAAGCCATCTTCTTCATCATCACCATCACCATCACCATCACCGTCACCACCACCATCACCATCACCATCACCGTCATCACCACCATCTTCATCATCATCATTAACTCTAACTCTAACCCAAATTCAATTTCCTTCTATAACTCTAGCCCCAACCCTCACCCAAACCCTAGCACTAAACCATCTTCTTCATCATCGCCATCACCATCATCATCATCATCACCATCACCGTCACCATCACCATCACCATCACCCTCAATGTCTTCATCTTCATCATCATCATTAACTCTAACCCTAATTCAATTTCCTTCTATAACTCTAGCCCCAACGCTCACCCAAACCCTAGCACTAATCCATCTTCTTCATCATCTCCATCACCATCACCATTACCATCGCCATCACTGTCACCATCACCATCACAAATAACGTCTTCATCATCACCACCATCTTCATCATCATCATTAACTCTAACTCTAACTCTAACCCTAATTGAATTTCCTTCTATAACTCTTGCCCCAACCCTCACCCAAACCCTAGCACTAAGCCATCTTCTTCATCTTCACCATCACCATCACCATCACCATCAACGTCTTCATCATCACCACCATCTTCATCATCATCATTAACTCTAACTCTAACCCTAATTCAATTTTCTTCTATAACTCTAGCCCTAACCCTCACCCAAACCCTAGCACTAAGCCATGTTCTTCATCCTCACCATCACCATCACCATCACCGTCAACGTCACCATCATCATCATGTCTTCATCATCAACACCATCTTCATCATCATTGTTAACTATAACTTTAAACCTAATTAAATTTCCTTCTATAACTCTAGCCCTAACCCTCACCCAAACCCTAGCACTAAGCCATCTTCTTCATCATCACCATCACCATCACCATGAATGTCTTCATCATCACCACCATCTTCATCATCATCATTAACTCTAACTCTAACCCTAATTCAATTTCCTTCTATATCTCTAGCCCTAACACTCACCCAAACCCTAGCACAAAGCCATCTTATTTATCCTCACCATCACCATCACCATCACCGTCACCATCACCATCACCATCATCATCGTCATCGTCTTCATCATCACCACCATGTCCATGATCATCATTAACTCTAACTCTAACCCTAACCCTAACTCTAACTCTAACTCTAACTCTAACTCTAACTCTAACTTTAGGTTCCTCATCAATATATCCATCATCATCATCTTCTCCATCGTCATCATCTTCATCACCATCACAATCATCATCAACGTCTTCATCATCATCACCATCATCATCATCATATGTGCCTGGCAGACGATTTTGTAGAGTTGACCCCTGTGTGCAAAAATTGCACACAACCTGACTAAGCAAAACCCTAGTTTCCAAGATGGACGTACAAGATGGCACCTATGCCACGGGACCATAGGAGAGGGGCGCCCCTAGCACTATCTCGACGTCCTGAATCCAACAGAGTCGATGGTTTGTCGATCGGAGCCACGGTCGTCATTCTATGGCTCGTTCCATCTCGCATCCAAAAAGCCTTCAGGGACACCTGTTGGATACCTGTCAGGGGCATAGAAGTCCAACTGTGCAGAAAAAACCAAGTTCCAGGGAGTCCTGCAAGTGTGTCTAGGCAGGTTCTGGTTGGGAACGCTAGCCGTAAGTGCCCGATGGATGATTTTGCAGAGTTGACCCCCGTGTGCAAAAATTGCACACTCCCTCATTGAGCAAAACCCTAGTTTCCAAGATGGACGTACAAGATGGCACCAGGGCCATGAGGCCGTAGGAGAGGGGCTCCCCTGGCACTATCCCGATGTCCTAAATCCAACGGAGTCGATGGTTCATCGATCGGAGCCACGGTTGTCATTCTATGGCTCGTTCTGTCTTGCATCCAAAAGGTCTTCAGGGACACTTGCTGGATACCTGTCGGGGGCATAGATGTCCAAACATGCAGCAAAAATGGATTATGGGGATTCTTATAGGTGTGTCTAGGCAGGTTCGGATGGGAATGCTAGCCGTACCTTCCCGGTTGACAATTTTTTCCAGTCTTTTCATTTTGTTGAATTATTTTCATAATTTTGTTTTGTTTAGGTTTTTGACTTATTTTGTTTTAAATTTTTGATTTATTTTTATAAGTTTGATCTAGCTCCTATAGTTGAAGTTTCATTTCAAATTATGAGCGAGGAAGTTTGCTTATGAAATGAATGATGCGATGCTTTAAGGAATAATACAAGTAGACAACATGTGTAATTTTCTGTATATGCATATGTGTTGCCAGATTGTCCAATCATATTTGTGCAGGTTTCAAAACAAATCATGGAAGGAAAATCCGATGGCAGAGCATGGATTTTTTTGGACGCCACTTGGCTCAAAGTAGTTACCAAGGACCGAAGGTCCCGGGGAAAATCCTCCAAGTGTCCCTAAACGGCCTCGGGGTGCCCGACTAGAATGCCCGTAGCACCCGAACCGTGGCTCGGTTCGCGAATCCGTCGATTCCGGTGGGTCCGGGACGACGGGTTTTAGCTAGGGGCCGCACCACAACGTCCCCCGAAGACCCAAAAGCAGTGCCAATGGGCCATCTCCGGAGCTAGGGTTTTGCTCAGTGATGGCCATTCCAAATTTTCTCAAGGGGTGCATTTCTCGTCCAGAGGCCCCTGGGCATGTGTGGCCACCATGGATAGGTCCAAATTGGCCACTTGGACCTGTGGGAGGCGACAGAATCCAAGTCCTCTCGCCGGTTTGGGTTCCATGGCCCCGGGGCAATTCCTCTAAGTGTCCTTGAACGACCCCGGGGTGCCCGACTAGAATGCTTGTAGCCCCCGAACCGTGGCTCGGTTCGTGAATCTGTCGATTCTAGTGGGTCCAGCATGACAGGTTTCAACTAGGGGACCCCCCACAAAGTCACTCGAAGACCCAAAAGCGGTGCCAACGAGCCATCTCCGGAGCTAGGGTTTTGCTCAGTGATAGCCATTTCAAATTCGCTCAAGGGGTGCATTTATCATCCGGAGGCCCCTGGGCATGCGTGGCCACCGTGGACATGTCCACAATGGCCATGTGGACATGTGAGAGGTGACAGAATCCAAGTCCTCTCGCCAGTTTGGGTTCCATTTCCCCGGGGCAATTCCTCCAAGTGTCCCTAAATGGCCCCGGGGTGGCCGACTAGAATGCCCATAGCACCCGAACCGTGGCTCAGTTCGTGAATCCTTTGATTCTGGTGGGTCTAGGATGGCAAGTTTCACACAGGGGATCCCCCACAACGTCCCCCGAAGACCCAGAAGTGGTTCCAATGGGCCATCTCTGGAGTTAGGGTTTTGCTCAATGATGGCCCTTCCAGATTCACTGAAGGGATGCATTTCTCGTCCGGAGGCCCCCGGGAGTGCATGGCCACCGTGGACAGGTCCAGAATGGCCACATGGACCTATGAAAGGGGACGAAATCCAATTCCTCTCGCCTGTTTGGGTTCTGTGGCCCCGGGGCAATTCCTCTAAGTGTCCCTGAACAACCCCGGGGTTCCCACCTAGAATGCCCGTAGCAACCAAACCGTGGCTTGGTTTGTGAATCCGTTGATTTCGGTGGGTCTGGGACGGTAGGTTTCAGTTAGGGGACCCCCCACAGCGTCACCCGAAGACCCGAAAGCGGTGCCAACGAGCCATCTTTGGAGCTAGGGTTTTGCTCAATGATGGCCATTCCAAATTCGCTCAAGGGATGCATTTCTTGTCTGGAGGCCCCCGGGCATGCGTGGCCACCGTGGACAGGTTCATAATGGCCATATGGACCTATGGGAGGTGACGAAATCCAAGTCCTCTTGCCGATTTGGGTTTCGTGGCCCCAAGGCAATTCCTCCAAGTGTTCCTGAATGGCCCTAGGGTGCCTGACTAGAATGTCCATAGCACCCGAACCGTGACTCGGTTTGTGAATCCGTCAATTCCGGTGAGTCTAGAATGGCAAGTTTCAGCTAGGGGACCCCCGCAATGTCCCCCAAAGACCCGAAAGTTGTGCCAATGAGCCATCTTTGGAGCTAGGGTTTTGCTCAGTGATGGTCGTTCAGGGACACTTCGGGGATTTGCTCCAGGGCCACGGAACCCAAACCGGCGAGTGGACTTGGATTCTGTCAGCTCCCATAGGTCCATGTGGCCATTGTGGACCTGTCCACGGTGGGCACGCATGACTAGGGGCCTCCAGACAAGAAATGCACCCCTTGAGTGAATTTGGAATGGCCATCACTGAGCAAAACCCTAGCTCCGGAGATGGCTCGTTGGCATAGCTTTCGGGTCTTTGGGGGACGTTGTGGAGGGTCCCCTAGCTGAAACCCATCATCTCGGACCCACCAGAATCAACGGATTCATGAACCGAGCCACGATTTGGGTGCTGTGGGCATTCTAGTTGAGCACCCCGGGGCCGTTCAGGGACACTTAGAGGAATTGCCCCCGGGCCACAGTATCCAAACCGGTGAGAGGACTTGGATTCTATCTCCTCCCACGTGTCCACGTGGCCATTGTGGACCTGTCCAAGGTGGCCACGCATGCTCGAGGGACTCTAAACAAGAAATTCACCCCTTGAGCGAATCTAGAATGGCCATCACTGAGCAAAACCCTAGCTCCAGAGATGGCCCATTGGGACCGCTTTCGGGTCTTCGGGGGACGCTGTGGGGGTCCCCTAGCTGAAACCTACCATCTTAGACCCACTGAAATCGACAAATTCACGAACCAAGACACGGTTCGGGTGCTACGGGAATTCTAGTCAGGCACCCCAGGGCCGTTCAGGGACACCTTGGCCCAATTAACTTGTCCCATTGACTTGGACCAATTACTCGTGGATGCAGGCTGGAGAAACTTCAGAGAGCCTCGTACCCTAATGATGTTGCCACCTCCATTTACTAGGGGAATATTCTTGCAAAGACTGGTAAGCTCTTCGGGCCAAACGTAGTTATTTGCAAATGAATAGTGCAAAAAATCCCTTCCAATTTTCAGGAATAAAACAAAGAAGTTCAACGTATAGATTTTCAGGCAATCTTGTCAACCAATCAGACAACCGAATACAGGGAGATAACCACGCCAAAAAAATTCAAGCTATTATAAAACTCTTGTTTATCAAGATAAGGATGGACTATGTGTGCATTACGAGGAATATGAAAGGGAAGGTACCTATAGACCCAAGTTTTCGATGATAGAGGTGAATTACCACTTAACAAATCACGAGATGCTGAACAAAGGGCTAATGGAACACAACGAAGGATTCCCTGGTTCCACTTGTTATTGAAAATGATACTTTCTCTTGATGAAACCAGTAAAAAATATGCCTGTATTATAAATGGAAATCATGTTACAATTTTCGTCCGAAGAAAAACATAGATACCTACAACCGCCATATTTCCCTTTGTAAGCCGCTCACCCATCAGAGTGTGCAATTTTTGCACATGGGGGTCAACGCTGCAAAATCGTCCGTCGGGCACTTACGTGGCAATTGTGGACCTGTCCACGGTGGCCACGCACGCCCGGGGGCCTCTAGATAAGAAATTCACCCCTTTAGCGAATTTGGAACGGCCCTCACTGAGAAAAAACCTAGCTCCGAAGATGGCTCATTGGCACTGCTTCCGGGTCTTCGAGGGACGATGTGGGGGGTCTCCTAGCTGAAACCTTGCATCCCAGACCCACCGAAACCAATGAATTCACGAATCGAGCCACGGTTCGGGTGCTACGGGAATTCTAGTCGAGCACCCCGGGGTCGTTCAAGGACGCTTGGGGGATTTAACCCGGGACCACGGAACCCAACCTGGCGAGAGGACTTGGATTACGTCGCCTCCCACAGGTCCACATGGCCATTGTGGACCTGTCCACAGTGGCCCCGCATGCCCGGGGGCCTCCTGATGAGAAATGGCTCCCTTGATCAAATTTGGAATGGCCCTCACTAAGCAAAACCCTTGCTCTGGAGATGGCTAGTTGGCACCGCTTCTGGGACTTGAGGGGACGCTCTGGGGGGTCCCCTAGCTGAAACCCGTCATCCTGGACCCAACGGCATCGACAGATTCACAAACCGAGCCATGGTTCAAGTGCTACAGGAATTCTAGTTGGGAACCCTAGGGCCGTTCAGGGACTTGGATTCCATCGCCTCCCATAGGTCCACGTGGCCATTGTGGACCTATCCACGGTGGCCACGCATGCCCGGGGGCCTCCGAAAGAGAAATGGACCCCTTGAGCAAATTTGGATGGCCCTCACATTGGGGTCAACTTTGGAAAAGCATCCACCGGGAACTTATGGCTAGTGTTCCCAGTTGGAGCTTTCCTAGACACACCTGCAGGAATTCCCGGAAACAGGTTTTGCTGCACGGTTTGACTTCTATGGCCCCAATAGGAATCCAACACGTGTCCCCGAAGGCCTTTTGGATGCGAGAGGGAACAAGCCATAAAATGACGACCATGGCTCGGATCGACAAACCGTCGACTCCGTTGGATTCAGACGCTGGGATAGTGCCAGGGGTGCCCTTCTCCTCCGATCCCGTGGCCCCGATGCCATCTTGTACATCCATCTTAGCAACTAGGGTTTTTATCAGTGAGGGAGTGTGCAATTTTTGCACACCGGGGTCAACTCTGCAAAATCATCCGTCGAACACTTACGACCAGCGTTCCCAGCTGGAACCTGCCTAGACACACTTGTAGGACTCCCCAGAACCTGGTTTTGCTGCACGGTTGGACTTCTATGCCTCGGACAGGTATCCAGCAGGTGTCCCTAAAGGCCTTTTGGATGAGAGACGGAATGAGCCATAGAATGACGACCATGATTTATATAGACAAACCATCGACACCATCAGATTTAGGACGTCGGGTTAGTGCCACGAGTGCCCCTCTCCTCCAGTCCCGTGGCCCTGGTGCCATCTTGTACATCCATCTTGGAAACTAGGGTTTTGCTTAGTGAGGGAGTGTGCAATTTTTGCACACGGGGGTCAAGTCTGCAAAATCGTCCATTGGGCACTTACGGCTAGCGTTCCTAGCTGGAACCTTCCTAGACACACCTGCAAGACTCCCCAAAACCCAGCTTTGCTTCACGGTTGGACTTCTATGCCCCCGACAGGTATCCAGCAGGTGTCCCTGAAGGCCTTTTGGATGCGAGATGGAACAAGCCATAGAATGTAGACCGTGGCTCTAATCGATGAACCGTCGACTCCGTTGGACTCAGGACGTCGGGATAGTGCCAAGGGTGCCCCTCTCCTCCGATCCCCTGGCCTGAGTGCCATCTTGTACATCCATCTTGGCAACTACGATTTTGCTGAGTGAGGGAGTGTGCAAATTTTGCACACAGTGGTCAACTCTACAAAATCATCCCCTGGGCACTTATGACTAGCGTTCCTAGCCGGAACCAACCTAGACACACCTGCAGGACTCCTCGGAACCCGGTTTTGCTGCACAGTTGGAATTCTATGCCCCTGGCAGGTATCCAGCAGGTGTCCCTGAAGGCCTTTTGGATGTAAGACAGAACGAGCCATAGAATGATGAACGTGGCTCTGATCGATGAACTGGCAACTCCATTGGATTTAGGATGCCGGGATAGTGCCAGGGGAGCCCCTCTCCTTCGTTCCTGTGGCCTTGGTGCCATCTTGTACGTCCATCTTGGAAACTAGGGTTTTGCTCAGTGAGGGAGTATGCAATTTTTGCATACGGGGGTCAACTCTGCAAAATTGTACGCCGGGCAGGTAAGGCTAGCATTACCAGCTGGAACCTACCTAGACACACCTGCAGCACTCCCTGGAACGTGGTTTTGCTACATGGTTGGACTTCTATGCCGCCGGCAGGTATCCAGTAGGTGTCCCTGAAGGCCTTTTGGATGCGAGATGGAACGAGCCATAGAATGATGACTGTGGCTCCGATCGACGAACTGTCAACTCCGATGGATTCAGGACGTCGAGATAGTGCCAAGGGTGCCCCTCTCCTCTGTATCGTGGCCCCGGTGACATCTTGTACGTCCATCTTGGAAACTAGGGTTTTGCTCAGTGAGGGAGTGTGCAATTTTTGCACACGGGGGTCAACTCTGCAAAATCTTCCGTCGGGCACTTATGGCTAGCGTTCCCAGCCGAATCTGCCTAGACACACCTGCAGGACACCCCAGAACCCAGTTTTTCTGTACGGTTGGACTTCTATGCCCCCGAAAGGTATCCAGCAGGTGTCCCTGAAGGCCTTTTTGATGCGAGACGGAACAAGCCATAGAATGACGACCATGGCTCCGATCGACAAACCGTTGACTCTGTTGGATTCAAGACACTGGTATAGTGCCAGGGGTGCCCCTCTCCTCTTGTCCCGTGGCCTTGGTGCCATCTTTTACGTCCATCTTGGAAACTAGGGTTTTGCTTATTGAGGGAGTGTGCAATTTTTGAACATGGGGGTCAACTCTGCAAAATTGTCCGCGGGGCACTTACGGCTAGCGTTCCCAGCCGAAACCTTCCTATACACACTTGCAAAACTCCCCAGAACCCGGTTTTAATGAATGGTTGGACTTCTATGCCCCCGGCAGGTATCCAGCAGGTGTCCCTGAAGGCCTTTTGGATGCGAGACGGAACGAGCCATAGAATGATGACCATGGCTCCGATCGACGAACCGTCGACTCCATTGGATTCAGGATGCTGAGATAGTTCTAGGGGTGCCCATCGCCTCCAGTTCTGTGGCCTAGGTGCCATCTTGTACGTCCATCTTGGAAACTAGGGTTTTTCTTAGTGAGGGAGTGTGCAATTTTTGCACACGGGGGTCAACTCTGCAAAATCATCCGTCGGGCACTTACGGCTAGTGTTCCCAACTGGAACCTACCTCGACACACCTGCAGGACTCCCCGGAACCCAGTTTTACTGTACGGTAGGACTTCTATGCCCCCGGCAGGTATCTAGTAGGTGTCCCTGAAGGCCTTTTGGATGCAATATAGAACGATCCATAGAATGACGACCGTGGCTCCGATCGACGAATCATCGACTCCGTTGGATTCAGGACTCGGGATAGTGTCAGGGGTGCCCCCCTCCTTCGGTCCCATGGCGTCGATGCCATCTTGTACGTCCATCTTGGAAACTAGGGTTTTGCTAAGTGAGGGAGTGTGCAATTTTTGCACATGGGGGTCAATTCTGCAAAATCGTTCGTCGGGCACATATGATTATGATGATGGTGATGATGATGAAGACGTTGATGATGATTGTGATGGTGATGGGTGATGAAGATGATGACGATGGAGAAGATGATGATGATGGAGATGTTGATGAGGAACCTAGAGTTTGAATTAGAGTTAGGGTTAGAGTTAGAGTTAATGATGATGATGGATATGGTGGTGATGATGAAGACGTTGATGATGATGGTGATGGTGATGGTGATGGTGACGGTGATGGTGATGGTTATGGTGAGGATAAAGAAGATGGCTTAGTGCTAGGGTTTGGGTGAGGGTTAGGGCTAGAGTTATAGAAGGAAATTGAATTAAGGTTAGAGTTAGAGTTAATGATGATGATGAAGATGGTGGTGATGATGAAGATGTTCATGGTGATGGTGATGATGAAGAAGATGGCTTAGCGTTAGGGTTTGGGTGAGGGTTAGGGCTAGAGTTATAGTAGGAAATTGAATTAGGGTTAGAGTTATAGTTAACAATGATGATGAAGATGGTGTTGATGATGAAGACATGATGATGATGGTGACGTTGATGGTGATGGTGATGGTGATGGTGAGGATGAAGAAGATGGCTTAGTTCTAGGGTTTGGGTGAGGGTTAGGGCTAGGGCTAGAGTTATAGAAGAAAATTGAATTAGGGTTAGAGTTAGAGTTAATGATGATGATGAATATGGTGGTGATGATGAATATGTTCATGGTGATGGTGATGGTGATGGTGATGGTGATGGTGATGGTGAGGATGAAGAAGATGGTTTAGTGCTAGGGTTTGGGTGAGGGTTGGGGCTAGAGTTATAGAAGGAAATTGAATTAAGGTTAGAGTTAGAGTTAATGATGATGATGAAGATGGTGGTGATGATGAAGATGTTGATGGTGATGGTGATGGTGATGGTGACAGTGATGGTGATGGTGATGGTGAGGATGAAGAAGATGGGTTAGTGCTAGGGTTTGGGTGAGGGTTAGGGCTAGAGTTATAGAAGGAAATTGAATTAGGGTTAGAGTTAGAGTTAATGATGATGATGAAGATGGTGGTAATGATGAAGATGTTCATGGTGATGGTGATGGTGAGGATGAAGAAGATGGCTTAGTGCTAGGGTTTGGTTGAGGGTTAGGGCTAGAGTTATAGAAGGAAATTGAATTAGGGTTAGAGTTAGAGTTAATGATGATGATGAAGATGGTGGTGATGATGAAGACGTTGATGGTGATGGTGATGGTGATGGTGATGTCGAAGAAGATGGTTTGGTGCCAAGGTTTGGGTGAGGGTTAGGGCTAGAGTTATAGAATGAAATTGAATTAGGGTTAGAGTTAGAGTTAACAATGATGATGAAGATGGTGATGATGATGATGGTGATGGTGATGGTGATGGTGATGGTGATGGTGAGGATGAAGAGGATGGTTTAGTGCTAGGGTTTGGGTGAGGGTTAGGGATAGAGTTATAGAAGGAAATTGAATTAGGGTTAGAGTTAGAGATGAAGATGGAGGTGACGATGAAGACGTTGATGGTGATGGTGTGGATGAAGAAGATGGTTTAGTGCTAGGGTTTGGGTATTCTAAGAGTGTAAGACTCTAACTCTAGATCGCCTTGTTTGCATGGATAAATGGGCCAACTAAGTGCACCTGTTATGTTTTGTTTTCACACCCAAGTGGCAAAGTCCTAATCCTCTAATGCTACAAGTGAGACTTCCGAAGATGATTTCGACTGTCACCTCAGCAAAGATTTTCCCATGTTTTAGGCCTACTTTAAAGGCCAAGGGAGGCTTCTAGATCAAGGTTGGAGAAAAGGTCTTAGGATTTCAAACTTGTTTGAAGATTAAGATGTGTGTTCCATTAAGTTAAAGTCCCATGTGAGTGCTTAATTCACAAAGTTGCAATTGAATTAATCAAATAGACACCTTTCATAAATAAATATTTGCTCATGTGTAAAATGAAAGATCATTCATGGATAAATAAAGATATTCACAAAACTTAAATAAACAATGAACCATAATGTTGTAGAATCAAAATTCACATTAAAACATGTTGGATTATTTCCTTAAATCATCCGCAAATGATATTATCTAATAATGCCAAGGTTATAGTTATTAGTTTATGAGTGATTATTGAATGAGACCCTCTTGGAGAGAGTAAAATCTTTGCAAAAGGGTGTCACCCAATCTATTAAGGGTCCAACTAGGTTGTAGTGATTTGAATCACTTCAATAAAGATGGCTGAAATCTTATCTTCACAAACTTAATTAATTAAATGTTTTTCCATATGATCCATGAGCATATAAATATAAAAAGATGTGTTGGAAATAAAATCAGTAAACCACTTGCGCGGGTTTGGTAACTTCTAGAATGTAAATGGTTAGATGATTGTAAACATTCATTCAATAAACCATAAACATTTAGGATATGTTGTGTGTAATTGCTTAAGACAAATTTGTGAAATAATAACCATTCAAATAACATGCAATTAACACTATGATCCATAGATGAGAGTTGTGAATTGTGATAGACTAGTCATTATATATGTGGCGAGGGTCCTATTTCAAATGGATTAATTTAGGATAATCAAATTATTGTAGATGTTGTATATGAAGTGGTTATGGACCTAGTAAGTCCAAGGGTGAATCCTATAGATCTCGAGGATGGAAGTGTTGTTTTGGAAAAGGATGGTAGTTGGTTGAAGGTTAGAGATGGAGGAGACAATTCTTTAAAGCATGTTGATAATGATAAAGGTGAAGCCAACAAAGGGATGCAGGTAAATGATGTTGGTAGTGTAAAAATGAAGAGGAAGAAGTGTGTAAAACATATAATCTCAGTTATGAGGCTAGTCCTAGGAAAGGATATCAAAATGCATGAGGTGGTGGGAATGGATTCCCATGCTCTTGTTGGAATATTTAATGGTAAAAAGGTGGGAAAGTTGTCTCTAAGGGTGTAGTTATAGGAAAGATGGGCTCTTAGGCTTGGGTACATTCCTAATTTATTTATATCAACTACAAGTTAACTAGGGTTTCTTTTCATATATCAAGAGGATTTTCAGGAATATTTTGGCCCATGATTGGAAGTGGGAGATGATTTTGCTTATGCTATATATTTTTTTGTAGCCCTAAAGTCACAACACTTTGTAATGTAAATATCACTCCTTAGTTTGCTTGGTTAGGTATGTTGTTGCTAAAAGGAAAAGATGCAATATCCATTCAAATACAAGGGACTCATATTGAGGTCACTTGGTGTCTAGAAATAACATCTATATGTATGTGAGAACTTTTCCATAACATTCTTATCGAAGACAAAATCATGTATGCAAAAATGTAATCAAAGACAAACTCATACACACAAGTGCAGATCCATCTATTAATATGCAAAAATGATCCAATCATGTACATTTTTTGGAAAATGCAACATCGTTCCCAGCGTCTATATAATGGCAACTCGTGCCCCGTACAAAAAAACGAAACTCGTTGCCTATACAAAATATGGCCCATGGTGCCCTATACAAAATATGGCAACTCGTGCCGAAAATGCCACATCGTCGCTAGTGTACATAGGAGGGTCTCTCAATCCTCCTGCCCACCCTCGAAGCTCCCAGGTGCATCTACAAAATCAATCTTCCTCTTCTTCATGCTAGAGGAAGCTGGGTCCTTCCGGCGTCTTTGAGCACGTCCCCATGAGCCCTGAAACAACAACAATAATATGTCAACTTTTCTTGGCAATTATACAAGTATAAAACATAATTTCAAAATAAAAATAGTTTTCAAATCTTGGATAACTCACCGCATGTAAGACTGTAAGTCATGAGGGGGTCTCCCTCCCCCATGATCCAAGTATCTCAGAAATGCCACCCTGCAACATTTAGAATAATCAGATCAATGCTGAAACTAGATGCATATAGTAATTTCCGTTAAAATTGAACGAGATTTTGATAAACTAGTCAATCTCACCATGAACAAAATCGGCTAGTCTTCGGGGCTGGCAGATGGAGCAGTCGGTTGGACAGCCTGCTCCGATGCTAGGGTGGACGGTAAAGGAGAGGATCTAGCCACATGAACGGTGGCTACACCAATGGGGGGAATAGTGGAAGAAGGGGGGGTGGCAGGAGGAGGCATGGACTGGGGTGGGCGAAGTGGAGATTGACATCTAGGGCTATAAACCCCAACTGGATGTAGTATGGATCGGGGCACCCTCAAAGGGGAAGCGAGTTTGGTGGGGGAATGTGGGTGGGGGGGCGAGGTCTGTTTTGCAGTAGAGGGATGGGTGACTGTGGATGGGTGGTGTTCCTTGGTCGGATGGGGGAGGGTAGGAACATGGGAAATTGATACGGAGGTGGAGCTGGATATGATATGTAAGGGGGAGCTGGATGGAACTGTGGTGCTATATAGGAGGGGGGGCTGGATGGAAGGGGTTGGGGAATGTGGCATGTATTCCAGGGGATACAACTGGCATATAGGGTGGCCGAAAGGTCGGGGAGGGAGGAATAACGGCATTGGCAGGCCGGGGTGCTCACACCTGCATACACATTTATAACCTCATAGTTTAATATACAAAATATAAATATACACGGACAAGTCATCGTATTTGAAATTAAATTTATGCTTTAATACATACGATACATGCGCATGGGGAGAACTGCTGGTCCCCAGTGGCAGTGCCTGGTCGCTGGAGCCCGTGGACACCTGTGCGAACACTACAATTTTTAGACTGAATTTATAAAAACAATATTAACAATATGAAACACAATGCAAATGAGAATGACAACAATGGTACTTAAAAAACATGACTGCAATTAATTTATATTCAAGTTTGATGATATTCAATATTCTGAAAGGATAGAAGGTGGCATGGCATTAAATTAAAAATTAAATAAGGTGAGAGGGCATAGAAGGTGACAGGGTGAGATTTTCCTTTTCTAGAGTCATCCCCATGAGTAGGTGAGCTTTTCATTTGGCCCTAGAGAGATGTGCAGTGCCTCATAAGCGAATGGAATTCATGTCCATTTACAAATTTGAATTGGAAATCTATGTAATGTGTTTGGGTTCTTGATGAAGAGTTCCTAGGTTTTGATGTCTTCTTATAGATTTGTAGTTTCCTACAAGCTTGATTCACCCAGTGGAAAAGTATTTGCATCCCTAGAGTGAGGATGTTGAGTCCCTTTATTTCCATAACATTTACATCATCAAATAAAATGGCATCTCATTGTTTAAATTTGCAAAGAGGTGCTAAATAGCAGTTAAGTTAGTGTGCATGTTATTTAATACACTCTAGAGTGTTGATCATTAGAAAAAGGAAGAAAGAGAAATATTTTTCATGATTAACTTACTTATAAGCTTGGATGTGCCATGTTCTTTTGCATTGAATGAGTAATTAGGTGTTCTTGATTGAATAGCTATGTTGTCAGAATGATATCACTTGATTGAAATCAAAGAAATCTTGAGTGAAATGAGTTAAATGAGTATTCTTGATGCCAAATGTTTTACCAAGTTGTATTTGAATCAAGATAATAGCAAGGCTGTTAGTTTTTCAGAAATTTCAATCTGATCTAGGATCTTAACTAAGAGAATAACATGTACAGCATATCTACAGCATATCAATCATGGACACAATAATGCAAGCACACAAGAGACACAGAGTTTACTTGGGGAAAACCATAAAGGTGAAAAACCCCAATAACTTCCTCAGAGATAGATAGTGCAATGATACAACCCAAGCATAAGAGATAGGCATCTCCTAGCAGCAACTTCTCCTCCTCCACAAGTGCGCCACTCTCCAAAGAGTGTGCGTGAGAATAGAATGATGAAATAGAGTGCCTCCCGCACTCTATTTATACTTGACTTGACTTGCCAATAACCTTTACTAGGTCGGCCTCAACTTAACCACATAACACAATGCTGACTGAGATGACACCCAACAGGGTGGTCTAATAACCCTTTGACCCATATGGCTGACCCGCAATAGGGTGTTCTAATAACCATTTGACCCACATGACTTATACAAGGCCGACCCCAACAAGGTGGTCTAATAACCCATCAAGTATAAGTTACGACATTTACAATATAAATGACGACACTTCCGTATAGAGGAATAATAACATCTCTATAGGAATGCAATATACATATATGAAATACATTCCGAATTTACATATACATCAACACTCCCTCTTAACTAGGAAGGTATTTCTTACCATAGGTCTTCTAGCACAAGTTTTCTTCTCTGAATCATTGTCATCGAATCATCGTCCTCGAATCATCATCATCGTCACTTCTGTTGCTATCTCAATCAATCTATGAATCTACTCGTCATAGGAAGTTCTACAGAGCTAGTCCTTTTTCATACTGGATGTAGGCCCACCACCTACAGGTCTTCATCATCACTGGCCATACTGTGGAATCCTCAGGACTTATTACGTGAGTCAACAAATCCTCGAAAGAGCATCCCAGGACTGATTACGAGCACACAGCTCAACCTATTGGATCTCCCAGGACCTTTTACATGCTACTGCACAACCTGTCCATGGCCACAGAGTATCATGAAGCACAGCCCAGATGCACATCACACAACACTTATATCTATGCCATGGGAGAACACATCTACAACCATGCAAGAATGGCACAACACTTATATTGCAGCCATGGGAGAACACATCTACAACCATGCTCAAATGGCCCAACACTTATATCGTAGCCATGGGAGAACACATCTACAACCATGCTCGAATGGCCCTAGCACTTATATCACATCCATGTGAGAACACATCTACAACCATGCTCGAATGGCCCCAACACTTATATCACAGCCATGGGAGAACACATCTACAATCATGCTCGAATGGCCCTAGCACTTATATCGTAGCCATGGGAGAACACATCTACAACCATGCTCGAATGGCCCAACACTTATATCGCAACCATGGGAGAACACATCTACAGCCATGCTTGAATGGCCCTGGAAATTACATCACAACCATGGGAGAACAAATTTGACACCATGTCGGAAAATCCCAGCAATTACATCACGACCATGGGAGAACACATCTACAACCATGTTCGAAAAGCTCATGTGCATCTGTGTCTTCAGAACTCATCACACATAATCCAACTGATTATGTAATGTATCCACCTGATACATGTCATCACATATGATCATCTTGATCATCATCACTACATCATCCTGATGCATGTCACCTGGAGCAACATCCTGAAGCTCATCATCCATGATCATCTTGATCATACAATGCATCCACCTGATGCATACATAGTATCTTCCTGATACATATCATCATACATGATCTACCTGATCATACAATGTATCCGCTTGATACATATACAAATACATGATCCACCTAATGATACAATGTATCCACCTAATACATCTACAGATACATACACATGATCCAACTGATCATATCCAACATCCAACATGATGCATATACAGAGCAATAACTGGAGCATCGTCCTGATGCTCATCATCGAGCGCTTACATCCATATCCATGGAAGGATCCTCCTCTCACCATGCTTGGAATGGCTTCAGCAAATGTGTCCATCACTTCTTCCTCGAAGTGTCGTCAATCTGAAGAACACCAAGCCTCTCTCTGAAGTACTCGAACTTCACTCTGGCTAGTGGTTTCGTCAATACATATGCAATATGCTCATCCATCGCAACATATAGGAGCTTCACTACTCCTCTCTGAACCATATCCCTGATATAGTGATATTTGTTCTCAATGTGTTTTGACCTATCATGGAACACCGGGTTCTCAGACAACTTTACACACCTTTGTTTATCACAGAAGATACCAGTAGCCTCCAATGGTAGATCAAATAACTCAGATAGTAGCTCCCTCAGCCATACTGCCTCACAACTAGCCAAACAAGTTGCAACATACTCTGCTTCGGCTGTACTCAGTGCTACACAGGACTACTTCCTGCTAAACCAAGAGATCACACCTGATCCCATACTGAAGTAGCACCCAAAAGTGCTCTTCCTATCTGCAACATTGCCTATCCAATCTGAATCAACATAACCCTGCAGGTTAAACTTTTTATTTGCATCATACTTGAGCCCATAATCAATTGTACCCTTTAGGTACCTCAGAATATGCTTGACAGCAACCAGGTGAACACCTCTGGGATCCGTCAGGAACTGGCTCAATGTGTTCACTGCAAAGAAAATATTTAGTCTCGTGTTCGTCAGGTACATCAAGGACCCAATCATCTAATGATGCACAGTGACATCAACCGGATCAAATGAAGCATCACACAGAATCTTCAGGTTCGATGCCATAGGTGTGGCCATGTCCTTGCAGTCCATCATCCCAAACCTCTTCAGGACCTCTACTACAAACTTCCCTTGTCCAAGGAAGATTCCATCTACACTCTGCCACACCTCCATACCTAGAAAGTAGTGCATCATCCACAAGTTCTTCATCTCGAACTCGGAATCAAGCTTCCACTACGTGTTGGCAATCAATCTATCCTCACCTGTAACAAACAAGTTATCCGCATACAAAAGTAGTATCACTGGATTGCCTTCCTCAACCTTGTAGTAAAGGTTGGAATCCGCTTTACTCTTGCTAAAGCCCAAACTGGATAGAAAGCCATCTATCCTGCCATAACAGGTTTTGCACATATATGACTTCCCGTCATGTGTCTCAAAACCAAGTGGCTGCTCCATATACACTTCCTCTTCAACTCCACCATTCAAGAAGGCTTTCTTGACATCCATCTTGTGTATCTTCCATTTCATCACTCGCTTTGTATTTATCCATGCTACCATCTGCAACAGGCTTGATCTTATAGATCCACTTGGAAGTCACAGCAGGCTTCCCTTTTGGTTTGGGACCACATCCCAAACATCATTCTTCATGATCAACGGATCATGGCATTCTTCCATTACTTCATCCCAGATCCTGAGAACTTCAATATCTTCAATAGATATCTTTGTTGTTGGAACAAATGTTGTAGTCCTTCTTTTGTAGGTGATGGTATCTAATCTTTCCTACAAAACAAGTTAAATTGCATGATTAGAAACATCTCATAGTTTTCAAAACAAGTTCTTACTCATAAAGAAATATTTCATACAGTCATGCAATTAATTTAGCCAATGCTTCAATACAACATTTATCCATATCCCGTGACTTTCTAGATGCCTTCCAATCTCTACCAGAACATTGTTAAGAGTGTACACAACTCCCAACATGTCATCAAAGAGGTTTCATTCTAGATAAGTAGCAATGGAATGTTGTATAGTGCCATAAGCCACTTACCTATGTATATTAGTAGTATATTGTTCATCAATGCAACTATTCTAATATGCATAATACACAACCTAATTCCAGGAACATCAATATATACATCATTGAACACTATTATTTAAACAATCAAATATGCAAGAAATGATAATTTAAATACTTATCTTTGTTTGTTTGTTAGGTTGACTCCCTCTCAGTCTTTGCTTCCTTTCTGCAACTCCATTTTGATGTGGATTGTGAGAAGTGGTCAAATCCTTCTGAATATCTACATCCTTGCAGAAACTACTGGAGTGTGCTCCCTCTTGATCTTTGCTTCCTGGATTACCTATCCTTGAACTTATATTCATCCTCGATCCCTATGCATGCTTATTAGTATCATTATTGTGTTATCCTCGAGATCTCATACATAATCATACATTCATTAGTATATTCTCAATACTATCAAAACACAATAATCTTAAGCATGTATAGTCACGATCATTTCAAACAGAAATAATAAGCATTAGTATTCAAGGTTTATATACGATTCTTATGGTTAGTCATATCATAAATTAAAGTAAGAAACATAATATGCCTAAATTCGTGATTACTCAAACCTATACTTTCATGACTCTTCTGTTTAGTCATATCATCAATTAAGGTAAGAAACATAATATGCATACACCCATGATTCTTCAAACCTATGACTTCATGAGTAATCATTATCAATCATGCCATGTATACTTATATAAGAGATCCTATCACAAGGTAGGATTCTAACTTGATATGGAAAAACATACCTGGATTAGCATGCTAGCTAGTTATGTCTAACATACCCGCATAATGTCTTCTTGTTTTCTTCAATGACTTGTGCTAGTTACCTGCATATCTCATAGGTTAACCATTATAGAACCAAGTTATACATACCTTGTAAGTAGATGATCCATGACAATGGATGAATCTTTGTCTTCATGTCACCATGATCATATGTTCTTGAAGTAGAACATGATTTGTCTTTCTTGGTGTACCTTTCATGTTAGCGAACAACATAAACCTCATACAACATCACAATGCATTAGTACAATCATAAGTGTCAAAACCTTAATCAATGAATATCTTCTATCATGTATTCATAATTTTATTAAGGTGATACGACAAGTCCAAGGTTAATCAAGATTGTACTAACCTGAATGAAGACAAACATACCATAAGCTTAATCAGGAATATATCTCGAAACATACTTGGATAAGTCATACCCGTCGAGATTGCTTGTAATCTTCTTATGTAAGGACTTATCCTCATCTCCCTCTGAAACAGAAACTTCTTCACTTGTGCAGGTGACCAATCCATTCTCTTCTAGGATTAAACCAAACCACTTGATTTGCAGAAACTGGATCTGGAGCTGGATTAGGGTTTGTTAGGGAAACCCTAAAAATTCAAACTTTGAATTTCAAGCTTCTAAAAGGATAGAAATATGCCCCTTGATGAGCTGATCAACCTGGTATACTTAGAATTTGAAAACTGCAAAGTTTCACCCCTTAAATTTGCCTTTGAAACTTCTAGATTCACTGGACATGACCCCGAACTAGGGTTTGATAAAGCCCACCCTTCTGCCCAATCAAAAGGTTCGATCCAAATCTCTAAGCTTCTATTTTTCTGAGGAGCTTCCATTCGTGGTCACAGATTTCAAAAATTCCCATTTTTGCAGAAGCCCTAATTTTCCACTTTTTCGATCAAAGTCCCGAACTAGGGTCTGATCAAGCTCGACCTTCTTCCCAACCAAAAAAAATGATCTTGGTCTCTAAATTTTGATTTTTATGAGTAGCATCCAGCCGTGGTCTCCGATTACAAAAATTCCAACTTTATACAAAACCCTAAATTCCCGAAGCCATGAATGAAGGTGCTAAATTTTTTTTATGTTTTGACAGAAATATGCACCTGATTGTTTCTGGTGTACCTCTGAACTTTTTGATCCACAGGGCCTGAAAATTTTTCCTTTGGTATCCTAAATTGTCATCTTTCCAACCCCATAGATCTGACCTCAAATGGATTCTCTGAGAGAGAGTTATGCCAAGTGTCGCAACGTGACCTGTTTATGGGATAAAACGGGAGAGAGAACTTATACGGAGCGCCACATGTCACTAGTTCATGTTTGGCCTCTTAAAAAGTTACCTGAGAAAGTACAGTCCGTGCAATACCTATCACTTTTTACGAAATTTCATTTGGAGCTTCCTAGCCCACGTTATGACCTTTTTTCCTAGGTCACCTATTTATGACTCAGATTTGGAAGACGCAGAAACCCTAGATTGTACAGATCATAAAACACAAAGTACAACGAATTAGAAGTTGTGCTTTGGAAACAAGATACATGGGGATCTGATCTTCGACATTTAAAAGCTTCAAATACGAAAACTTTTCCAAAATGGATTTATAGCGAAAGTGCTACGATGACTGTTTTTTCTATATCAAGCCCTAACATCGCAAGTACAACAAGTGTCATACATGCCATACCATGCCTTCTTTTAGGCTAGCTCTGATACCATGTTAGTTTTTCAGAAATTTCAATATGCTTTAGGATCTTAACTGAGAGAATAACATGTACAACATATCTACAGCATATCAATCATGGACACAATAATGCAAGCACACAAGAGACATAGAGTTTACTTGGGGAAAACCATAAAGGTGAAAAACCCCAATAACTTCTTGTGATGCACCTGCAACAATTAATTAATAAAAATATGTGGAATAACAGAAATGACAGAACTTAGAATCACTTTTATATTGATCACAGGCCACTTCGAGGTTGCAACCTCCTATGAGCAAGCTCAATACAAATAACTTTACCGTGCCTTCATAGGTCTCAACACACACTTATATAATAAGTCTAGGTGCCAATACTATGGGTCAAAACCATGGGCCACTACAACTATGGATCAACAATACTACGAGCGACTTACAAATCATATGCGCCAACAACAATAACATAAACTATTGATCAACAAATACTACGGGACTACTTACAAATCATATGCGTCCAACAACAATATACTAACAAAGTAAAGACATGGGTTCCTAAGATCCCCTCCCCCTTAAAAAAAGCTTTGTCCTCAAAGCTTTAGATGTGGAAATTGTTGTTGAATCTGAAGGAGTGGCTCCCATGTAGCATCCTTTGGTTGCATGCCGTGCCACTGAATTAAGACATCTGTGATAGAGCAAGAGTGAAGCTGACGAGTGCGTCGATTGAGGATGGCCTCCAACTCCAAAAGGATGGATCCTTCATTATCCAGTTCGGGTAAAATCGTTTGTCCACTGATGTTGGTGCCAAGAACTTTCTTCAGACAAGAGACATGAAAGACTGGATGAATGCGGGAAGAAGGAGGAAGTTCCAATTTATAAGCAACGGACCCAATCTTCTGAAGAATCCGATATGGCCCATAGAACTTTGGAGCAAGCTTATGATGCCCTTTGAGTTTCAGGGAGGACTGTTTGTACGGCTGGAGACAAAGAAAAACCATATCGCCGACTTGAAAAGTGCACTCAAAACGGTGCTAATCAGCTTGTTGCTTCATGTGATTTCTTGCCATGTGAAGATTGTCCCACAAAATGCGAAGAATCTGATCACGGTTTCGAAGGACCATGTCAACTTCCTGAACTGGTGAACTAGTGGGGGTGCATGGAAGAAGAACTGGAGGTGCTTGACCATAGACTGCTTCATATGGGGTCATTTTAGAGGCAGTGTGGTAAGAGGTATTGTACCGCCATTCAGCGAGAGGGAGCCACTTTTCCCACTGATGTTGTTGTTTAGAGGTGAAGCAACAAAGATAAGTTTCCAAGCATTTATTGATAATTTCAATCTGACCATCTATTTGTGGGTGATACCCTGAACTCATCTTCAGTTTGTTGCCAGTGTGGTGAAATAGTTCAGTCCAAAAATGACTGGTGAAAGTCACATCACGATCCAAGACAATGGAAGAAGGGATGCCATGAAGACGAAAGATCTGGTCCAGGAAAATTTGAGCGACTGAAGAGGCTGTATAGGGATGGATGAGAGCACAAAAATGACTATATTTGTAGAGGCGATCAACCACAATGAGAATAACTATCTTCCTGCCAGATTTAGGGAGGCCTTCAATGAAATCCATAGAAATATCTGTCCAAATTCGTGAAGGTATGGGCAAGGGTTCGAGCAATCCTGGAAGGAGTGTTGTTTCACCCTTATTGCACTGGCAGGTATCACATTCGGCCACCATCTGTTGAATTGTCCTTTTCATGCCCTGCCAAAATAAGTTACGCCGTGCCCGTTCATATGTTTTGAGGAACCCAGAGTGGCCTGCCGATGGAGAAGCATGGAGTTCATAGAAGACAGCCTGTTGAAGATCTGTGCTCTGGGGAAGCACCAGACGACCCTTGTATCTCAGAGAAGCAGCATCCCAAGAGTAATGTGGTACAGCAGAAGGGTTGTTGGTCAAGCGTTGGATGATTTGAGATAAGGAAGAGTCATTGACATCACCCTATTGAATAGATTGCAACCAATTTGGAACAGGCATAGAAATAGCTGAAAGAGAACCTTGGGCATCAAATGTGCGAGAAAGAGCATCTGCCACAATATTGTCTTTACCCTTCTTGTAAGTGATCTCATAGTCATAACCCATGAGTTTGCTAACCCATTTCTGTTGTGTCGGGGAGGAGACACGTTGTTCCAAGAAATATTTCAGACTCTGGTGATCAGTCTTGATGCAGAAATGATTCCCTAATAGGTATGGGCGCCACTTCTGTACTACATGCAAAATAGCCATCATTTCCTTCTCATAGGTAGAGGCAGCTAAATTATTACCTGAAAGGGCTTTGATGGTGAACGCAATGGGGTGTTCATCTTGAAGGAGAACAGCACCAAGTCCATTGCCGCAAGCATCACTCTCAATAGTGAAGGGCTTGGAAAAATCGAGCATAGCTAGAATAGGTGTAGTACACATAGCTTGTTTTAGTTTGTCAAATGCACACTGAGCAGCATGTGTCCATGTAAAAGCATCCTTTTTCAATAGAGCAATAAATGGAGCTACAATCTTCCCATAATCCTTGACAAACTTGCGGTAGTATCCAGTCAACCCCAAAAAACCACGAAGGATTTCGAGTGTTTGAGGATGAGGCCAATTTTTCATGGCATCGATTTTGGCAGGATCCACGCGAACCCCTTGTGCTGAGATAATGTGCCCGAGATACTCAACTTCCTTCTTTCCAAAAAAAAAATTAGACTGCATGGCATGGAGATGATGGTCAGAGAAAAGTTGCATGACAAGATCCAGATGCTGGAGATGTTCATCCCATGTTTTACTGTAGATGAGGATATCATCAAAGAATACCAGAATGAATTTCCGCAAGTAGGGTCAAAATATTTTATTCATTAATGCCTGGAATGTGGAAGGAGCATTAGTGAGGCCAAGGGGCATGACCAAAAACTCATAATGGCTATCATGTGTGCGGAAAGCTGTTTTAGGGATATCATCCTCATGAACCCGAATTTGATGATACCCAGAACGAAGATCCAACTTGGAGAAAAAGTGATCCCCATGAAGCTCATCAACAATAGGAATTGGAAACTTATCCTTTATGGTGAGGTGATTAAGTGCTCGAAAGTCAATGTAGAGGTGCCATGACCCATCTTTTTTGCGGACAAGAATAACTGGAGAATAAAAGGAACTAGTGCTTGGGCGAATAATACCTTGCTTTAATAAGTCCCGAACGAGCATTTCAATCTCCATTTTTTGGTGAAATGGGTAGCGATAGGGCCTGATGTTGGGAGGAACGCTTCCAGGAAGGAGATGAATACGATGGTCTTCTGTCCTGGAAGGTGGCAATCCCACTGGTTCAGCAAAAACACCTGTATATCGATCCAGAATTTGTTGTAGATCCAAAGGAGTAGTGGAGTCCACTGAAGGTTGCATCTTAATGGAATGGAGCTAAGCGATGACACCATGTGAATTCTTCTTGAGGAGTTTTTCCATGCGATGTGAACTGATGATCCTGAGAGAACCTGGTTGTAATCTTGTCAAGGTGTGTTTTTGGCCATTGAGGGAAAACTGCATCCAAAGTTTAGCAAAATCCCATAAGATAGGGCCAAGTGTGCGTAGCCATTGAGCACCCAAAACCACATCATATCTGCCTAAGGTCAAGGAAAACATGTCAGAGTGCAAGGTATAATCTCCCATAGAGATACGCACATTTCAACACTTCCCCTTGCAAGGTAAGGTGCCCCCATTGGCAACCATGACTTCAAAGTTGGAGCAAGGATGGATAAAACAATCAGCTTGTTTGGCGATCTGAGGGTCAATGAAATTATGAGTGCTACCAGAATCAATGAGTATTGTAAGAGGAAGCTTCTTGAAGTAGCCCCTAACCCGCATTGTTTGGGGGGTGGTGATTCCAGCTAAAGCATGGAGAGATATCTCTGGTTGGTCATCCTGAGACGGAGGGTCAATAGGCGGTTCCTGAATGTCGACCGGAGCATCCAGTGTTTCTGGATCTTCGTCACCAATTTCAGAGGCAGGCAGAGAATCCACATCCAAGAGATAGAGCTTTTGCTAAACACATATATGTCCCCGAGTGAATTTCTCATCATAATTATAGCAAAGCCCCTTTTCTCTACGTGCTTGCATCTCTGTTTCAGACAAACGCTTGATAGGAGTTGGTCGAGGAGCCTGCGGTATAGGTGGTCATTGAGAAACCATATTTCAGAAGGGAACGAAAGGGGGCTTGGAGCATTGTTGGGTGGAAATCTTTTCTTTTGCCAACTTAGCCAACCCTACTGCTTCCATCATTGTGTTGGGACAGAACATTTTGACCTCAGAGCGGATGGCATCCTTTAGACCATTGATAAAACAACTTCGGTAAAAGTCATCAGACAATCCTTCGGTGTGGTTGGCTAGATTCTCAAATTCGGTTTGATACTCTCTCACAGTGCCAATTTGGCAAAGTTTAGTGACGGCTCCTGTGAAGTCATCAAAAGCACTAGGACCAAATCGTTGCAAAAGGAGCTGGCAAAAGTATGGCCATTTGGGCTCTGGATGAGCCTTGATGTACCAACGGTACCATTGAAGAGCTTCCTATTCCAAATGAAAGGATGCCAACGGAACTTTGTTGACATCAAAAGTATTATGCAGACTGAAATACTGCTTTGCACGATAGATCCATCTAGTTGGATCGGTACCATTGAAGTGAGGAAAATCAAGCTTCGGACCACGGAAATTGCTGGAAGAAGAGAACCCATTGTCTGATGAAGACTCAGACTGTCGTTTGTTGTTCATAGCTGAATGTTCAAGATGGAGGCCGAGAAATTTTTCATCCAGATCCTGCAGTTTGGCTTGGATGGCTGCAAGTGCATCCTCCATGGTTTTTGCTCCTGCACGGGTGAAAACCATAACCAGGAGATTTTTTTAATTTTTTTTCGGTTGACTGGGTAGGAAAACAAAAACAGAAACTACTTCAGTAAGGTAAAATCTGGACTTGGGAAAAAAATTGAAGGGTAATTGGGGTTTGACTAGGTTTTGGACACTGTCGAATAGACAGGGAAGCAAAAATGAGGATTTCAGAAGCGAGGTGAAAGAATGGGAAAATTTGGCAGAGGGGAACAAAGAAGCAGAATTCAGAAAGGAACTCTGTGGTAAAATTTGAAGGTGATTGGGTAAAATCTGAGGAAGTTATGGCAAACCCTAAAAATAGACAAATGTGGGATTTCGGGCTTGGGAAGGGGAATTGGGGATAGGGTCCTCAAGAGTGAAATATGCAGAATGGGATGACAGGGGTTCCTCGAAAATTTCAAGGGAAACAGAGTGAAAACAAGGGAAATATGGAGAAAAAACTGAAATTTTTATTTTTATTTATTATTATTATTATTATTATTATTATTATAATATTTTATTTTTTTTTTATTTTTTTTCAGACTAGAGCGGCTACAGCTCGGAAGGGATCTGAAACGGCGCCAAATGGATTGAAAATGGCTGGATCTAGAACATCTTGCAAAATGTATCTGAACGATTGGATCTAAAACGGCGCAACAACGATCGACAACAGTTTAGCTGAAAATAGAGATGGACCCCAGGTATGTGCGGCTTCCTAACAGTTCAAGGGTTTCACTCAGCCACCAATGCTGTCTGATGGCTTGCGTATTGGGGCAGTACCCCTCACTCCATGGCTCAGGTAAAAGTGATAACCACTTTGCCACAAACGATAGCTCTTGGTTTACCTCACGGGTGGGAACTAGTCAATCAGGTAGGGGTCGTTGCCCTTTTCGCTGGCAGGTCCTCTCAATGGGCCAGCTACTTCGGGGTTCCTGTAGTACTCCTCACAATGCGTTTTAGGGCTTATGCCCAAGTACTTCCCACAGTTAAGCGGATAGGGATTATTCCCAAATCCGAACCTGCAACAGATGCGAAAAAAAAATTTGGCAGAAATTTCACCCAGCGAGCCTAAGAAAGTGCTCTGATACCAGATGTGTTGCACCTGCAACAATTAATTAATAAAAATATGTGAAATAGCAGAAATGACAGAACTCATAATCACTTTTATATTGATCACAGGCCACTTCGAGGGGGTAACCTCCTATGAGTAAGCTCAATATAACTTCACTGTGCCTTCATAGGTCTCAACACACACTTATATACTAAGTCTAGGTGCCAATACTATGGGTCAAAACCATGGGCCACTACAACTATGGATCAACAATACTACGGGCGACTTACAAAGCATATGCGCCAACAACAATAACATAAACTATTGATCAACAAATACTACGGGATGACTTACAAAGCATATGCGTCCAACAACAATATACTAACAAAGTAAAGACATGGGTTCCTAACACTTCCTCAGAGATAGATAGAGCAATAATGCAACCCAAGCATAAGAGATAGGAATCTCCTAGCAGGAGCTTATCCTCCTCCACAAGTGCGCCACTCTCCAAAGAGTGTTTATGAGAATAGAATGATGAAATAGAGTGCCTCTCGCACTCTATTTATACTTGACTTGACTTGCCTAATAACCTTTACTAGGTCGGCCTCAACTTAACCACATAACACAATGCTGACTAGGCCGACACCCAATAGGGTGGTCTAATAACCCTTTGACCCACATGGCTGACCCCCAACAGGGTGGTCTAATAACCCTTTGAGCCACATGACTTATACAGGGCCGACCCTAACAAGGTGGTCTAATAACCCATCAAGTATAAGTTACGACACTTACAATATAAATGATGACACTTCTGTATAGAGGAATAATAACATCTATATAGGAATGCAATATACATATATGAAATACATTCCGAAGTTACATATACATAAACAAAGGCCCCATAGACCATATTTGTAAGATTATCGCTCTTCCTTATGGTCCTTACATCATTTTCAAAAACTTTAGTGACAATACATGTGATAAGTTGTTTTACGTTGTTTATATGTCTTTCCTAATCGCATGTTCTAGGAGTAGTAGTATGATTACTTTCAGTCTCAAGTATTAGAATAAATTAGAAATCCCATGATAATAAACTAGGGTAATAAGGACATCAAAAACATCAGGTTCTTGAATTTCTAGAAGCCTGACCACTATGATTCTCTTTTTCCCAAGAGTTTTGCACAATGCAGTGAAAATTCATAGCAATAAATAGTTTTCCTATTGGTCTCAGTGGATGCGAAAGTGACAAGTACAACATCTCAGTGAACTCAATTGATGCAACAAAGTTAGCAAAAGCATAGAAGTGATTTGACCACCTTTACCATTAAAAGAACCTATTAGTAGAATACGGGGGAAAGTGATAATTACCATGGTAATATATTCTAAAAGTTTATGCTTGAAGAACACATGGAATAAGGGCATGACAACAAAGGTTGATTTGGTGGACAAAGTGATGGGCATTGGAGCAATTGGCACACCTATTGAGCCAAGAGTCAAATGACCCATACTGTGGTCATTTGAAGATGATTTGGGCAAGGAGAGTACATGGCAAAGATAACTTGGATGACATGGTGATAAATGGAAAAGCAACAATAACACACATGGCATTGGTCAAGCATAGGAAGAGAATGCAAGCATTGGATGGTAGTCTAAGGATGAAGGACATTGCGGGCATCACCAAAACCCCAGCTGCGAGCTCATCATTGGTCAAGTAAGAATGACAGATTTTGGAAATTTCTCTCCCATTTGTATTCATCAGAGGTCTAGGATGCCTAAAGTGAACATGGACAAATGTTTATAGTTTTATTAGGTTTTCATGTTTTATAAGGTTTCATTTTTTTTTTTGGTGGGATTATATGAATTTATAGCTCTCAAATAAATTAGACAATATTATAAACACAACTGTAAAATACGATGATAATATGGTTATTACTCAGTGCTAATTAATTTGTAATTATTGAACACAAATTACTTGTAACTGGATCTAATTATTCAAAGTAAAGAAGTTACCTGTGTGTATGGTGCCGCAATCTCCTCTGCTGCCGCCGTGGTTCCATCAAGGTCAAAGGAACCGACGTCCTCCCACCTGGGGGATGGAGACCCGACACTGAATAACTGAACATTAAAACAAATAAAATCAACAATGTGTAATTCAAAGTTAAATATATTAAACAATACGATATCAAATAAAATACAACAAATACTTGAACATTAAATAAAACAATAGCAAACCTGATCCATGAAGCTCCTTGTGGCATGCTGCTGCGTATCACCATGGCAAGAATGACCACAGTGAGAACAACGATGTGCTGTTGTTCCAGCAGAACTAGAAGGCCCCGCCTGGGTTCCACCTGTACCCGGCATGTCTCGGCCACCACTCATAGACTGTGCAGCTGTCTGTGTCTCATCGATGTCCTCCCGACTTTGGGAAGACATGGCCACAAATTTGGTATGTCTAAGCAAGTCATGTGTGGCACGTTTGATAGAGCCATGAATCTCATCTAGACCACTACCAAACCCGAGTGGCTGAGGAAGGGGGTTTGACTCTCTCCTGGGTGCAGGAGATCCTCTAAGTGGGTTGTGGTGCGCTTGAGGTCAATCTTGGGAAGAGCCAAGACTAACACCCTGAAACTCAGTGATGTCAAAATAGTTGACATGGTACCCTAGCTCAAACTCAGCCCACAATTTCTGAAGGAAATATTGTGGGACCTCCAAATTGTTTCACGGGGGCCTGTCAAACACCATGAACCACCTCTTTCTCCAGTTATCTCTCCATGGTGGGTAAATGCACCAGTCCATGCAAACCCGAGCCCTCATCACAGCTGGAGACTGTCCCGTCGAGGGAACTATGAACTTGCTATACAACTAGGCTTTGGTGATGTTGAGGTCTTTTATGTGCTCTTTGGACAACCCAATGGAGTAGTGTTCCCTGATTCGAGCCCTGTATTGGATGAAGTTTGTTATCTCACTATGTGCAATATTGATTGATTCAATAATCTTTTGAAGTGATGAAGCCAAGGAAACCTGAGAGGGTTCCTTGGTACTGTTCAATTCATTACTTAGTGCCCTCAATTGATTTAAGTCTTGGTGTAATTGATCTTCGGGGTTTTCTTTTGGTTCATTGTCGGTTCCCATATTGTCTTCTGGAGGTCGGGTTTCATTGGTTTCATCGGATGGTTCAGGTGTGTCTAACATCTTGTTAGGTTTAGATGGCCTACAATTAAATTTCCTTGGTTTTCTAATGGATTGTAATTTTTTTTTTAAATTAAAATTCAAATGGAAAACAAAAAAAAACACAAACTTGTGCTTTGAGGAGCACCTACCAGGAGAAATGGATGGCACTGTGGTGTAGGGGCGATTGCTTGGTGTTGAGAACGATTTGGGTGCACGAAGATGCATTCGCGAGGTTGCACAGTGCACTTGCAGGTTGGAGAATGGGCTCACGGGTCTGTCGAAAATGATGAACCCATGAGCTCTATTTTTTTTATAAAAAAACAGAGGCGCGCATGTGCCAATGACGCATGCGCGCCATTTTGTGCGTACATGTCAAAGGCACGTGCGCGCCCCTTTTGTCCATGTGGGTTGAACCACGTGGACGTTCGGCATTGCCGAACCAGCGACGTGTGTGCACCTTTGGAGGCGCGTGTGCATCGTCTTATTTTTTCTGCTCACGCGCTGTTGTTGCGATTATTTTGGGTATCGGCTTCGTGCGGGTACCCATAGCCATAGATAGATCATTTTTTTCTATAAGCTTATTAAATTGGAGGTATGAATGGATGCCATAATTTGTAGGTATAAATACATCCCACAATTTGGAGGTTATTCCTCAACCCACCCAAATAAAATAACCCCCAATATTTATATTATTATGTCAAATTAAAAACCCCACCTTGACCCCTTAATACGAGGAAATATATTTTTTAGGTTTTTAGGAGTATTCAAACCCCCAATATGAATGGACGTGATATGATATTTCCTTGCTAGTGAAGCCCCTGTGTTAGCAGGCTGGTAGTGAGAAACTCTTGTTTGTTTATAAATGTGGATAATATACAAGTTCAAATCTCGAGGGGTAGAATATGATATTTCTATAGACTTTAGCAGTCAAATCACTATGCGGATGGGGTCCCTTGTCCCACAAACAAAAGGGACTCATACACCAATTTTATGTCTGGCTTATCTGTGACGTTAAAATTAGATTATTATTATTTTATAACTATTTATCACACACTCGCAACTATTTTTATTTCCTTCAAATGTTAGAGTTTTTTTTCAATAAAAATAATGACATTATAGTGATGTACCATTGTGTGAAGCATTTTGGTTTCGACGTTATATAGACGTTATTACAACATTAGGGGTAGTTTAATTCCAATGAGTGGTTACAAGGTCTTCTAATGTATCTTCAACATTTGAGAAACATTCAAGTGGCATTCTAATGTTTGACATACGCGAAAATAGGTTGGAAGATCAACATGAAGTTACAAAACATTTATTGTCATAATGATCACCATTATGGGTTGGAGGTCACCAATATGTCTCATAAGTGACGCAATAGACTAGATATTAGAAAATTCAGCTTAGTTGTGATGGCAATATTTTCACAATGAAAAATTCCACCATTAGATGTGATGACATCAAAGCAATTTTCGATAGACATTTCTAAATTGTATCCAAATACAGTGGTAAAGATGTTAAGATTGTCCACTTATTAAATCCTATGTATATATTTAAAAAAAATTCATCTTCTTTATAGAAGTAGATATCAATGAAAAAAAGTGACATGTTGGGTGTTAGGAGATATCTTGTTTTTTCAAATACTAAAATAAAACATTATCTCAAGGAAAAAAAGTGACATATTGGGTGTTAGGATATTCATGATGAATGGAAACTGTTATATGATATCCTTCCAATGGTTTGGGAAATTATTTACCATCTTTAATGGGTTATTTATCCAATCCAACAATGATCCAAGCCTAATGTGTTTATTCATTATGATTTGTTTCCATAATACCTTAGATTTATAATTCTCCAAAAGCTATTATCATTCAAGGATTTCCCAAAGAATTCAATATTATTTAAGCCCCAATCTCCTTCGTTGGTCTTCATTATATTCGTCCATTTCACTAAATGAAAAATTCATTTCCTTTTAACAAATAACATATCTTAAAAATAGTTTTTTCTTATTTGTTAAAGAACTTAAATTTTAAAATAAAAACCAGAGTGACAAAATACCAAAATATATTCAAAAACTATATTTACTAAATTCATTGTTCCCTAAATTGAAAACCATTTACATAACTATGATGCATGGCTAATCATTTCGATAACTGGTTAAAACTTCCAAGTTCCAAATATTTGGAAGGAGGAATATTGCCAATAAAACTTGTAAAATATCTTTAAATTGAGATTCATATATATTATAGAATATAAAAGGTTGATGTAAAATAAGAAATAAGTTTTGAATGGGTTTAAGCAGATATTTAGCAATCATAATAAGTTATATGTTTAATTCAATCATTATGGTTGTAATTTGGTAAGGCTCATGTTGATATTACATAAAGAGTTAAACTAGTTTAATTTGATTGAGTATTATCATGTGTTGAGAATCCGAAATGATGAATCCTCTATCATTTGGCCATTGAGGTTGCTTGCTTAGAGGGAAGAAACCTAAAAGTAAAAAGTGGGATCATGATATCACATATCTCTTAGCAAGTACTTTGATGATCAAGCCAAATTTTGGTATGCACTCCATAAGCAATGCCATGCGACGATTTGAATTTAAGAGGAGAAGACATAATTCCTTTGAAAACCTTGGTATGCTTGCACACTTTGAGTTTGATGCTGGAGCAACTTCATATGTTAACAATAATCAAGGTGATGGATGAAGGTGGTAGAATTCGTAAGTTTGGATCGGATGTTGTCCTCTCTGGTCTATGTCATGTTTCAAGGCTTGAAGAGTATCATCCTCTAGAAGAATTGTGATCTAATTTCAATGACTTATAGTTGGTCACAAAACTTGTTTATACTAGAGATTTATTATGGGGCAAATTATCAACCATGGAAAGGACCTATAATGGGTGGGAATTAAACCAATCCCGTGAGATAGTCTAGAAATATAAGATCATGAAGGACCTTAATTTGTTGGGTTGTTGTCATTTTTATGAGGCTTTGTAAATTCGATGAATGTTAAGGAGGATTTTGGCTAGCAACGAGAGATTCATCTTCAATGTAAAAATCATAATGTACTATTAGGAGGAAGCTCAAAATATTAGGGATGTAGATATTCTAGAAATAATGACTAAACAAAAAAGACATTAAAATATTAAAGATAAAGTGCAACATGTTACACTAATTTGTAATAATCTTGGCAAGGAGCTCACAATCAATTGTTTCTTTACAAAGAATGTCAATTCGAAGAGTCCTTGATGAAGAAAAACATGAAGAATCAATCTAGAAAGTTCCTACAGATGGGCATATGGAATACATGGACCATGAAAATAAGTCTCTCTAGAGATTCTATGTTGATTCTCATAGCGAATAGGCATTTCTTTAACTCTAGGTTTTTCTAATGATTTGCATAGGAATTTAGGAATTTAGATTTTAGGTTTGGTCTCTAAGGTATATAATAGTGGCTTCTTCTTGTATCCCTTTGTGAAGAATAGAACAACTCTTCCTTTTACTATGTTGAATGGTCAAAAGCAACACATTTTTCAGTACAAATATTAACCATTTTAGTAAAATATTCATTTTATTAACAGAATTTATTTAATAAAATATGATGAAAATATATTAAAATATATAATTAGGGGTCAAATTGTTGTGTGGAAAGGACCATTGTCCCACACCCAAAAGGTCAACCATTAGATTTCCAAACCAACCATAGAGTTATTATTTGTGGAATCTACGTTCCCTAAAGGGCTTGGTGTGGAATTAATGGTGGTGTTGTTGCTTATGGTGGGTAAACCATAATGAATTTGAAACAAGTAAATATACTTAATAAACTAAATAAAAAACTAGCAAATGAAGGGAAGCTAGTTGCTATTACTTACCACATTCAATTACTTATAAATTATTATTATCATAATCATCACCATATAAATTAAAAACTAATAATTCACTCATTTAAATTATATTAAAATATATAAATTAGAAATAAAATTTAAATATAATAATTTTAATTAATTTAAGATTTTCAAATTTAAATAATTTAGATTCCTAACTAAACTAATGAGTACAATCTCCAACATTTTAATAAAATGGTAAATATATTATGGGATTAAAAAATCCCAATTGTTTTAATAAAATTATAATTTACAGGACAACTTTAATTGGCCTTAACATTCTTAAATTAAAATGATAATTTTCTTTATAACAGTAACATTTATTTGAATTGTAGAGGGCATTTGGATAAAGTTAATTGATTTTAAAGACAGATTACTCTCATTATGCACAAAATACATAACACGTGTTATATAAAATAGCAAGCTCATGTGTTAAATTTAAATATATTATGTTTTGATTCTACTACATGGTTCTTAGCATGCTGGTAGGGATAAACTTTTGTTTGTTTATAAATGTGGATAATATATAAGTTTAAATCGTGAGGGGTAGAGTATGAAATTTTTTTAGTAGTCAAATCATTATGTGGATGGGGTCCTTTGTTCCACAAATAAAAGTGACTTATACATTAATTTGATGCCTGGTTTAATTGTGACATTAAAATTAGATTATTATTATTTTATAACTATTTATCACACACTCATCACTATTTAATTTACTTCCTTTTAATTTTAGAGTTTTTTTCATAAAAATAATGACGTTATAATGATGTACCATTGGGTAAAGCGTTTTGGTTTCGACATTATAGAGACATTATTACGACATTAGGGGCAGTTTTATTCCAACTAGTGGTTACAAGGTCTTCTAATGTCTCTTTAACGTTTGAGAAACATTCAAGTGGCGTTCTAATGTTTGACATATGCGAAAATAGGTTGGAAGATCAACATGAAGTTACAAAACAGTTATTGTCATAATGATCACCATTATGGGTTGGAGGTCACCAATATGTCTCATAAGTGACGTAATAGACTAGACAATAGAAAATTCAACTTAGTTGTGATGGCAATATTTTCACAATGAAAAATTCCACCATTAGATGTGATAACATCAAAGTCATTTTCGATGAACATGAATCTAAATTGTATCCAAATACAGTGGTAAATATGTTAAGATTGTCCACTTATTAAATCCTATGTATATATTAAAAAATATTCATCTTCTTTATGGAGGTAGATATTAATGAAAAAAGTGACATGTTGGATGTCAGGAGATATCTTATTTTTTCAAATATTAAAATAAAACATTATATCAAGGAAAAAAGTGACATATTGGGTGTTAGGATATTCATGATGAATGGAAACTGTTATATGATATCCTTCCAATGGTTTGGGCAATTATTTACCATCTTGTCTGGGTTATTTATCCAATCCAAGCGTAATGTGTTTATTTATTAGATGATTTGTTTCCATAATCCTTTACATTTTATAATTCTCCAAAAGCTATTATCATTCAAAGATTTCCCAAAGAATTCAATATTGTTTAAGCTCCATTCTCTGTCTTTGGTCTTCATTATATTCATCCATTTTTCTAAACGAACTCCTTCACTCCTTTTAACCAATAACATATCTTAAAAATAGTTTTTGCTTATTTGTTAAAAAACTTAAATTTTAAAATAAAAACCAAAGTAACAAAATACCAAAATATCTTCCAATACTATGTTTACTAAATTCATTATGTTTACTAAATTCATTGTTGCCTAAATTGAAAACCATTTACCACACCAATGATTTATTCTAACCTTAATCCAATGTTTCTCCATGTCCATTTGGATTTTTGAAAATGTCCAAATGTTTGAATCTAAAAGTAAAAACTTGAATCACTTCTCTTCAACTTCAGGTTCCATCCCATTCAATATTGAAATCCCTTTTGGATGTTTATGAAGTCCATACCTTTTTCCATAGTATATAATTTTAAAATCTTTTGTAGCTTATTTGTTTCTATTGGAAACCTATCTCAAAATAGAGACACATCATCTAAAAATAAAGTGAGTTAAGCATAAATTCATGCCAACCGTGGGTCCTAAAAATACTCCCACCCTTCTCAATTAAAAAAAGTGCAAACTCAATCTTTAAGTTAATGTTAAAAACAACAAAACAGATAGAAAACATCCTTGTCTTAGTCCCCTTGAAGCATTTAATAACTTGGATACTAACCCTTTTATTAAAATTGCAAAAGGAACATAAGTTAGGTATGTCATGATCCATTTAGTTATCAATAGAGTGAAATCCACATGCATGGTATCAATATGATGTATAACCATATTTCCCTATTATATTTTTTCGAAGTCCACATGCATGGTATTAATATGGTAGTAATATGACGTATAACCATATTTTCTTATTATATTTTTTTATACATCTAGTTTGATGGCCATTTGCTTAGACAATTTGTATTCTAACAAAATGTGATACTTATTAAATTGTGCAAATAACACCATGTAGCTATCTTCTTTCAAGGAATACACATGGCTTATTTTCAAATAACTTTCAAAAAAATCATCCTTATTATTATAATATTTTTTATTATTAATATATATATAATTTATAAAAAAATCAACTATAAATCATTATAAAAAATTCACTTATTTTTCTTAAAAATAAATGAGATAAATATAAAATCCCGTACAGGTGTGGTTTATTGGTGGTTCACTTGATATGAAGTCACATGTTGTAAATTGGAGGTCACGAGTTCAATTCACACCCGTCTTTACCCATGTCCCATGCTTGCGGGGTGTGTGGGGTACCTAGGAGTATAGTGGTAGCGGGATCGGATCCCTAGATTCCATGTCACGCGAGTACTAGCCCAGTCTCCAGTTGCCGATTCTCCTAACACAAAAAAATAAAAATAAAAAATGAAATAAATATAAAGCTTAGAAACCCAATCAATAAATCTTATCATCTCATAAATAACCCTAAGTAAGTCATCCTCGAATAGGTCATAAATCTTAATGGAGAATGATACTCCATCCATATGGCACTGGCTATTATCTCTTAAGAAGGAGGTTTTATAAAATTTTGAATTCATCCATTGACATTTCTACATCAACATTTGATTATGTTACTTTGTAACAAACCTTGAAAAGTGAATGATTAACTTCGTAATTTATGTTACATTGGTATTTGTTGGAAGGATCTATCATAAAGACATTTGAAATGTCACACCTCCAAATTTATAATCTTGTTGAACTTATTTTATATATATATATATATATATATATATATATATTATAATTTAATTTTTATATTTCCTATAATGTATTAATAATTATCTTTTCTGGTTAGGCAAATGTACGAATAAACTTAGTTTATTTATCTTCTTTCTTCAGATAAATTGCACTATTCTAATTCTCCACTTCGTTTATTTCTAATCTAACATATTTTTCTTTTTACATTCTAAACCTCTATTTATTTCTAATCCAATATATTTTTCTTTTTACATTCTAAACTTTTAAATCTCTATTTTTTTTCTCATTAAAAAGAGCATCTTCGTTATTCTCATAGTATTCTCATATACCATATATTCTTCTTTTTACATTCTAAACTTCTAAACCTCTATTTTTTTCTCTCTTTAAAAAGAGCATCTTCATTATTCTCGTAGTATTCTAGATAGTATAATCCTTGTCACTAGTTTTGAATTTATTGTATATCCATTTTGATATTTCCTTCTTCCCCTTATTTAGATATTTTTCAAATTGGAAATATGTAGATTCTTTAGCATTTACATCACATGTCAACTTATCCTTTATTATCTTTAACCACTCCTCATCTTCTAGCCATTTTAGGTTGAATTTCAAATTTCTTGCTTGTTTCAAATCCTCATTTCTTCATCTTAAATAGTATGGGTAAGTGATATAACCCCCCTCCACATTCCACCCAATCTCTTACACTTTTTTCTTCACTCATCAAATTCTTAGTTACAATACATTTGCTTAGAGTTTTTCACTCACTCGTGTCACATGTTCTATTATTTTTCCAAGTAGGCACAATTTTGACAGGCTTTACGTCTCCAAACCCTACGTCCTAAATCTTATACTTGATGAAATCTACCATCCAATCCTTCATTGTTAAAACCATGAATACTTCAAACATGCTGAGAGTAAATTATATTCCACTATGATTATTACCATCTCCTTTTATTCTAAAGACTAAAATTTCTCTTGAAATTATTTTCTCTTATCATACATACCATTTAAGTTAATTATTGTAATACTCTAAACTATCTCCTAGAGAAGAAACATTGTCTTTGTCCATTTACTTGATACAAGGAAAAAATGATTTAGTAGTGTGATAATTGTCTTCCAACAAGTTAGGATCCCCCCTTAACTATCTACGATATCTATATCTAAAAACCCCTAGTTCCTTATAAAAAATAACTTTCTTTGATCCAAACCCTTTGCTTCTTCATTAAGGATCACATCTTACCTATGTATCTTTACTAGCCTTGCTAGGGAAAATATTTTCAAGGGATTTCCCAACCCTATGAAATTGAGGGACCACTAATCAATGAGGGACTCTAGCCAAGGCTTGTCTTGCTCTAAGGAACTCTTCGATATACCTTTTTTTCCTTGTTGAATTTCCATCAAAGATGTTGCTTGGGCATATTGGAGGTACGATTTTTCCCAGAATTTATGTGGACAAGTCCCTTATAGAGTCCATTCCCAAAATCCTTTCTATACCCTCATCCTCCTTAGTCCTTTCTCCCTTTCTTAACCTCAACAAGTATTTTGGAATGGCACTAGATTCACTATAATCCTCTAGGGTCAATTCCAGTAAATAACTTTTAGAGATTGTAGGTTCTTACCCTTTCAACTCTCCTTTTAAGGCCGAATTAGACATGTTTTATTTCCCTATAGGGTTTTCCGGGCTTCCCAACCCCACATTTAGAACCTCATCATTTTCATTCCTCCTCAAGTCCCCTACATATTTTCTTCTAGAATCCAATGGAGTAGGCCACTACTCTTTATTCTAGAAACCCACATCTACAAAGTTTAAAGGAAAGAAAGTTTCTAGAAGTTGAGACACTAACTTGCTAGTAACCTCCACTCTTCATGGAAAAGTAATCGTCCTTGTTTACTCCTTCAAGCACTTTGGACAATTCATATATTCCTTAGTGTTTATCCTGTATCAAATGCATGCTCCTTGCCTTGGACTACTACTAGCACTTTTTGAGATTTAAATGGTACCATCTCCATGCCTCCATCAAAATTCACCATTTTCATCCTCAGACTCTTGCGAATCTAAACTGTTTTTATTTTTTCTTGCAATTTATATGGCGATGTCACACCCTTGTTTGAATCTACTTTAACCATTGGCTTTTCCTTGCATTGCTAGACTGTATGAAAGTGTGGTTTTGCACCAATATTTAGAACTTGCGCATAAACATGGAACCTTGCACATGTTTATGGGATTTCGACATAATAAATAGTATGTACATGTATTTTATCCACAACTATAATTTCGATAACATCTTCCAATCCTTCCTTGAGGTCTAGGTTGACTAGGATTCATGCTTGTATAGCCCTATAAACGTTATACTTGTAGGAACCATAGATTGCTTTTATCTTACTAGACTATTACTTATAGTATCTAAGATATTATCATTCTAGAGTTTGATGGGCAGCCTTGGTAACTTCACCTAGTCTAGTTGCTTCATTACTACATTCAAAATAGGATGAAGAAAATATGAGCACCCATACAAAGATAAAAATGTCAATCCCCAAAACCATCTCCCCTCAACATCATTTTTTTGTCTGCTTCAATACTGAGTCAAAAACCTAGCCACCTTTGTAACATTATATGAAGGTTTGGAGCATAACCTAGAACTAGAACCCATTCTATTTGCATCTAGCCGTCCATGGTTCGTTTAGAAATTTAAAAGTATATCATAAAACTTGCTATTAAGTGTTTTCCTATTGTATTCTAATACCTACTCTAGTCTTTTAGATATCTTCTCCAACCACTATCCTCACTATATTTTTAGTATTTTTTATACATCTCTTCATTCATCCAAATCAAAACTAACAAAGAATTATTCCTCAAACATTCTCAGTGGTCTTGCTTCCTCGTTTGGATACAAAGACAAACTCTCACCTAACAAACTTGGTGAAAACTCCATTCCATCTACCCTAACTACATATTAAGTAAATCCTTCACTCTCAACACCTCGACGTTGCTTCCATCAAAACCAATAGCTTATTTAAGTCAAATTGGCGCATGCCTCGTATCGTGCTTATTTATGAATCGATCAACCTCCTTGGTTGCCAATGTCCGAGACATAAGATCCACATTATGCCAAGTTTCTAAGGTTTCAATTTATTTTTATCAAACCCATGGAATAGACCTCAACGTCTCGATTTTCCTTTTTAAGATAAGAAAAAACTGTCAAACCTCGAAAATAGACAAACCCTTGATTAGTTAGCTACGCTGATAGTTTTATTCTTTTACGCACCTATCAATTCCATCTACACCCACTAAAAATATAAAAAATCTTAGACCTTTGCCATGTTTGATAAAAGAGTTACCGGACTATTCTAATTGTCATATCATAATTAATAATCATGGAATATATATTTTACACAAGTTGACAAAAAGGTAAACTCAAAAGTCTCACCACCAAAATCACATTTAACACGTGTCCATACAATTTGAATGAAAATATCTCGTTTGCCTCAAATTTTGCAACTCATTTTATATTCCTCTTTTCAAACGTTACAGTTCGAAAATGACACTTTCTTAACTATTGTCCCCTTAAAAAGATATTGTATTTCAATCCAGATATTCAATTTTATAATTTAATTGTTACTATAGCTGGAGCAATTAATTAATGAACCCCAAAACAATAGGGTAAGTAACAATAAAGGCAGCAGCAGACAAGATAAAGATTTCACTCGCTCTGGCATGGCTCCAACAGAAGCTCTACAAAGCTTGGATACATATTCTATCTGAAAATATCCATTCAAAAGATTTAATTAACATCTAATACCGAGTGAATTTGTATTTTTTGGAATCTCACAACATGATTTATTGTTGAAAGTGTAATTTTTATTGTTGAAATTGTAATTTTGATTGTAAAAATGGATTCAGTGTCTTAAATTAACCTAAAGCACTCGAATTAAGTAATTTCAATTTTCAACAACACCAATTTTGACCAAAAAATTTGTCAATAATAAGTGTAAATCATCTATACTTTAACTTACACTTAATACCACCTCTTAAACTATATTATCTAATAAAAATCTTATCAACCCAAATAATATCTGCATTGGTGGACAGATTTGACCCTCCTTCCATTTCTCGTTCTTAAATCATCATGATGTTCTTGCTGAAATTTGTAGTTGGTGTGGAAATATCTGCAAAATCTATACTCAAAATATCACGCCCGTCAGCTCTGATTGATAATTAAGACATGACATATAAATCCTCGGAAATAAAACATTTATTTAGTGGTATCTCTATTATTGATTTTCCATTAGGAAAATTGCCAAATTGCCAAATTGCCTATCAAAATCATACAACTTTACGGAAATATCGTCTTACGTAATATAATTTAACTTAATTACTTTAAATAATATAATCAATATAACAACTGTGTGTTTTTTTCAAATATATTTATATAAATTCATAATTGTCATTTAATAATGAAGAAATATTTTTAAATTAATCTTTGTAAATTCTATTACATTGTAGAAATCCTTTTTAAAATATCTTTCTAATTCTAACAAGTTATTATTTTCATGTAATAAATCCTTTTAAAAAAATCTTTCTAAATTCTAATAAGTTATCATTTCATAACTTTAATGCATTGGATTAAATTTCTGGAAGCATCTTTGAGTCCGACAAGAAATACTACCAATAAAACATATATAATATCTTTTAAAATAAGATTCATCTTTATTTTAATTTCTATTAAAACATTATTTTCATTACTATAATGCATTACTAATCATAGGTTAAACTTCGAGAAGCATCTTTATGTCTGACAAGAAATACCGCAAATAAAATATGTAAAATATCTTTTAATATTTTTTAATTTACTATGTTTTTAATTTATATTTATATTTTTTATTAATTATTTATATTTAGAGAGAGGTTTATTAGTCAATTGAGAGTAGATCGGAGAAATATTGTTATCCTCCTTCTAACAAATGGTGAGCCACCATTTTAAAAATATATAGAGGTTTATTGAAATATATATTTTCCAAGAAAAAAATTCAAAATATTTTTATTAAAAAATGATATTACATTCTCAGCCTGTTCACTATAAAATCATGAAGTTGTCATCACAAAGAAAAAACATTCATTATTTACACTAATTGTTCAAAATATATCTTCAAGCTACATTTAAGCATTACAAAACAAACTTTCCACCCACAATATCATAATCAACTCTATAGTTTATCCTCTAAAGTAGTGTTCTTTATGCTTCACCAAACAAGACCACAAGTGTTCTGGATGCTACCCCAAATAGACAACAAAAACTGTTATGGATATAATTTCCCAATTATCTTTCAAAACTGTCTTGGATTAGCCACTCCATTTTGATAGATGACCTAGTCACCTTTATGCAATGAAATCCCTTCTTTAGAAAGGGTGTCCACCTTCAAATTCAATTCTCTATACACAAGCTTAAAACTTATTTCCTCAAATCTATCACTGATCTTGCTTGTTTCCTCCAACATAACACCTAACTGCACATTATGGAAAAAGATTATCTTTCCCATCTAGTTAATCACAACCTAAGAGTCTCCATACACTTTTAGCTTTTTAATTCCACACTCCTTTGATAACTTGAGGAGAAGCCACGGAGCTGAGAGCTCCACAAAAATATTTGATCCCTTTCCCAAACCAACACTGAAAGTTATAGTCTCTTTCTCATATAAAAAGATAATACCCCTTGCACCACAAAGGCCCTGGGCAGCTCCATAAAAAAAAATTAGGATACTCATTAAAATCAATAGGAATTAAATTTCTAATTTTCTTAGAGTACTTTACTTGCGGAAAGAAAGATAAGGAATTTAAACTCGAAGCAACACAAAAGAAAGTATGAACATCTTTATCCTCAAACAATATTTTATTTATGGCCTGCCAAATACTCCAGCTTATGATAGCTGGAAGTGCTCTAAATTCTTCAGTTTCCTTATTTATGCACCTATTCCGCAAACAAACTTCCACCGTGGATCCAGTCCAACATTCTTTTAACCATATAGATCCCTCAACATCTTTCCAGACTTGTTTAGTAAACCTACAATCCACTTCTAGATGATTATTGCTTTCCTCCTTCTCCTTGCATAAACAACACCTACTTGGTCCTTATCAGTTCATGTTTGCAAATGATCCCAAGTAAGAGCCTTGTTAGACAATAAGAACCATAAGAAAATTTTAGATTTTAACGGGGAATGGAACCTCCATATGGCCTTCCACCACCAGTACTGATCATCACCTTGATATGCCTTTCCCATAAGAACATTGTAGCCATCCTTTGGAGAATATCCACCATTTGTAGCTCCTAGCCATATCAGAGTATCACTACAATTTTTTAAAGTAACAAAATTAGACTTTAAAGTACCAATATAGATGTTCTAGATTCTCATATATTCTCCACTAAATCCTAGCTTCTGAGCCTCCAACCAACCTTGAGTCCACAGCTCCCTGTCACTTGCACTTTTTATATGGTTGAGAAAGAAGAGGCCCTTTTCGTACAACGACTGAATCATTCTCTGAAGAATAATATGATAATTACCACAACCAACCCAAGGATCGATACCCATCTGAATGCTAAGACCATTCCTGACTTTCCAAGAAATTCCTTCTCCAATAAGACTGAATGCATTGATAGTTTCCTTCAAAAATATTGAAACATTTCAGAGAGACTTCGAAGGTTTCCTCAACAATTCAAGCAATGAAAAACAAGATATATACTTTTGAAAAAAAACATCCACCCAGAGATCCTTTGCTGAAATCAATCTCTAGATGCTTTTGGCCGCAAGGGCTTTGGAAAAAGTAATCATGCTTTTAACACCCCTTCCACCTCATTCCTTTGGAGCATAAATAAACTTTCAATTTAACCACTCAAAACCTTTTTTTTTCAAGCTTTCTCGACCAAAACAACCTCATACTAAGAGAAGACAATTTATTCAGCATCTCCTTTGGGATCCAAGCTAAGGACCAATAAACTGGAATCACAGCCAAGACATACTTGATCAAAATTAATCTACCCCCTTTTGAAATCCAACACAAGCACCAATTAGATATCCTGTCTTCACATTTTTTAATCAACCATTCCTAGTCCTTTATCCCATAATTTGAAGGTTTAAGGTTAAAACCTAGATTCTTCAATCCACTTTCAAAGGAAACTTCTCTAAAACCTAGAAAGGCCCTATAAGCAGCTAAATCTTTAGAATTCATTCCAGCTCCCATGGAAAGAGACTTAATAGAGTTTACTTTCATTCCCAAAGATTTACAAAACAAGTCTAAAACCTCTTCCAACTTTTCAATGTCGCTTCCAGAACGGTCACAAAAAAAATCATGACATCATCAACAAATAGCCAATGAGTTAAGCAGATCAAGCCTCCGCTACAAATTCCTTTGAAACTTCCATTTGCTTTAGCTTGCATAATTTCTCTACCGAGGGATTCAATAACAAAAATCAAGAGCGTAGTGGATAATGGATAGCCCTGAACAAGACCTCTTCCAGGATGAAAAAAAGGAGAGGCTATACTATTGATCAAGACCGAGAATGAAACTAAAGATAAGCAAACCATTATCCAACTTATAAAATAGGGACTGAAACCAACTTGGAAAAGAATCAATTGCAAATAAACCTAGCTTACTCAGTCATATACTTTGGAAAGATCAATTTTAACCACTGCTACTTTTAACCTTTTATGATTTATCATGTGTAAACACTCCTGGGCCACCCCTATTGCTTCATGAGTCTGATGCCCAACAAGAAAGCAAAATTGTTCTCTTAATAAATGAGTAGATAAAATATTATTTATCCTTCTCTCAGTGATATTTTATATGATCTTATAATACTATTGCACAAAGAAATGAGTCTAAAATCCACAAAATTTGCAGGAACATCTGTCTTGGGAATTAAAGATATGAAGGTAGAATTTAAGGCCCCCAATATGGTTCCCTTGATCCCGGATTCTTCAATAACTCTAAGCATATCCCCTTCCACTGTCTCGTTTAAACCTAAGAAAAATTCAATGGGCATCCCATCTGGATCCAGGCTCTATATAAGATTTGCATCACTTCATCCAATTCAAATAAACAAACTTCCTTCATTAAGGTTGCATTATCTTCCTCTTTCACAAAGATCAGATATAAAGAGGAAATCCTAATCACTACCTCCTGGCAAGTTTCGGAGTTCAAAAACCCAAAACCCTCTTCCCTATAAAGAGCTAAAAGTATTGAATCAATCAATTTTAACTCCCTGTTCTCTCTTAGTTTCTGATTACAAGCCTAGTCTGTCATCACGTTTTTAGCATGCTTTATATTTTTAGATAATTGAATAGATGCAGAATTAGGGTTGTCTCTATCAAATGGATTCCATGACTTTTTGAGCGTTTCTAAACAATCCTTGTCCTCTAGACAAGATTGGTTGAATTTGAAAGGACCTGAATGAGTTCTCTCTTCCCCTCCCATGTACAACACAATACAAAGAAAAATATGCATCTTGTCTAATCCACTCATGAATATGAGATGAAAATATAAAAAATATTCTCTGAAACAAGATAGTGATCCAGTCGTTTAGCTATTATGTATTGACCAATTCTTTGATTTGTCCAAGATGGCTAAGATTTCTTGGAGAAACATATAGAAGACCAAAGGATTCCATTTTATTGAAGAAAAATTTAAAAAGGTTATTTGCTCGTGCTTTTGGTCCCCATACCTCCGATTGAACGATTGAGAAATTCAAGTCTCCACCTAGATAATATTACATTATGAACATATAGATTTTTCCAACAGGGGGTTTCAAAATGAAACCCTATCACTGTAAGGACTATATACATTAAGGAAAATAATTTCTTTGTGAAGGTCATGGCTGAAAATATTCACACCCAAAGATGAAGGTATTGCTCAGTAATTTACAAAATTCATATTTCTCAATACCACCCAGTGATCAAACCTCCAAATTTCCCTAAATCATCCACATAATCAATCTCCCATTCCTTCAAAATATATTTCAACTCATCAACTATTTTTTCTCCCGAGCACATAATCTCTTGAAGAAAAAAAATATGGCTTCAAACTATCTATAAGACTCCTAAGTGCTAGCTTCTTGGAGACGCTAGATATGCCTCTACGGTTCAAGGAGAAACAAAGAATTAATGAACCCTTCCAGAGGTTTTTGCTGCTCTAAGTGCCTCTCGTAAAGATATATGTTTATCTTCTGCAACATCCCAAACTTCCTTCTCTTGAGCCAAGTGAAGAAACAATTTTCTTCCCTTACCCATCTTGACTTTTTCCACATTCTTCCCTAGACCTCCTAGAAGCGAAAAAGGATTACCCTCCCATACATGCTTACAAGATTGAAGAAAATAATGCCCTTCCTTCTCCTGGCTTTCTTTAGAATCCTCGAGTCTCTCAGGTGTCTTTTCTTCAAAAACTCCCTGCGAGAAGAAGTCTTTATATCATATTTTAAAGAAAAATATCCAAAGTATTCTTTATCACCTAAAGAAGGGATAACATACATTGAAAAATCCTTAAGAATACCTATAGAAGGAAAATTTCGTGAAACAACTAAATCCCCAAATAGTAAAGAGACTAGGTCATTTAAAGATATACCTTGACTAGTTTTGGATAGATCTTATTTTTCAATAAAAGCCGCTTGATTCTCTTTGGAAACCTTTTTTGCTAGGACTAAAGGAGCTTCACAATCCAAAATATTTCCCTAGATCTCGTCTTCCATAATTTTCTCATAAATAACATCTATAGAATCACCTTTTTTTAATAAAAGCTCTTGATCTGAAACTTGTAATACCTCTTGGGAGGCTTCTACATATTTTAAGCTCCAGTCCAAAATCCTAGCATAGTCCAAACTCTTTCCTTGATCCTCAGCCACCCTAACAAGATAAAGAAAATCCTCAGAAAGAGGAATGCTGAAAACACCTTTGAAATCCAAAGGATCTTGATCAAGACCTCCTAGAGATAAAAATCGTTCATAATGTGAATTAGACATTCACTTTGTATCAAGAGTGCCCTCCTTATTCATCCAATAATTCCTTCGAAAGGGCTTGTTACAGTGAAAAACAATAGGGTCATGTCTATGACATCGGTTGCATTTAAACGGCCCGCCCATGTAATCCAATTCCCACATCAGAGATTTATTTCCCCATGAAATCTCAATTTTCTCCGCCAAACCCTCTCTCAAGTCCAAATACACTAAAATGTGATCCATGCGATACTCTCTTGATTAAAAGAAGGACCAATTCACTTCTATAAAATATCCCAAATAATTTCCCACAGCACTGAAGAAATCTAAATACCATAGTTCCAACGACGAATTTGACAATTTAACTTACAACAATGTTTTGTCCATCATTTCCTTCATGGAATCAAATATGGGATTTGTAATACCCCATATGTTAAGCCCCGAACATATGTAATATGTTGTAATTTTTTATTATTATGGCAATAGGTGCCAGGACAAGGGTCTTTAAGGAATAAGAGACATTATTATTGTTGTACACAATTAATTAATAAAAACAACTGGCACATCGGAAACCACAAACGAGGATATAAGGCCATGTTTCCATAGTGTGAGGGGGAATGTGTACATTCCTATCACTTTATAACTTGTTGTTGGATTGATTTTGTTCATCCTACTTCATTTTGGACCTTGGGATGGTTAATTGTGAATATTTTTGGACCCTTTTACTATTTCGAGACATTGGAGTGGATATTTGTGATTATTTTTTCTTAGGGACTTGCTAGTGCATCCTCATGAAGGATTTGTGGAACCCACTTGGTGAATGTTCCCTCCTTGGAAAAGATTCTCTCCTATTTATGTGATTTTGGTAATTTATGAGCCCTCTCCCTAGTTTATAGGGGTTGCAAGCTATTTTATAGCTTCCACTCTTACACAATGCATTGATGAGGGAAGATGCTCCTATTTTTGTGCTTCCAAGTCATTTATGACACTATTTGTTGAGCCAGGAAAAGTTGTGGTACATTTTCGAAGTAGTTTTGGTGTGAACATAGTCAAAGCGAAGTGGCCCGTGAACAAGGAAACTACTCCGACGAACCTACCAGAAGTTGAGGACAAGTGACATTTGAATATGTCAAGGGAAGAGTTGGTTAAGTTAGTTAGGATTTTGTGTCCACATACATTAATGAGTGGAGTAGTCAAGTAGTGGGAGCGGGGTAGGCTATGTGCGCCCTATAAATATGTAACGGGTTGGGATTTTTGGGAGTCTTTTTGGTACCTAGTTAATTAGTGAAAGAGGCAAGTTAAGAAGTGAATCTGAAGAGTTTTGGTTCGTGTGTCGAAGATAATGTCACGTGCTGTTAAAGAGAGAGTCACATTAAAAGAAAAGGTCTGCAGGTTGTGTGCTCAGATCTATTGTAATAAAGGAAGAAGAGATCTATAGGTTGTATGTGCAGACATGAAGTGCTTATTTACTATTGTTATTAGTCAGATTATCACTTTTCTGTCCATGACTGTTACACCAAAATATCGTCATCATGAGTTCAGTGTCCTCTATATGGCTTGTTTCCTAGAGTACTTGGGATGAATGATGTTCATCCCTTTAACTTTTGTAGTCACCCCGATGCGCCCTATTCTCTGGCAAGGTGCATCATACTTGAGTTGACGCGCTCTACACATTAGCAGAGCGTGTTGGTGACGTTGTCTGCCCTTACACAAGGTGTGTCACTCTTCCAATGGCGTGAGTTGTCTATGTGCAAGGTGCGTCATTGTTGGTTAAAGTGGATAAAGAGAAGATTCAAGTGACTTATCGAACCTTGGGTGTCATGGAGGATTATCCCTAGATACCTAGAAAGGTGGCATTCGATCCCCTTACCTAGTGGGATGATCCCTTAAGCTTCTCCTCTTAACCCTCAACCTCTCCTACCCCTTTTGGCCTATAAATATGAACCCCCTCTCAATTGTTAAGGGAGGAAGGATAAAGTACCTATATGCTAGTGGAATTTAGCTAGGAGATCATCTTCATCCATAGGAGGCTAGAAGGCTTTGATCTTTTGAGGCAAGATCACTTGAGTTGGTGTTATAAGGTCAAAGAATTGGTTGTAACTCTCTACTTTGTATTTGCTGCAAATTACATTTAATACAATTTCTTTCCATGAACTTATTGTCTTGATAATGTTTATGATTGACCTCTTTGACTATTAATCTAGTTAGATTCATAATCATATGCTTTCATTATTCGTTTGTTTCCACTTTCTCTATCTTGTCTTGCAGTTGGAGATACGCGGAGAAAGGAATTGCATCCATAAATTAAGTTGTCTATCAATTACTTTGCAATTTAATCTATCTAGGAAATGTAGTTGTGTTATGTATATGTTTTGTTCTAGATCTAAATCATTTAGAATACAAAGATTAGTTTTTGTCCACATTAATATATTGTCTATAAAAAACAAATGGCGACCATACTGGGGAGCTATAGCTCATAGTTTTGGTTTGTTTCCAATTCACGATATTTCTTAATTTTGACTCTAATTGCCTCTCCCTCCACCAAATCTAATCATCAGAGAGTTTCTGGGTCATCCAGACTCTAATTAATATTTATATTGATCCTTTTATATTTTTATTCTTTGATATATTTTATTTTTATTGTTTGGATCCCTCCAAACGCACCTGGACAGTTCATTTCCTACGTTAGAGTCATAGTGATGCACCTTTGCTTAAGGCAACCGCGTCACTGACGCTTTCTACTATTTTGCACCCTGTGTTGCTGACACACTCCCTTTGTGTGTAGAGCGCGTCGCTGGAGCATCCAATGCTCTAGTGTACCTTTACAGGGCGCGCCAACCCTCATAAATTGGTACATTAGTTTGAAAAATCTCTCATTTTGATTTCTGGTTTGATTCTTTGGATTCTGTAGGTTGTCTTTCACAGTCTCAAAACCTCCTAGGTACATCATGCTTCATACTTTGACTTGTTTTTGAAGTTTAAGCTTGATTTGGGTCTTAGTTAGTCAAGTGGGTGCACTTCTCATAGTGGGAAATTTCAATCCCTCATGAGCACGTTCAGCCTTGTGACCCCCCATATACTTTGTGTTGATGATCTCTTTCTTACAGGGGACGAGAGTATGATTACCGAGTGCAAGAGGGAAATGATCTTTGAATTTGAAATGAGAGACCTAGGGGTTGATGCATTATTTCTTGGGCTTAGAGGTTTGGAAAGGACCTGATGAGATCTTCCTTAGACAAGGGAAGTATACCATTAAGATCTTGCACATATTTGGTATGATGGACTGTAAATCTGTGGCTACACCTATGGAAGCAAATCTGAAGAAGTTACTTTCTTTTTCCATATCTTCAGATTTAGTAGATCCCACCATGTACCATCAGTTGATTGGCTCCTTGTTGTACCTAGTTAATACCAGGCCATATATTTGTTATGCAGTAAACACGTCGAGTCAGCACATGGTCGAGTCGAGACAAGTACATTGGGTAGCAACTATGCATGTGCTGAGATATCTTCTGCATTACTATTGGTTATGGATTGATATATGCCTTAGAAAATGGAGTGAAACTAGTAGGCTTCACAAATTCATATTGGGATAGTAGTGCAGCTGACAGAAGGAGCACCTCTGGGTGTTGTTTTAGCTTGAGATCAACTATGGTTTCTTGAATCAACCAGAAAAAAACTTTCGTGGCACTCAGTACAGCCGAGGAAGAGTACATCACAGCTAGTGCAACTAGTAAGGAAGCAGTATGGCTCCGTAAGCTGCTTTTAGATTTGCATGGTCATGAGCTTGATGTGACAACAATATTCTGTGACAGAAGGGAGTAGTGAAACTCCTGTTTATCTCTACAGATGAGCATATTGTAGATATCCTTACCAATCCTTTATCTAGAATGAAGGCTTGAAGTGGTGTAGATCCCATTCCTCAGGAAGGTAGATTGATGACTAGTGTGGCTATTGATGAGGCACAAGCAAAGACTTGTGCCTAAATCCATTATGGAGTGTGTCCCCATGTGGGATGGTTCCTTTGTGGAGTGTGTCCCTTTATGGTATGGTTCCTTTATGGAACATTCTCCTATGTGGAGAGTGCTCCTGTATGGAGTGTGGGCCCAGAGGGGTGAACTAGTTGTAGTTATCACCGCCTTCCAGTTGTAATGACTGGTAAATTGGAAGAAGTGTCTTCATGGGGAGTCACAACATCCTTTTGATTTGAGATCAATAAAGTGCTTGGAAGAAGTGTCTTCCTAGGGAGTGTAGCCTCCTTTTTGATTTGAGATCGATAAAGTGCTTGGAAGAAGTGTTTTCCTGGGGAGTGTAGCCTCCTTTTGATATGAGATCGATAAAGTGCATGAGGAAGTAATCCTCTATGGTCTATAATGTTAAGATTCAATATGCTAAGACAAAAAATATCAGCATTACATTCCATTTCACAACAATAGCATATATAGGATCACTGAAAGAACAACAAGCACAGCATAAACACAAGAGACACAGATTTATCTTGGGAAACCCTCATGGGGTAGAAAACCCAACAAATCTTCCTCAATATAGATGATCAACAAATACAAAGATGTAAACCATAGAGATGATCTCCTTCTCCTACATATCAGATCTCTCCCTCACCTATGCGCCAATCACAAGTGAATGTAATGTGTGTTAAATGAGGAACACACCTCCTCTATTTATGCACAACTCTCGACTTGTCTTTTACACAAGCTCGGTCGGCCCCAACTTAACCACTTTACATAATGTGACAGGACCGACCCCACTAGGGTGGTCTAATAACCCTTTAACCCACATAACATATACAAGGCCGACCCCCACTAGGGAAGTCTAATAACCCAAGTTACCACATTATCCACGAAGGAATAAAACATCTCCGGATATACAATAAGGTCTTCACGGAGGAATGGAACATCTTTGGAATAATAAAGTACAAATATAATATTCTTAGAAGTTACAATATTTCAACACTCCCCCTTAACGAGAAGGATATTATAACAACATCTGTAGGAGCAAGGAGTCATCAACATCATACATTATACATCTATAAATCATTGGAAACTTTCTTTATACATCATCAGTAACTTAAGCAGTTACTGGAACATCTTCAATACTGGAACATCAACATATTCAGTACTGAATCTTCATCTTCTGCAGCACTCGAACAACTACACTAACATCATCATCATCTGTATCACTCGATCAACAGCCTCATCATCTGGATCTACTGATCAACATCATCATCTGGATCTCTCGATCAACAACATCGTCATCTAGATCATCACGATCAGCAGCATCGTCATCTAGACCATCACGATCAACAACATCATCATCTATACCATCACGATTAGTAGCATCATCATCTAGACCATCATGATCAACAACATCATCATCTAGACCATCACGATCAACAGCATCGTCATCTAGACCATCACGATCAACAACATCATCATCTAGACCATCACAATCAGTAGCATTGTCATCTAGACCATCACGATCAACAACATCGTAGCAGCATACCCTGCAATACACATGATCCATTTAAGACACCATAACATGTCTAGGGACGATGCAGTCCACTTGTCAACCTAGAAAGAGTCTAAGGACCACTTTTTCGAAGACATATGTCTACGGATCAATTCAGGGATCGAAGTCTAAGGATGATGCAATCCCCTCTTGTCCACTAGGGACCACTTCTCGGAGACATATGTCTACGGATCAATTCAGGGACCGAAGTCCGGGGAAGATGCAATCCCCTCTTGTCCACTAGGGACCACTTCTCGGAGACATATGTCTACGGATCAATTCAGGGACCGAAGTCCGAGGATGATGCAATCCCCATCACGTACATTTTGAACTAGTGGTTCCGGGATGATGCAATCCCCATCACGTACATTTTGAACTAGTGGTTTCGGGATGATGCAATCCCCATCACGTACATTTTGAACCAAGCGTTTAGGGACGATGCAATCTCGACCACAGTGCCAGTCCTTTTTCATATTGGATGTGACCTATATTAAATCTAGGATTTTATCACCTATGAATGATCACCTGCTGCTGCACTGAGCAGTCTAGGAGTGAACATTACATCATTACAGGACCTGCGAATGATCACCTACTGCTACAATGAGCAGTCCAGGAATGAACATTACATCATTCTAGTCAACCATAGAGCCAGTACTATTTCAACTGGGGTGTGACCTAGATCAGATCTAGGATTTACAACCTGTGAATGATCACCTGCTAATCCAAGAGCGAACATTACATCATTAGAGGTTTTGTGAATGATCACCTACTGTTATGATGAGCAGTCCAGGATTGCACATTACATCATTCACCAACATCTTTCTTGAAGACAAGAGTCTACGGATCTGTTCAGGGTCCTAAGTCTAGGGATGATACAATCCCTCCTCGTCCTCATATACATAGTCTAAGGACCATGCATCGACCTCATCGTAATAACCAGCAACCTCATCATCGACCTCATCGTCGGAACAGGTAACATCATCATCAATACAAGTATCCACATCAAGCAACCTCATCATCGACCTCATCGCCGGAACAGGTAACATCATCATCGATACAAGTATCCACATCAATACAGTATCCACATCATCGATATAGTATCCTCATCAATACAGTATCCACATCAACGATACAGTATCCTCATCATTGATCTTACCATCAATATAGGAAATCTCATCATCGATACAAGTATACACATCGATACCAGTATCCAAATATTATCATCAACCATATCACTCCCCGTTTCAAGGAGGGTCCTTTTGAACGACACCAAGCTTGTCTCGGAAATACTCAAACTCTTCTCGAGATAGAGGTTTGGTCAATACATCAACAACTTGTTCGTCAATGCTCACATACTTGATCTTGATAGCTCCTTTCTGCACCATATCCCATATATAAAAATATCATATCTCTATGTGCTTTGACTTATCATGGAACATTGGATTCTCTGCCATCTTGATACAACTCTAGTTGTCACACAGGATTACAATGGGGTTCATCTCTAAGTCAACCAATCTTGATAACAACTTCCGAAGCCATATCGCTTCACAACTAGCAGAGCAAGCAACTATATATTCCGCTTCAGCTGTGCTGAGAGCCACACTATACTATTTCCTGCTAAACCACGAGATCATGGCAGATCCCAGACAATAACATCTGCCCGATGTGATCTTCCTGTCTGATACACTTCCTGCCCAATCAACATCTGTGTAGCCATACAATCTGAAGTCGTGATCTCCAAGATAATATAGACCAAAGTCTATCGTACCCTTCAGGTACCTCATCACATGTTTTGCATCTATTAAGTGAACACGTCTAGGTTCCACTAGATACTGACTAAGGTGTTCACAGCAAAGCATATATCTGCCCTAGTGTTCGTCAGATACATCAGTGACCCAATAATATGTCTGTACAAAGTTACATCCACTAACTCTGATGAATCATCAGCTAACAGCTTCAGGTTGGAACTCATGAGAGTGGCCATGGTTTTACATTCCAACATATCAAATCTTCTCAAGATTTCCACAGCATACTTTCCCTAGTTGAGAAAGATTCCTTTTGAGCCTTGCCATACTTCCAGACCTAGGAAGTAATGCATCAATCCGAGATCAAATTCTATGGCTAGCTTCTTCTTGCTTTCCATGATCTATTTCTCATTCTCTGTCAGAAAGAGATCATCCACATACAATAATAGTATCATCCATAACCTTAAGGTAAAGTTTAGGATCATCTTTACTTCTGGTAAAGCCCAAGCTTGTCAAGAAACTATCAATTCTCCCTCTGTGACTGACCATCATTCCCACTCTGAGTGATCTTCTGCATATCTATCCGTGCCATCTCCCGTCAGATGGTTCTACTGGTATGAGCCTCAAGATCATTCGAACTCCGTGATGAGTTCCTTCTTGCATCCATCTAAGAGAAGAATATCATTAGTATATAGAAACCATCTTCAACCTTGTAGCAACGGTTGAAATTTGCATCACCCATGGTGATCATTAAGCTCATCACCCATGGTGATCATTAAGCTCATCAGATGACTATTGATCCTGGGTACCCATACAAAGCTTTCTTCAATTAAATCCTGGGAGTTTTCTCGATTCGCACTTCTTCTTCAATCACACCATTGAGATAACAATATTATCTAGCTACTTGGAGCAAACATCTCGTCATGATCCTCTTCCTCTTTCTAAGAGAATCTTCTAGCCATGAGCCTTCTATAGTATGTTTGATTTGTAAGTCTTCTTGTTTGAACATCCATCACTTGTTCTTTGGAACAGGTGTTCATCATCCTTCATGGTCTTTCCTACAAATCAAAGTTAATTACATGATTAGTAATACTTCATAATCATCAAATCATGTTGACATGATAACCTATTATGCATACAGATATGATTCACATAGTTATGCAACTATCTTGACCAATACTTTGGCACAACAGTTTTCCATATCCCATATGCATACAGTGGCTATCTAGATGCCTTCCATCTCTACCAGAACATACTATCAAGAGCATGCACATCTCTCAGCATGTCAACAAAGAGGTTTCATTCTAGACAAGCAACAATGGAATGTTTGTCTAACTTACCAATCATATGCATATTAGTAGTATACTGGTCAATGTTATATGAATGCTTACACTATGCATGATATATTCTAGGAATACAAATGTGCATACAACTATTACAAGCAATATCATTACTATTTTAGAGATTCAAATAACAACTCAAATACTTATCTTTTATGTTTGTGTGGTTTCCTCCCACTTTATCTCTATATGTCTTTTGAACTTCTATTCATTCTGTACCACTATGCATGCTTAAGTGTGCACTAGTGTCATCCTCATGATCTCATACACAAACATACATTCATTAGTATAATCTCAATATTATCAAAACATTATAATTCTAAATAATCTTAAGTATGTATGGTCATGATCATTTCAAACACAGGTATACTTACTTAAGATCCTAACAAAGTAGGATTCTAACTTGATATAGGAAAACATACCTGGATTATCATGTTTGGTTATGTCTTAACATACCCAAACAATATCTTCTTTGTTCTCTTCAATGATTTAGAGACCTTGTGCTAGAACCTGCATATCTCATAGGTTAAGCATAGTAGAACAAAGCCATACATACCTCATAAGTAGAGTTTCTATGTGATCAAAGATTATGGATGAGTCTTTGTCTTCATGTCATCATGGTCATAGAACTTGATTTGTATTTCTTGATGTACCTGTATCTTGTTAGCAGACAACATCATCCTCATACAACACCACAAGTTCATTAGTACAATAATAAGTGTCATAACCATAATTAATGAATGTCTTCTACCATTCACATGTATTCATTATCAAACAATCATAATTGTACTAACCTCAATAACATGAAGACAAACATATCACAAACTTAACCATGAACAGATTTCAACACACACGTGTATCTCCTCAAATCATACCTGCCAGGATTGCTTTTAATCCAATCCACTTAGATTTGCTGAAACTGGATCTGGAGCTGGATTAGGGTTTGTCAGAGAAGCCCTAGAAATTCAAACTTTGAATTTTAAACTTCTGAATGGATAGAAATATGTGCCTTGCTGAGCTGATCAAGCTAGCATACTTCAATTTTGAAATCTCCAAAATTTGACCCCTCAAAATTGCCTTTGAAACTTATGGATCTTCTGGACAGGATCCCAAACTAGGGTTTGATGAAGCCCACCCTTCTTCCCAATCAAAAGGTTCAATCCAAAGCTCTAAACTTTGATTTTTCTAAGAAGCTTCCAGCCGTGGTCACAAACTTAAAAAAATACCAACTTTTATAGAAGCCCTAATTTTCCACCTTTCTGATCAAAATCCCGAACTAGGGTTTGATCAAGCCCGACCTTCTGCCCAACCAAAAAATTCGATCTTGGTCTCTAAATTTCGATTCTTATGACGATCATTCAGCCGTGGACTATGATTCCAAAAATTCCAACTTTCTTCGAAGCCCTAAATTCCTGCAGCAGTGATAAGCCAAGAATGAAGGTGCTCAGAAAATAATTCTGTTTTGATAGAAATATGCACCTGATTCTTTTTGGTGCATCTCTGAAATTATGAATTCACAGGGTCTGAAACCTCAGCCTGTGGTAGTCTGGCCTGTCAGATTTCCAACCCCATAGGTCTGACCTCAATTGGATTTTCTGAGAGAGAGTTATGCCAAGTGTTGCAACGTGACCTGTTAATGGGATACAATAGGAGAGCGAACTTGTATGGCATGCCACGTGTCACTGGTTCAACTTTGACCTCTGAAAATCATACCTGTGAAAGTACAGTCCATGCCCTACTTGTCAATTTTTATGAAATTTCATTTGGAACTTCCTAGCCCAAGTTGTGACCTTTTTTCCTAGGTCACCTGTTTATGACTGAGATCTGGAAGAGGCAGAAACCCTAACTTGTACTGATCATAAATCACAAAGTACAACGAATTAGAGGCTTTCCTTTGGACACAAGGTACAGGGAGATGTTATCTACGACCTGTAAAGGTTTCAGATCCTGAAACTTTGCCAAAATGGATTTATAGCAAAAGTTCTGCGATGACTGGTTTTTGCTATACAAAACCCTAACCTTCAAATTGTCGCAAGTGAAGCAAGTGTCGTAAGTGCCATACATTGCCTTCCTTCAGGCTAGATCTGATACCATGTTAAGATTCAATATGCTAAGATAGAAAATATTAGCATTAAATTCCATTTCACAACAATAGCATACATAGGATCATTGAAAGAACAACAAGCACAACATAAACACAAGAGACATAGATTTATCCTGGGAAACCCTCATGGGGTAGAAAACCCAGCAAAGCTTCCTCAATATAGATGACCAGCAAATACAAAGATGTAAACCATAGACATGAGTTCCTTCTCCTCTATAGAATATATCTCCCTCACTTATGTGGCAATCACAAGTGAGTGTAATGTGTGTTAAATGAGGAACACACCTCCTCTATTTATACACAACTCTGACTTGTCTTTTACACAAGCTAGGTTGGCCCCAACTTAACCAATTTACGTAATGTGATAGGGCCGACCCCACTAGGGTGGTCTAATAACCCTTTAACCCACATAACACATACAGGGCCGACCCCCACTAGGGAATTCTAATAACCAAGTTACCACATTATCCACGGAGGCATAAAACATCTTCGGATATACAATAAGGTGTTCACGGAGTAATGAAACATCTCCGTAATAATATAGTACAAATATAATATTCTTAGAAGTTACAATATTTCAACATAGAATGACCAAGCTGATTAGGTAGATCAGATATCTTCTTTGAAAAGATGATTGTGTCCCTATGTGGGATGGTTCCTTTGTGGAACGTGCTTTTTTGTGGAGTGCATCCCTTTGTGGGATGGTTCCTTTATGGAACGCACTCCTTTGTGGAGTGTGTCCCTTTATGGGATGGTTCCTTTGTGGAACGTTCTCCTTTGTGGAGAGTACTCCTTTGTGGAGTGTATCCATATGTGGGAAAGGACCTTCTTATGATGATAAGATGTACATGATAGATGAGATGTTCGGATGTGTTCCGATTTGGCAATCACACGTGCTCAAGCGAGATATTCAGATGTGTTCTGATGTGATGATCATACATGCTCATATGAGATGATCGGATGTGTTCTGATGTGATGATCATACGTGATCATATGAGATAATCGTATGTGTTCTCATGTGATGATCAGACGTGCTCAATTAAATGATCAGATGTGTTTCGATGTGATGATCACACGTGCTCAAATGAGATGATCAGATGTGTTCTCATGTGATGATCACACGTGCTCAGATGAGATTATTGGACGTGTTTCGATTTGATGATCAGATGTGCTCATATGAGACGTATGTATGTGCTTCGATGTGATGATCAGATGTACTTAGATGAGATGATTATACGTGATCTAACGTGATGACCAGATGAGCTCCAACATGATGATACCTCCTTAACTAAGAGGGAGTGTTGATTTTTGTAGCTAAGTGACGTACCCTCACTAGCTAAAGTTGGCCTAGATAAATTAAATAAAACCCAATTATATTGTTCCTAAGACAAGTCGAACCAGGAAGAAAAATCAGTTTATAAACAAGTACAAATAAGGGTGACTCCCTCCTCATTTGGATCATCAAGAAACTCGTCCAAGGCAACTGAAAAGTGTGCACCTCATAGAGAAAGACAATTTTGTGTTGTAGATGACTATATTTATCTAGCATCTTATTTCTTGTGATCTATATCTGCTCTATGTAATGAATCTCTGAATAAGAAGGTTGTTGGGTTTTCTCCCTTGTGGTTTCCCAAGATAAACATCTGTGTCTATTGTTTCTTTGGGCATTGTTATTCTTTTAGTTATTCTTGGGATGCTTAGAATATAAATTATACCATTATAAAATTAACATAAACATGGCACTTTGCACACGTATATGGGATTTTGACATAATCAATAGTATGTACATGTATTGTATCCACAACAATAGTTTCGATAACATATTCAATCCATCCTTGAGGTCTAGTTTGACTATGATTCATGCTTGTATAACCCTATAGACGTTATACTTGTAGGACTCATCGATTGCTTTTGATCTTACTATACTATTGCTTATAGTTTCTAAGATATTTTCATTCTAGAGTTCAATGGGTAGTCATGGTAACTTGACCTAGTCCAGTTGCTTCATTGCTTCATTGAAAACAAGACCAAAAAAATTCGACCACCCATACAAAGAAAAAAATGTAAATCCTCAAAACCATCTCCCCTCAAGATCCTTTTTGAGTCCTCTTCAATCCCAAGTAAAAAACCTAGCCACCCTTGTAACATTATATAAAGATTGGAGCATAACCTAAACTTAGAATACATGCTCTTTACATCTAGTCATCCATGGTTCTTTTAGAAATTTAATAGTTCTTAGAACTTGTTAATAAGTGTTTTCCCTTTGTACTCTAACACCTACTCCAGTCTAATATCTTTTCCAACCACCATCATCACCTTATTTTTAATTTTGTTTACACATCTCTTCCCTTTATTTCCCTAGTTATCCTCACTTTCCCTTCATCATTGTGCTACTCCACTCAATTCATCCTCACTCGCTTTGCTTTCTCGTTTGGATACAGAGACATAATCTTTCTCACTTGCCTTGCTTCCTCATTTAGAGAAAGAGGCATACTCTCACATAACAAACTTGGTGAAAACTCCTTTGCATCCATCCTAACAAACTACTTATTAAATAAATCCTTCACTCTCAATACCTCGACGTTGCCTCCATCAAAACCAATAGCTTATTTAAGTAAAATTTGGGTTTATTTATGATTCGATCAACCTCCTTGGTTGTCCATGTCTCAGACATAACAACCACATCATGCCAAGTTTCTAAGGTTTATGAAACCCATGGAATAGACCTCAACGTGTAGTTTTTCCTAATTAAGACAAGAAATAACTGTCAAACCTCGAAGATAGGCAAACCTTGATTAGTTAGCTACGCTGATATTTTTATTCTTTAACGCACCTGCCAATTCCATAACACCCATTAAAAATACAAAAAATCTTAGACCTTTGCCATGTTCGATAAAAGAGTTACCGGACTATTCTAATTGTCATAATTAATTATGGAATATATGTTGCTATCTGGATAAAGTTTACACACAAGTTGACAAAAGGTAAACCTCAAAGTTCTCACCACCGAACTTACATTTAACACGTCCCATAAACTGATGAAAATATCTACTTTGCCTCAATTTTTGCAACTCATTTGATATTTCCTCTTTACATTTCGAAAATGATACTTTCTCAACTATTGTCCCCCTTAAAAATATATTATATTTCAATCCAGAAATTCAACTTTATGATTTAATTGTTACTATAGCTGGAGCAATTAATGTATCCCGAAATATGAAAAGTAACAATAAATACAGCAGCTGACAAGATTAAGATTTCACCGGCTCTAGCGTGGCTCCAACATAAGGCCTACAAAGTTTGGATCCACATTCTATCTGAAAATATCTGAAAACATCTAATACCACCACTTGGACTATCTCATCTAATACAAGTCTTATCAACTAACATAATATCTGTGCATTGGCATGCAGATTTGGCCCTCCTTCCATATCTCGTTCTTCAAAGCATCCTGTTCTTGCTGAAATTGGGAATGGTGTGGAAATAATCTATACTCAAAATATCACGCACAAAGGCTCTGGTTGATAATTAAGACATGATACATATTTTATTAATATATATATATGTATATGTATATCTCTGTTGGAGTATAATGCTGAGAGGTGTGGGATTTTAAAGTTTATTGGAGTATAAAAGTGAGGTGTGGGATTTTAAGGTTTATTGGAGTATAAAGGGGAGAGGTGTGTGATGTTATAAATTTTGATGAATAATAAGAAATAAACTTTGAATGGGGTAAAGTAACTTGAGGTGATGGTTTCTTTACAAGAATTCAAGATTATTTATTTAAAATTTGAAAATTATAGAAACTTCATTAATTATAAGAAGAGGGGCTTTTAAGCAGCCAACCTTTGCTTAAAAGTAAGAAGCAACAAGTTAATGACTATAGTACAAAAATCTTAGCTTGTCAATGTCTAGGGCACTTGGACATCAACTACGAGAGATTGTAATCTTGAACTTTTGAAGAATATTTGAAAGTGATAATAGTACATTAGCATGTTTTCTTTTGAATTAGAAAAGGAGAAGAGAAAAGGGTTCAAGTGCTGAAATTTTAAAGTCAAAATCGATCAAATTGCACACAAACACATACTTTGTTTTCTTCAAGTTTCTATGGAATATTTTTGAGAGACAAAATATGATTCATTGTTTCCAGTAAGCATGAAATCTTGACTACAAGTTTGAAAGCTAGTCCCATTGGTTGTTATGATAAATATAAATTACAATAATAAAACTTTAAGCCCAAGGCAACTTTAAGCTCTCAAACTTTTTATAACTTGCATTAAAGTGTTCTTTTCATTGGTGTCAAATTCTATATGTGTCATAGGTGGATCTAGATTACTAAAGCAAGCTTCACTTAGAATTTACCAAATATTGACAGGAAAATATAACAAATATGAAGCAGAACACTCATGTGGATTGATCTTCCATTACATTATTATTCAATAACATGCGTACAATATATAGATTCTCTCAAGATACAAAATCGAGAGACTTAGAAGTGATTCGAGTATCTCACAATAATGAGGGCTTACCTAAACTCATTCCTTACTAACTGACATTAATTCCATCCAACTCATACTTGGACCTCACGAATTGGTCAATAACACCTATGAGAGCCATGAGTGGATAAGTATGAACGTATGTGTGGACCAAAGTAGTGGATTAGTGGTTTTGTGAGCACTAGTGGTCATTAATAAACCAAATAGACCAAATCAAGCACGTAGTGCCCTTAGAATCCTTAAAATAGGGAAACTGTCATAATGACATCCTAATAACTAGGGAATGAGCGCATTGACTCCCAAAAATAAGGAAAGATGGCGCTCTTTTAGACATACAAGGTGAATAAGAGATATCACTAGTCTAAGTAGTCAAATGTGGACAAACATGTGGTCCAAGACTCTAAACTAGGCACTAATGAACCAAACAACACTAGGTAGAACAACATAAGGGTCCATGGCATGCCTATGATGGGAATATTGTTCTAACACCCCCCCTTAAGCAAAAAAGGTTGTGAGCATGAGAAATAGGGCCCAAGGAACAAAGAATTATGGTCACCCTTTACATTATTAATCCATATAAAAGGAGGAAAGAGGAAAAAACACATGGGGAAAATCCTCCCTAAAAAATGGACAGGAAAGAGATACAAAAAACTGAATACTCTGCAACTAAATGAATATGTCTGGAGGAATATTCTTCTTAGGAAGAAGGGGAATGTGCTCAATTAGATTAGAAACATGGACAACTTCCTGATGGAATCTGGAACCATATATAGCAATTGAGTAACACTGTGTTGATGCCCAGAAAATATTAGCATCGACAGTAGGGATTCTCCCCAATGAATAATCCCAATTAGATTACTCATTGTTTGGTATGGGGAATCCGTCCAGTTAACGGTCCGGCTACCGTAGGTTTGTTTGTTTAATTTATGTATCGGTTGTGGCCCAACCCACCGTTTATATTTTATGTTTTAAAGGTATGAATATGAAAGTTCTTTCTAACTAATACATATAATTGACAAGTAGAAACCACCACACTAGCGATACGTAGGTTCTTACCTCCCGTCTCACTACTCCTACCTTATCAATTATCGAATCCTATTCTATTCTAAGCTAACCTATCCTTGCAAGGAGTAAATTTGAATAAGAGTAATAATCTGAAAGTGTTCATACAAATCCAACAGATAGCTGTCCATACAAAATATTCGTATTCACAGCAGAAAAGATACTAAAGATAACTTCAATTTAAATTTAAGCAATTTATTACTCTGTTAACACATAAACATTTGCATAAAGAAATCATTCACCATTTGAAGTAGTTCAAATAAATTTAGAACAATCTCACAGTATGAGTCACGAATACAAGAGGAAATAGTTCCAATTTGTTATCCAACACATCCCACGCAAAAAAATTTGTGCAAGATTTTCCCAACAAAGATGTCCTTCTCATTAGTAGAGTTCTCATACAACATGTATCCAGCCTCTATTACGATAGAAAAAGTCCCTTTACAATGTTCCCTCCTATATTTATATTTCAATGGGTTTTGTCTCTACATGACCTATCACTTAGACTAACCCAACCTTTGGACTACCTAGAATTCATCCTTTTGTGTTTGCACAAAAAATTACAATTAAAAAAATTAATTTTCTGATGGGTCCTCCAAATTGGAAATGTAATTATCCCATAAGTTTGTCTTTGTAAATATAATATTACATTGGAGAGGTTCTAATAACTTTAAAGAAACCTCATGAAAGGATAATTCCTTTTCTACACTGATCACCCCTTCGATAGCAGCTTTGTAGCTTTCTTCTAAGAAATAAGCATTGATGGATTCCTACCCAATGTACTTATGGAGGTCTTCTTCGTTCAACAAATCCATTTTTCTGATATATTCCAAGTCTTATTTCAATCTGTCTTTCATCTCCACTAAGCACTGATCTTTTGTGGGAAGCTCAGTCATATCTGGAGTCAGTGCAATGTGGCACTTCTCATGTATCTGATGAATTCATTTGTAGAAATCCTTAGACATTTCAATGGACTTAGGTGCTTCTACGCATATCCTCCTGGAAGCTTTCCTGCAAAATTCAAGGAGTGCTATATCCAATTTCAGTTATGTAGTCGTCTTATTTGGAAGGTGGTCAGGGAAGTTCGAATGCTTTTCCTTCCAGGCCATCTGTGTTTTCATCTTTTTAAAAGAATTAACCAACTTCTGTCTTATTGACAGAGAATCTGCAGATATCTCCTCCATCCTATCTATCATCTGCTTCATCTTGTAAATTTCTTCAGTTAATAGTTCCTGTGTACAGCAGATTTGTTCCTGTATTTTACATGCCAGTTCGTGAAAATGAGTCATATCTTGCTTTTGATTATATACCAACTCGACTTGTTCCACCAGAGATTCTTTCTCTCTCACCAGCTCGTCCATCTGAGGTTTCATGGTTTCCACTTGCTGATTTGTTGTTATTTCCTTGCCCTCCAATTCATTTATGCAGGCGTAAAACTCACTTCTTTAACCCTCCATAATCACCAGCTGTACATTTAAAGCATCTTTCTCATTCTCGAGATTCTGATAATCAGACATTAAGTTTTCTTTCTCACTTATTAGAGCAGCATGCTTTCTTTTCAACTCTATTCCTTCACCTATGGATTTTACCAGGTTGTCTTTCAGCTTCAACATCTTCTCCTTGTTACGCTCTAAGCCGTTCATTAGCTTATCAACATTATCTTCACTTGCTTGTGCAGCTGTTACATTTAATAATGCTGTGAACATGGGATCCTTATGGGTTCCTTCCATTATGGTATTCACTTGAATAGTCACATCCAAATGTGCTCCCATCTTCAGTCTTTTCTCTGATCTTCTAGTTATTGTTTTCCTCTTGGAGTCAAAGACTATTGTATCCAACTTTGCCACCGAATGTTGTTTTGACGGGATGAAATGAGTGATTCCAAACTCTACAAATGGGAGGTGTCCTCCTATAAGTGTGATTCCTAAAACTTCTGGTGACTCTATATCCATGTATTGGAGATCTGGACCTCCATCTTGGGATTATTCCTCTTCCACAGATTTCTTTAGCATGTATTCTTCTTCTCTTTGTCTTTCCAATTCCGCATATTTCTCTATTGCTTCTTGCTCTTCTTTCTCTTTTCTTACCTCTCATTCTTTTTTTTTTCTTCTTCTATCCTTTGTTTTTTAGCTTCTTCAGCCTGTAGCCTTTCTTCTTCTTCCCTTTTCTTTATTTCTGCTTCCACCGCATGTAGTCTTTCGGTTTCTTCTCGTTCCTTCTGCAATTTGGCCTACGTAGTACTATCAGCAGCATGACTAGTGCCCGTGTGATCCAGATTTATGCAGGAACGCAACAGAATACACAAAGACCCATAAGAACAAAGATGTAGCGGAAATAACACTTCATTTCATTAATCAAAGAATTGAAACTTGTTTACATACAGGATGGAAATAAACTAGCTAGAGTTATGGTAGCTTATCTCTGAGAAGAGATGCGGCGGCTACATGCCTATGAACTCTGTGTTACAATGGGGCTTGAAGGCCTATATATTATTGAGAAACAATGGAAACTCTACACATCCAAAAACCTAACCCTAGGAGGTGAAACGCCAGAATATGGGCCCTGTTGGGTAACTTGGTACATCAATTTCCCGGGGTCGTAACTTTGGCATACTACCTCCGTTTGACGCACATGATACATCATTGGAAAGATCTATTCAAGGACTACATTCTTAACTAACAAAAATTGAGCCCGGAATGAAATTATATTTTTTCGCCCATTCGATGCCGAAAAAACGTCATTTAGGGCCTCAAAACGGCTCCGGAAGTTTAGGACCCGAAAACTGCCAAAAATAGTAAATTGTGCTACAATTAAGGAAACTGAAAAACAAAAGAAACAATGGTGGGGGTCCAAGTGGATTAGGCGGATGGCCACCAATATCCTCCTGGATTATTCCTCCCCCCTTAGGAAGCAATGGTCCCCATTGCGTTGAGTCCCTCCATGAGATGAGGAAACTTCTATTGAACTTGGTCCCTGGTGAGCCACTTTCCCTGGTGAAAGAGTTGGCCTGCTTTAACAACTTGATATAGCTGGATCTTCTGCTGGTGGGTGTTCTTGATCTGTGTGTCCATAATCCGATCAGTTGTGGCTTGTTCCATGCAATCTGGGTTTAAATATGTTGGTGTGAGTTGTTCTGCCACATCTGATGTGTCCAGTAGAGGTGGAAAGTAGGGTCAAAGGCGGTCCACATTGAACACTGGGTGCAGACCAAGGAATGATGGAATACTGAGCTCAAAGGCATTGTCCCCGATATCCTTGGTGATGGTGTATGGCCCATATCAGAGCGGGCGAAGCTTGTGGTGGGGTCCAGTGAGGCGCTCCTTCTGCAAATGTAGCCACACTTTGTTGCCCACCTGGAAGTTGTGTTGCACCCGATGCTGATCATGCCGTTGCTTGTACTTAGCATTGGCTCTGTCCAATATGTCATGAACCTGTTGGCGAATGTGATGAATGCTCTCAATGAAGCTGTTTTCCTTGGAAACTTCAGATTGGACATGAGCCGAATCAGTCTGAGTAGCTGCAAATGGCATGGCTACGTCAATGGGACATAGTGGCTAGAATCTCAAGCCCACCTGAAAGGGGATGTGGTCGGTTGAGCTGTGGAGGGCCCGGTTATAGCTATGTTGTACATAGGGGAGGAACTCATCCCATGTGCGTGGATGCTTTGAGTTGTACATGTGCAAAATGTGGATGATCATCCTGTTGACGACCTCTGTCTGGACATTAGTTTGGGCATGGAAAGCTGTGGACTTTGTGAGCTTGGTGTCTAACATTGACCATAGGCTGGACCAGAATGTACTAAGGAACCTGCTGTCCCGATCTGAGATGATAGACTGTGGGATCCAAAAGTGTACCCACACTCGTTCAAAGAAGAGTTTAGCAGTGGCTTCTGCTGTGATATTCTCTTGTAGGCTACCATTATGGCCATCTTTGAGAATATGTCGACGACCACAAACACATAGTTGTTTCCATGCTTAGTAGAAGGAAGGCCCGACATGTAATCCATGGAGATGGATTCCCAAGGTCGACTAGGAGTAGGCAACAGAATATAGAGGCCTCGCTTCTTGATGGATGGTTTGGCAATGGCGCAGGCAGTGCAGGATCATATGTACTTCTCGACGTCGTGTCGAAGGTTCGGCCAATAGAAATACTTCTGCAGTACTGCCACTATTTTCTCGACCCTGAAATTCCCAGCGACTCGACTGTAGTGCGCTTCCCAAATCATCTTGGCACGCTCGCTTGAAGGAACACAAAGGTGTCCCATGTGACATAGTAGTGCATCCCGGAGGTGAAAATTTGGAACTTGGTTTCCCTCCAAGAGCCTCTTGTATGTGTGGCTGAATTCTGGATCGCTCTTGTAGAGAAGCGGCCAATCAGATGTCTCGTGCCCACAAGAGTTGAGCACGGTGGTTATCGCCACGATCGGTGGTCGGTTGAGGCAGTCTGCAACATTATTGGTGTTTCCCTTCTTGTACTTGATGTTCAAACGAAACTGTTGTAGATATGTGGACCACTTCTGATGGCGATTGTTCTGTAACTTCCCTTGTGTCTGTATGAACTGTAGGGGTCGATGGTCTGTGTGGATGATCGTTTCCTTCCCCAAAATGTAATGCTTCCATTTTTGACAAGCCTGTACAATGGAATACATCTCTTTGTCATAAGTGGGATATTTACGGACTCTGTCGGACAGTGTCTCACTGTGATATGCCACTGGATGCCCTTGTTGAGTAAGGAATGCCCCAATAGCATAGTCAGAGGCATCTGTCTCGATCTCAAATGGTTGTTGCAAGTCTGGTAATGTGAGCACTGGGGCACAACAGAGGCGATGTTTCAACTCTACGAACTCCTTCTATTGAGTTTCCGACCATAAGAATTTTGCTTTCGCTCCTCCCTTGGTGACTTGACTCAAGGGCCAAGTGATATGAGAGAATCCCAACACGAACCTGCGGTAGAAATTAGCAACATCCAGAAAGCTGCGAAGCTCTGTTAAAGTGGTTGGGGCTGGCCAATCCCGAATGACTTGGATCTTGGTTGGATCCACATGCACCCTACACTCATCAATAATGTATCCCAGATACTGAACCTGGGTCATGCCAAAAGTGCACTTGTCCAAATTGGCACACAACTTGTGCTTTCGCAGTGTTTGGAGGACTTGTTGGATGTGGTGGAGGTGCTCTTCCCAAGTCTGGCTGAAGATCAGGATGCCATCAAAGTACACTACTACAAATGAGTTGGTGAATGGATGCAAGATGTCGTCCATCAGTCTCATGAAGGTTGCGGGAGCATTCGTCAGCCCGAAAGGCATGACCAACCATTCGAAAAGGCCCTCCTTGGCTTTAAAGGCAGTCTTCCACACATCCGTCGGTTCGATTGGTACCTGGTGATACCCGGACTTTAAGTCGATCTTGCTGAAATATTTTACCCCTTTAAGTTGGTCCAGGAGGTCATCAATCTAGGGGATCGGGTACCTATTCCGGACAGTGATCTTGTTCAATGCTCGATAGTCAATACATAGTCTCCAAGTCCCATCCTTCTTCTGTACCAACACGATCGGGCTCCCAAAGGGCGATGAACTTGGCTGGATGTGACCCTTCTGGAGCAACTCCTGAATCTGCCTCTTGATTTCATCATTCTCCAGAACAGAGCGTCGATAGATTAGTCCATTGGGCAGCGACGCACCTGGGGTCAGATCGATGGGGTGCTTGACAGGACAGTGCAGATGCACCCCTGTGGGTGAGGTGAATATGTCCCGGTACTTCACCATGACCTTTTCCATTTGTTGTTGTCGGGCGGAGGATCCCTATTTGGAGGTCGTGGCCACGATCTTCTTCTTTTCCTGAGGGTGGATCATCAAGAAAACAAATTTCCCGGTTTTGGAAATGAGCTTACTGCATTGTTTTGCAGTAACCAAAGAGATAGCGGTAGGCGGTGGTACCTTTGGTATCCTGTACAACTTATTTCCCAACGTAATAATAACAACACGAGGACGGGACTCATACACATCATGTCACTTCCATAAGTATGGTTGGACTAATAATACATCACAGACATCAAGAGGAGCAATGTCACATAATACCTCATCGGTGAAGGGCTTGATGCTGTAGTGAAGGCGGCACTGCTGGCTGATGCGGATACCCCATCTTTGGTGAAGCTACCTGATGGTGTACGGCTGTAGGTGTGTTGTGGTCGCCGAGCCCAACCGCTTCACAACCTCTGCTGAAATGAGGTTCTTTTGGCTCCCACTATCGACAATGAACTGTAGCGGGGAACCCTTTACCCACATCTGGGAGTGGAAGAGACACTCCTCCTCCTCTGAATCTTCTGGTTCTTCCTTTTGGATCTTTGTGGTGGCAACAGTGGCGTTGGGCTATGCATCGATAATCTTCTTCCCTCTATCATTCCCCTTCTCGGGTTTTGATTCAGTGTCAGAGTATGCATCTGATTCAAAAGCCTTTATCTCGGCCACCAGTGACTACTTGGCCCGACACTTACTTGTGTTGTGAGTGGGGATCTTATGGAACTCACACCACTTTCCCGCTTCCTTCTTCGGCTTCGCAGTGTTGCTCTTTGCTTGCGGCTTTGGAAAGTTGTCTTGAGTCGCCATGCCTTGGCTTTGTCCTTGGTTCTGCGGTTTGGGGGCACCTTTCACTTGCTTCTGATTCGCAGATCCAAAGTATTGCTTCTTCTGTTTTAATTTTTGCTCAATTTTGGCAACATACCGGTATGCCATACCAAGCGAGGAGATGTCGAGGAACTCCATTTCCTCCTGAATGTATTTATGCAGATAATTGCGGTACTTCAACACCAAATTTTTCTCTGAATATTTGATACCCAACTTGGTGTGCAGGGTATGGAACAGATTCGTCAGCTCATGCACATCTTGATCTCTTTGCTGCCGCAGCGTAGTCCATTGTATGTACTTGTCCTCATAGCTCCCCACGGGATAATATTGTTCCTTTATGGTGTCTGAGAGAGAATTCCAAGTGGGTACGACCAAGAACAGAGAGGGTTCCTCCTCATCCTTTCTCTCATAGTAGGTTTCCCACCAGTCCTTGACATCGGGGGCGGCTTTGAGTAGTGAAAAAGCAATCTTTTCTCAGTCGGAAAAGCCATGAACCAAGAAATATGTTAGGAACCCATGTCAACCCTTCTATTTACTTTATTAGTATATTGTTGTTGGATGCATATGCTTTGTAAGTCGTCCCGTAGTATTTGTTGATCCATAGTTTGTATTATTGTTGTTGGATGCATATGCTTTGTAAGCCGTCCCATAGTAATTGTTGATCCATATTTTGTATTGGCCCATGGTTTGTATTGACACATGGTATTGGCGCCTAGACTTAGTATATAAGTTTGTGTTGTGACCAATGAATGTACCGTGAAGTTATTTGTATTGAGCTTGCTAAAAGGAGGTTGCCCCCTTGAAGTGGCCTGCAATCAATATAAAAGTGATTCTGAGTTCTGTTATTTCTGCTATTTCGTGTGTTTTCATTAATTAATTATTACAGGTTCTTCACATCTGGTATCAGAGCACTTTCTTGGGCTCGCTGGGTGAAATTTATGCCAATTTGTTTTTTCGCATCTGTCGCAGCTTCGGATCTTGGTATAATCCCTATCTGCTTAACTATGGGAAGTACTTGGGAATAATCCCTAAAACTCATTGTGAGGAGTACCACAGGAAACCCGAAGTAGCTGGCCCATTGAGAGGACCTGCCAACGAAAAGGGCAACGACCCCTACCTGATTGACTAGTTTCCACCTGTGAGGTAAACCAAGAGATGTCGTTTGTGGCAAAGCGGTTATTAGTTTTACCTGAGCTGTGGAGTGAGGGGTACTGCCCCAATACGCAAGCCGTCAGACAACATTGGTGGCCGAGTGAATCCCCTGAACCAATAGGAAGCCGCACATACCTGGGGTCCATATCTATTTTCAGCTGAACTGTTGCCGATCACTTTCACGCCATTTCAGATCCATTCTGACAGTCATTCCAGATCCAGCCGTTTCAGATCTATTCTGGAAGTCGTTTCAGATCCAACCATATTTTATCCATTCGGCGTCGTTTCAGATCCATCTGTTTCCGATCCCTTCCCCTCCGTTGTAGATCTATATGTTTCCGATCCCTTCTGCGATGTTGTAGATCCATTTCTCGAAAAAAAAAAAAAACCTGTTTTTTCGCCATATCTCTCTTGTTTTAACTTAGTTTCCCTTGAAACTTCCCGGACACTCTCTTGTTTAAAAAAAAAAAAAAAAAAACCTTTTTTTTCGCCATATCTCTCTTGTTTTAACTCAGTTTCCCTTGAAACTTCTCGGACACTCTCTTGTTTAAAAAAAAAAACATGTTTTTTCGCCATATCTCTCTTGTTTTAACTCAGTTTCCCTTGAAACTTCCCGGACACTCTCTTGTTTAAAAAAAAAAAACCTGTTTTTTTCGCCATATCTCTCTTGTTTTAACTCAGTTTCCCTTGAAACTTTCCGGACACTCTCTTGTTTTAACTCAGTTTCCCTTGAAACTTCCCGGACATCCCTGCAATCCCATTTGCATATTTCATTCCCGAGGACCCTATCCCAAATTCTACTTCCCAAATCCAGAACTCTCACATTTGTCTATTTTTAGGGTTTGCCATAACTTCTTCAATTTTCACCCACTCGCCTCCAAATTTTGCCACCGTGTTCATTCCCTATTTCTGCTTCTTTGTCTCTCTTTGACAAATTTTCTCATTCTTTCACCCCGCTTCTGAAATCCCCATTTTTTGCTTCCCTGTCCATTAGAAAGTGTCCAAAACCTAGTCAAACCCCAATTACCCATCCGAGTTTTTCCCAAATCCAAATTTCCCTTTACTAAATAAGCTTTTGTTTGTGTTTTCCTTTCCATTCCAAAAAAAAAACAAAAAAAAAACTCATGGGCATGGTTCGTGGTCTGAAGCTTGAATTTCCTCGCTTCAATGGTACCGATCCGACTGGATGGATCTATCGTGCAGAACAGTATTTCATTCCGCATAATACTTTTGATGTCCAAAAAGTTCCACTTGCATCCTTTCATTTGGAACATGAAGTCTTTCAATGGTATCGTTGGTACATCAAGGCTCATGACGAGCCAAAATGGACAATTTTTTGCCAACTCCTTGTGCAACGATTTGGTCCTAGTGATTTTGATGACTTCACCGGAGCACTCACTAAACTTCGTCAAATTGGCACTGTGAGAGAGTATCAGACTGAATTTGAGAAACTAGCCAACCACACAGAAGGATTGTCTGATGACTTCTACAAGAGTTGTTTTATCAATGGTCTTAAGGATGAAATCCGCCCAGAGGTCAAAATGTTCTGTCCCAACACAATGATGGACGCCCTGGGGTTGGCTAAGTTGGAAGAAGACAAGATTTCCACCCAACAACGCTCCAAACCCACTTTTGTTCCCTTCTAAAATATGAGTTCTCAATGACCTCCCGTCCCACCAGCTCCTCGCCCAACTCCTATCAAGCATTTGTCCGAAACAGAGATGCAGGCACGCAGAGAAAAAGGGCTTTGTTATAATTGTGATGAAAAATTCACTCGGGGACATAGATGTTTTCAACAAAAGCTCTATCTCTTGGATGTGGATTATTCGCCCGCCTCTGAAGTTGGTGGAGAAGCTCCAGATACACCGGATGATCAGGTCGACATTCATGAGCCGCCTATTGACTTCCCATCTTAGGAAGACCACCCAGAGATATCTCTCCATGCTTTATCCGGCGTCACCACCCCCGAAAGAATGCAGGTCAGGGGCTACTTCAAGAAGCGTCCTCTTACAATACTCATTGATTCTGGTAGCACTCATAACTTCATTGACCCTCGGATAGCCAAACATGCTAATTGTTTTGTCCATCCTTGCTCCAACTTTGAATTCATGGTTGCCAATGGGGGCACCTTACCTTGCAAGGGAAAGTGTCACAATGTGCGTATCTCTCTGGAATATTATAAACTACGCTCTGACGTGTTTGCCTTGTCCTTAGGCGGATGTGATGTGGATTTGGGCGTTCAATGGTTACGCACACTTGGCCCCATCTTATGGGATTTTGCTGAACTTTGGATGTAGTTTTCAGTCAATGGGACACAACATAAATTTATGGGCTTCCAACCAGGGTCTCTCTACATCATCAGTTCACATCGCCTGGAAAAGATCCTTAAGAAGAATTCACATGGTGTCATTGCTCATCTCCATTCCATTCAGATGCACCCACCAACGGTCTCCACTACTTCCTTGGATATATATGCAAGTGTCTTTGTTGCACCAGTGGGCTTTCCGCCTTCAAGAGACCTTTCTGGTAAGCATTTAGCCGCATCTATATCTCAGCAAGAAATGATGTCTATTTTGCATGCAGTACGGAAGTGGCATCCATCCCTATTAGGAAATTATTTCTGCATCTAGACTGATCTCCAGAGTCTGAAACATTTTTTGGAACAACGGGTCTCCTCACCAGCACACCGGAAATGGGTTATCCAACTCATGGATTATGACTATGCAATCACTTACACGAAGCATAAGGATAATATGGTGGCAGATGCTCCTTCTCGCCAATTTGATGATCCAGTTTCTCTTACATCTATTTCTCTGCTTGTTCCAAATTGGTTGCAATCTATTCAACAGGGCTATCTCTTTTATGAACTCCATGCTTCTTCATCGGCAAAGCACTCTGGGTTCCTCAAAAACTATGACCGAGAACAATGTAACTTCTTTTGGCAGGGACTGAAAATGAAAATTCGCCAGATGGTGGTTGAATGTGATACTTGCCAGGTCAACAAGGGTGAAACGGCAATCCTTTCGGGACTACTCGAACCCTTTCCCATCCTTACACAGATGTGGATAGCTATTTCTATGGATTTCCTAGAAGCGCTCTAGTGGTACAATACCACATCTAAAAGGACACCATATGAAGCAGTTTATGGACATGCACCGCCAGTTCTTCTTCCATACACGCTCAGCAGCTCCCCAGTTCAGGAAATTGACTCGGTTCTTCAAAACCGCGATCAGATTCTTCTCATTCCGCAGGACAATCTTCACATGGAAAGAATTCAACTGAAACAATAAGCCAATCAACACCGTTCTGAGCGCACTTTTCACACAGCTGATATGGTCCTTCTTCATCTACAGCCTTCCAAGAAATCCTCCCTGAAACTCAAAAGGCGTCAGTGGGACGGAATGCAACTCGAGGATGTTAGAGGGGAACCACTCCTTCAGATTCTGCATCAATTTCCACATTTAAAGCTTTGAGGACAAAGCTTTTTCCAAGGGAGAAGGGATGTTAGGAACCCATGTCAACCCTTCTATTTCTTTTGTTAGTATATTGTTGTTGGACGCATATGCTTTGTAAGTCATCCGGTAGTATTTGTTGATCCATAGTTTGTATTGTTGTTGTTGGATGCATATGCTTTGTAAGTAGTCCCGTAGTAATTGTTGATCCATATTTTGTATTGGCCCATGGTTTGTATTGACACATGGTATTGGAGCCTAGACTTAGTATATAAGTTTGTGTTGTGACCAATGAATGTACCGTGAAGTTATTTGTATTGAGCTTTCTCAAAGGAGGTTGCCCCCTCGAAGTGGCCTGCGATCAATATAAAAGTGATTCTGAGTTCTGTTATTTCTGCTATTTCGTGTGTTTTCATTAATTAATTATTGCGGGTTCTTCACAAAATATCTTGCTAATAGATTCAGCCATCTATCTACGACGTCTGCATCTATTCGACCATCAAATATGGGAATGTCAAAGTTTACTTGTACCTTAAAAGGGGTTGCACCTCCAAAGTGGCTGCTAGATGTAGATGTGCTGCTAGTGGGAAGTCGTTGAAGGATCTGGGAGAAGTTATCCATCATCGCGTTTCTTTGTTTTTCAAGGGGCTCCTCGAGCAACATTTTGATAGGATATTCTGCACCCTCATCTTTCTTTTCATCCCCCATGGGTGGTCGTCGGGGTTTGCGAGGCTGATCTTGCAAGGGTTCAACTTGATCGAGCCCTAACTCCTTATACCCCGCCCTCGTTGGGGACATGCAAAGGAGGATCGAGAAAGAGCAGATTGCTCTGATACCACTAATCCAGATTTATGCAGGAACACAACAGAATACACAAATACCCATAAGAACAAAGATGCAGCGGAAATAACACTTCATTTCATTAATCAAAGAACTGAAAGTTGTTTACATACAAGATGGAAATATACTAGCTAGAGTACTGGTGGCTTATCTCTGAGAAGAGATGCAATGGCTACATGCCTCTGAACTCTGTGTTACAGTGGGGCTCGAAGTCCTATATATTATTGAGAAACAATGGAAACCCTACACGTCCAAAAACCTAACCCTAGGAGGCGAAACGCCAGAATATGGGCCCCGTTGGGTAACTTGGTAAATCAATTTCTCGGGGTCGTAACTTTGGCATACTACCTCCGTTTGACGCACATGATACATCATTGGAAAGATCTATTCAAGGACTACATCATTAAATAAAATACATTGAGTCTAAAATGGACTCATATTTGCCCGACCATTTGATGCCGAAAAAACGTTGTTTAGGGCCTCAAAGCGACTCCGGAAGTTTAGGACCCAAAAACTGCCAAAAATAGTAAATTGTGCTACAATTAAGGAAACTGAAAAACAAAAGAAACAATGGTGGGGGTCCAAGTGGCATAGGCGGGTGGCCACCAATATCCTCCTGGATCACCATGCCACTTTTCCAAACAAAACATTTATTTAACTCAGTCATATTTCTTTCTCTCCAATACACCTCCTCATCCTTAAGGAAATGGTTTGAGTATTCAAAATGAACTTTTCATGATGCACAATGCTGGGCGACCTTTTGCAAACTGTCATTCCTCACAAAATTTCTTTCCCCAAAATGGAAAGCCTCTAAGTATTTTACAAAAGCTTTTGCACCTTTCACCTTAGGGAATTTGTATGCCCCAATGACAAATGGCAATGGTGGGTAAGAGGCCTTCTTATGTTCATTCGAAAAACTACCTACCCCGTTAATGAACACCTTCCTTACTGTCTCTTTGTGTACTATAAAATCAATCACATACTTCAGCATCAGAGATGGGGCCTTGGTGCCCCCATATATCCTGATATAAGTTCCTTCTGGAGAAAAATAGTAGTCTCCATATTCATTTATAACTGCCATAGAATTATCTAACAAGCAGTTTGGTTCTTTGTTAAAAATCAACTAATACAAGGGGATTATTAGTTCTTCACATACGAGCTTGTAGTATCTTGCATACTTGTGGGCCCATGTGATTTGGTAAGTGACATAAAGGGGGGATTCGTTTCGATTCCACAAAAATCCCAATTTAGGGAATGGATGTCTGACTAGTATGAAATCCATCAGATACAAGGACATGAAAAATTCTGATTTATTTTGGGTCATTCCCCCTTGGACTACAACTATCGTTGAGGCCATGATTTTGTTCGGGTACACAGGGTACTACCAAAGGACCGAACACCAAGAGAAACCACTTCACACAAACAGATCACAGATCAACACACCGATGTTTTGACGTGGTTTAAACCCTCTTGAGGGAAACACTCCACGGCCTCGGTCAAATAGCTTCTACGGGACAATTTATTATGTAAAGAAAGAAAGTTACAAATGAGCTTCTCATAATCGATCGACTAAACAATGACCCTCCATGCTCTTTAAATAGAGATCATGGACTAATCGAGTGTTAAGCCATGGATCAAGGTTAGGTTTGATCTAAGAGAAGTTGAGCCGTCGGATCACTCTATGTCGGGAACATATCGTGATCGTCGGATTAAGTATTTACAAATGCATACTAAAGATTCACACTATCCCTAATGGATATATTACACAAGTTGATCTTAACTAACTCCTAAGTGTCTAAATATCCTAACATCCCCCCTTAAGAACAACTTGGGATAGGATTGAAGGATTTACAAAAGTGACACTATTAGGAGAAGGAAGGAGGCATTAGAGCCTATCCCCCCTTAATGACAAGTTCCTGAACTCCTAACATAGATCGAAGTTTAGAAAACTTCGCTTCTGTAAGAGACTTGGTGCAGATGTCTGCAACTTGATCATCTGTAGGGCAAAAGAGCACTTCAAGAACATGATCATGAACAAGATTTCTGATGAAGTGCATATGTAGCTCAATGTGTTTGCTGTGTTGATGTAGAACTGGATCTTTGGAAAGCTTTATGGCACTTTGATTGTTGCACCAAAGTGGAGTAGGCTGCTACTGCTCGAATCCAAACTCTGAAAGGATCTGTCGAAGCCATAAAGCTTCCTGACTGGAATTAACTGCTGCTCGATATTCTTCCTCTGCTGAAGAAAGAGAAAGAGCTTTTGTTTTTTACAATCCCAAGTAATAGGTCTAGATCCCAGACTGAAAACATAACCTGCAGTAGACTTTCGATCATCAGGATCGCCGGCCCAATCTGAATCAGTGAAACCAACCAACAAAGGTTTCCCCTCTGTACTGTAATGAATCCCAAATTGAACTGTACCTCGAATATATCGAATTATTCTCTTAGCTGTTTTCTAGTGACTTTCATGAGGTGTCTGCATATAACGGGAAACACAACCAACGACAAAGGAAAGGTCAGGATGGGAATGAGTCAAGTATAAGAGACTACCAACAAGCTGACGATATAAGGTGGCATCGACTTCAGGTGAAGTACAAGTGGCAGAAAGTTTGACTCTAGACTAGAAGGGAGAAGGGGCTAGTGTACAATCTTCCATGTGAAAGTGACGAAGAAGGTCAAAAGCATAGTTAGACTGAGAAAGAAAGATTCCTTCTTTGGTTTGCAGGACTTGGAGACCAAGAAAATAATGCAAATGTCCTAAGTCTGACATTTCAAAATTTTGTTTAAGACTGGATTTCACATGGGTTATAAGCTTAGGGTCACTACCAGTAAGAATAAGGTCATCAACATATAGAACAAGTATGATGAGATGGTTTCCTACTTTCTTGGTATAGACATTGGGGTCAGAATGACATCTAGAAAAACCAGTGTCAAGGAGAAAGTTATCCATTTTGGAATACCAAGCCCTAGGAGCTTGCTTAAGGCCATATAAGGATTTCTTAAGGCGGCAGAAAAGGCTAGATTTATTCTGAACATAGCCAGGAGGTTGTTCCATGTAAATTTCCTCCTGTAAATCACCATGTAAGAAGGCAGACTTGACATCCATTTGATGGACTTACCAGTTGTGTAAGGCTGCAAGGGAAAGAACAAGGTGGATGGAGTTTATTTTTGTGACGGGAGCAAAGGTTTCATTGTAGTCAATCCCTTCAACTTGGGAAAAACCTTTGACAACTAACCTTGCCTTAAGTCTTTCAACACTTCCATCTGATGCATACTTAGTTCTGTAGACCCATTTACATCTGACAAGTTTTCTTCCTTTTGGAAGAGGTACAAGATCCCAAGTATCGTTTGCCATTAAGGAACGATATTCTTCATCCATGGCTGCATCCCAATCTGGATTCCCTGAAGCTTCTGCAAAAGTTTCTGGATCATGATTCTCGGAAACTTGAGCCGAAAGAGAAGAGGCTTGCTGAAACTGAGAACGTGTTCGACGTTGATCTCTAGGATCACCGACAAGATCACCAGCTGCTTCACATGTTGAACGGACCCATCGAGGAAGCACTTGTGCTAGTGCAACTGGAGGAACATGAGCAGGCGGAGGTGGATATTCATCCTCACTGTCATCATCAAAAACTGGAGTTGGAAACCTGTCAAGGAAGTTGGAAGAAGAAGAAGAAGGCACAAACGCCGAATCAGGCTCGTAGGCCAAAGATGGCACAATCGCCGAGTTAGGCTCGTAGGCTAAAAGATTTTCATCAAATTTAACATCTCTTCTAATGATTATATCATGAGAATGTGGTTGAAGATGTCTATAACCTTTTACATCTTCAGAATATCCAACAAATATGCACTTTTCACTTTTAGGCTGCAATGCTTTCCGTTTTTCATTCGGAATGTGAGCCCATGCTTCACTACCAAACACACGGAAGTGACTTACATCAGGTTTAGTTTTACTCCATGCTTCTTCCAGTGTTATATCTTGTAATGCTTTAGTGGGGGTGCGATTAATTATGTAATTTGCACAACTTATGGCTTTAGCCCAAAATTGAAGACTTAGTCCCTTAGATTGGATCATACAATTAGCCATTTCTTTTAAGGTGCGGTTCTTCCGCTCAACTACACCATTTTGTTGTGGTGTATATGGAACAGTGTGTTGTTGTTGGATGCCTTGTTCAGTGCAGAAAGTAGTGAAATTTTTGTTAACATATTCTACTCCATTGTCAGATCTTAACTTAATAATTTGATGACCTAATTGTTTTTCAACAAGGGCCTTGTAGGCCAAGAACATGTTAAATACTTCGCTCTTAAGTTTGATGAAATAAACCCAAGTGCATCTGGTGTAATCATCAATGAAAGTTAAGAAATATTTGAAACAAAAAAAAGAAGCAGATGGAAGAGGACCACACAAGTCACTATGCACAAGCTCCAAGGGAACCGAGGCATGCCAAGAGGCACATTTGTCAAAATTGTCCCGATGATGTTTTTCGAGTACATAACCGGAACAAACACCATCCCTGTAAGATACCATCAGAAGACCTGTCACCATATTGTCTTTACATAGTTGTTGCAATGAGCGGTAATTTAAGTGACCAAATTGTTCATGCCAAAGTTTGCTCAAGTTATCACTATGAGCAACAAAAACTGAAGGGAAAGGTGATGACCCAAAGTTGTTAAACTTGTACAACCTGGTAATATCATTAACAATTCCGGTAGCGAGAACCTGTTGAGGATATTTAAAATTCTTGATTACAACTTGGTGAGGTGTAAAGGTCACAGTTTTACCTTCACCAGAATGAGTGATCTGATAGACTGATAACAAATTGCAGGAAATTCTTGGAACACGTAGTACATCACTAAAATGACCATTATCTACTGGAACTGTTCCAGCTCCTACAACACTTAGAGATCTATCATCACCAACAAATATTTGTTTGATGTTACATTCATGCATAGTAGAAAAGATGGCTTGATCCTTAGCCATATGATAAGATGCTCCAGAATCAATGAGCCATTCATTTGAAGTAGAAGAAGAAGATGCATTATAAGAATAACCAGAAGCACAAAGTGCATGTCCATGAGAGGCAGATTATGAAGGCGAATCTAGGCTGATGTGGATCTACTTTATTGCTGCTTCCAAGGCTGCCATCTTCTTGAAACACTTAGATTCATCATGATTATCTTTCCTGCAATAGTTGCAATGACGCTCAGTCTTCTTTCCTTTTGGTTTGGATCCTTTGTCATTTTTTAAAGAAAGAGCTGACGGAGAGGGTCTTGGACCCTTGTTTGACTTATTATTGCGAAAATTTTGTTTCTTGGGAGGCTTGGACTTTTCTTTTTGTTGGGACAATAAGGCTTTCCCAGATGTATCTACATTATTGATTATTCCAAGATGAATGAGTTTATCTTGCTCTCTAATTAAGGAATCACAAAAGGATTCAAGACTAGGCTCTTGATAGCTAGCTGCATTCAAGGATTCTTTCATGGAGTAAAATGTAGATACAAAAACAGAATATGCAGGTCCAAGTTTGGAAAGAATATGATCAATGCATGCATTGTTTGTCTTCCCTCTTAATCTTACATTCTGCACATAAGAGTTTAAGAGTTTTGTACTTAGATAAATAATCTTGAATGCATGAAAAGTCACTTGGATTTAAAGAAATCAACTCATTTTCGAGTTGGTGACCTCGAATTTCATTGTGTTTACCAAACACAGATTCCAACTCGTCCCAAGCAGCATCAGGTTCATCAATTCCAGATATGTGGAATCGCAAATCAGTAGAGATTGACATCCCAATCAATCCACGAGCTTCGTCACATCTATTTGCCCATGTTATTTTCTTATCATCGTCAGTGGGTTCGGTTTATTTCCCTGAGGTAATTCTGAAAAGTCCCATACTTCGTAGAACATCCTCCATACGATATTTCCATGAGAAATAGTTGGAACTGTTAAGTAGAATATCACAAGGGGCGACCATATTTGTAAATTAATGGTTGTAAAAGCAAAAACCAATAGTCTAGATGTGAAGAGCTCGAAAAAATAGTCGGTGTAAAAAGAAGGCACTGAAAACTGACTCTGTATGATGAAGTTATGCTTGAACAAAGAAACTGTTGAAGATGTCCCCAATAGTGACGTGGCAGCTAGAGAATGTCCAGCAAAAAAAGAACCCCCCTCTTCCCAAGATGAACCTTTTGACAATCACTTTACAAGAAAGTTGCTTTAAGTGAACCACTTTTGTAAAATAAGTGATTTCACTTTACAATGATATTACTTTTAAATAGTGCAACAATAAAAAAAACTTAAGTGACTCACTTGTATTTTTATTTTTTATTATTTAAGTGAGATGCACTTTTACAATAAAGTAACTTGAAAATAGAAATTGCATGCACTTTTTCTTTTAAAAGTAACTTCCGAAGACTTGAACTCAAGATCTATTAAGGAATAAAACAACTTTGAACCAAGTGAGCTAGATTAAAAGGTATGTAAAATATGGGAATGAGGAAGGGGGATTTTTTTATTTTTTATTTTATTTTTATTTTTACTCTTCTTGCTCAGTTTGCGTGCTTGCCCTTTTTCCTACAAAACACATCACAAATCGAAACAAAAAAAAAATTTCCACACTTGTGGAGTTAGATCTCGTTAGCTTTCCCAGAAAGTCTACGTTTTCTCTCTGTTTCTGATTTGCCGATATCGCGCAAGGTGCACGGCAAAGAGCATACGCAGCCGAGAAAAACCCTTTCCCTTTCTGTTTCTGATTTGCCGAGATCGCTCAAGGTGCACGGCAAAGAGCATACGCAGACGGGAAAGCAACAATCCAAACAAAAAAAATAAAAAATCTAACAGTAAAAAAGTGATAAAATATGATATTTTTTCTTTTAAAAACAAGAAATACAAAAAATGCGTCACTGTAACATTATACCTTTAGATCTGATGAAATACGCGTTTCTGGAGCAACCGGGAACCGTTTTTTATCAAACGAAAACTATTTTCCAATGGAAACGAAGCTCCGAACGCAATGGAACACCTCCCACAGCCCAGAAATGCACAGAAATACCAGATCATAAACCCTTTCGAGTTTCGGCAACAATAGTTCAAGATCTAGATCATAACTAGAAGTAGCTCTTCATAAAAGCTCTGATACCATGTTCGGGTACACAGGGTACTACCAAAGGACCGAACACCAAGAGAAACCACTTCACACAAACAGATCACAGATCAACACACCGATGTTTTGACGTGGTTTAAACCCTCTTGAGGGAAACACTCCACGGCCCCAGCCAAATAGCTTCTATGGGACAATTTATTATGCAAAGAAAGAAAGTTACAAATGAGCTTCTCATAATCGATCGACTAAACAATGACCCTCCATGCTCTTTAAATAGAGATCATGGACCAATCGGGTGTTAAGCCACGGATCAAGGTTAGGTTTGATCTAAGAGAAGTTGAGCCGTCGGATCACTCTATGTCGGGAATATATCGTGACCGTCAGATTAAGTATTTACAAATGCATAATAAAGAAACACACTATCCCTAACGGATATATTACACAAGTTGATCTTAACTAACTCCTAAGTGTCTAAATATCCTAACAGATTTTTGATATATTATCTGCCCAGTTGAAAATGGTGCCATGGGAGGCTATGTGATACATAAGTGGTACCCAACTGAGATTGTATATATTTACATTTTCTCTACCTAAGATTCTGCTCAACATCAAGGTTATGATCCTGAATGTTGTCCTTAGATTCTGGCTATCATGGTCCCCACTTGCTCTCTGTCTCAATTATTTTCCTGGAATCATCATCTTTTTTGCATATTCAAAATGGTCTATATTTACTCCTCTGATCCAGTCATCCGTCATCATGACTTTCAGAGACAGTAATCTATATGCTACAGCAATGTTACCCAGCTGGAATGAAGCAAATCCTTCTTTGTTTTCCTCGGCTATGATTCTTGTGATGACGTCTACATAAGGTAGAATCCACCCGATGACTTCGGAGCATGGGAATAATTTTGGTCACGTGGCAGCTTTATGTAGACCAGACCTTTTGATATTTTGATACACCATCATCTCCTCAATGGATGCATTTGGTACATTCTGATCTCTAACGAGATAATATATCTCTCCCCACTTGTATTCTAGGATGATTCATGTCACTGCTTTAGTGTCTTCGAATATTGTCTCCATTGGGGTGTCTGTAACAACTTCAATGTTGGAGTCCAATTCAACTATCCTGAGCTTTTGCTTGGAAGCCCTCTTTTTCATCTCTATGTCCTAATGAAACATCAAATTAATGTGTAAGCGAATTTTAATGTTAAAGCAATGGGACCAATTAACATGCAGATATATTCATGACAAGAAAACCAAGTTTAGAAGATCTATTATTTCCATGATGTCCGGTGTGTTTGATGTTGGTTATTTCTTATCACAACATTATCGCTTGGTGAAGGAAAATATACACTTGTGCGCAAGATCCAATGTATGACTGGATTGTTTATGTGGAATTCTTTAGATCTTCTAATACATTATTTCCAAAGTGTTTTCGAAAACCTTCAAAAACAAACACAGCCTCATTATCCTAATCATATTTTCTATAGAAAACAAAAATAGTCAAATAAGCGCAGAAGTTGGATTTTTCTATAAAATAATCAGATGCCTTCGGAAGTTCAAAGCACAAAATCTCATTCAGTTTCCTTTAGGCTTTCCCAAACAAAATAGACCAATGGGATGTTTTTTGTTTCTTGAAATTCTATTTCTGGGTGCTGATCTTGAATTTAAACTACTCTTGATATTTTTCTCGCTTTCAACCGGACCTACAACGATTCTAATTTTTGGATCCTCGGAATTGTCCCTTTTATCAACGTGCACTTAAAAATTATGGTGATGAACTGAAATGAGCTCGTCTCATGGTGGTGTGGTATCAAGACATGGCGGGAAGAAAAAAAGAATTGGCACTCCGGGTGTTAAACACCAGGAAAACAATTACAAAAGGAAATCCCTAGAGAGAAATTATTCTAGTGGTTAAATCCATTTCAAATTCGCCCATCTCAAAATAAAAAATCCGAGAACAATTTCTTAATTCCTAGTGACACGGTTTGCAAGAATAACTTGATCAAACTTTGGGCAGTGCTCGGTCAAATTGAAAGTTATAGTTCCATATCTAATAAGAAACCTGCCTAAATCAACCAATAGTTGGGACATAAGTAACTAGGGCTTTGTGAGGGAATTCCCCATGTTAGGAATGAATATCATTCATAGTAGTCTATGGATGGTAGACGCTTATTAACCGTGGGATGCCACCACAGACAGTTCAATCAACCAGATGGCGTGATATAAGAAATTGAGGATTGATGTTGGGCCTGCTTAAGCCAACAATTGATATATGGCCCGAGGCGGTCATCGAATGGGAAACCCTAGCATGTTTTGGCCGAGACTTCCACTTATAATGACACTTGAATAAGCTATCGACTAACTCTTAACCTATTCCCAACTGGAAGGAAAACAATGTTTCGCTAAGGGGTTTCAAGCCAGTAAAACTAATCTGCAATCATAACCTAACAACAATCTCACGCTTAGCTTGCAGTTCCCTTTTACCAATGATGAAAAATATCATTTCAAATATAAAACATGGTAAAAGAAAGACCTACCTGGCGGTTGAAGAATGGTTGAAAATTATGCTCAACGACATTGGGTACGTCTCGCGTCCGATGGAGGCTCCAAATGCAAACGGCGTTACAAGTGTCATAGGTTTTCACCCTTTTATACAACACAATGTAACGCTAGTAATAAATGCCCAAGGCTAACGGGTCAAATCACCCCTTTTAGGCAGAAAGAACAACAAGCGTATCAGGGAAAGTTCATTTCGGCGCCGATGCATTTCAGTGTAACTTGTCATTTGTTGTCAATCCATTTCAGAGTAAAAAAGACAATTCCTCTGATTTGGCTTATTTTCTTTGACCTCCGACTATATCGGTATGACTTACGAAGTTTCTCCGACACGTCAATTGCAAAAAACTTTAAGTGTTTTGTCGTAAATCCTCTAGCACTCTGATCGTTTTAGCAGAGAATTTCAAGTTGCTATGAAACACGACCTTATAACTATTGCTCAGACCATTTCGACGGAACTTGGGAATTTGCTCCGACCGTTTCGGCGGAACTTGGGAAGTTTCTCTGACCGTTTCGACGGAGAATCTCGAGTCGCTTTGAAACACAAAACATTACCAAAATTGATCTGTCCATTTCGACGTAACTTGGCAAGTTTCTCTGATTCACTAACTTGCCCTTTTCACTTGTTTTCAAAAAATTCTAAGTGACAAAGTGAGCTTATCAAAGATGAACAAAACTCAAAGTAAATCAAAAATAGAAGGAGGGGCCCTACAATTTTTTTAAAATTTTGGGGATCAGGTTGCAGCAGCAATAATTGGCGACTAGCTGGTGAACACAGAGGCCTGAACAACTCTTCTTGAGGATTATAATTGCTTGTTTTTTTTATCAATTCACAATGTAAAACCATGCCTCTAATATTTCCTTCTAGGATTTTAAAAGTCCAAAGTTTTAAGCAGGGAAAGGATCTTCTTGAATCATATTGGTCATTTTCTTTGGGGAGTGGGAAACCTAGACCATATTTCGTGACCACTCTCCTGGGGCCATAATATTGGGTTCATTATTACTCCCGTCTTTTGGTTACCTCTACATATGACTCCACAAGATTGTAACGAAATCAGGAAGATGTATTTGTTTGTTCCTTATTCCCATGCTATCAACATTTCTTTGGATGCTTTCTTTTGATGATTTATCATCTAAGTCCTTCAAAATAACTTTCTTCAGTCTTCAAACATTTGACATAGGTTATTCCATCCATAATGTTCTTTTGTGTGAGTTATGAGTTTTCTTCATTTGTCATACTCACGGATGAAGAAGAACCTTCTGGAGTATCATTCGGTATATCATTTTGATTGGATACTTTGAATTTTCCATAACATTTATTTGATGGAGATGGAATCCTTTTTGTACTTTTGACTCGTAATTGTAAGCCTTTTGGCTGTAATTTTCGTATCATGGGATTATTTTAACTAACATACATCAGCAAGACTTGCTTCCTTTCCATGGGTCAGTTATAGTAGACTTCCTAAGATAGGCATTTATGTGTGAGTGAGTGGAGCCCCAAGATAGTAATTTAGAATTCATGAATCCTGGTTATTTCACAAGGTTTATGCCGACACAAATTAAAACATGAAGAAAGTTTCCCCTTTTAAAACCAAGCAACAATTAAAATCACTAATGACATTGTTGTTACAAAAATAATTCCTTTTATTATAAAGCCTATTCTAATCCTTCAGTGATTATGATCAATTCATATGAGACTGTTCAAATCTCTGCGACTCTGCACAACACTCTAAAAGTTGAGCTGGGATTTATTTAAACAAAAATCAAACAAACAAAGTGAAATCAAAACAAAACTAGATAAGTCTGAAACTAATTATCCTAGAAGAAGAATAACCAAAATCAAGGAAAGCTAAAATCAACAAAAGAAAATTATGTACAACAGGATTTCCTAAGCCTAAGAGAAGTATTGTTTGAGGGATAGGACGTTGACAGGGACGTTCTCCTCCTCCCCTTGTAAATATTGCAATTTATAGGTCGCTAGGACAAGATCCTCTACAATATGATAAGGACCAAACCATAGTTGTTGAAATTTTGTATGTTTTCCCTTTTCTTCGTGAGGATGGCCCCACTTTAGAACTAAGTCTCCTACCTCAAAACTTTTCTTGCCAGATTTTCGTTTATCAAACCAACTTTTAACGATGTCTTGGTGATGGTTAAATCTATCTTTGGCCTTTTGCCGTGACTCCTCAAGTTTTACAAAAGTGTTGATCCTTGACTGCATGATTTCACTATTTGATCCTCGAGATGCCTGAGCTAAATTTAGGGAAGGAAGTAATATGTTTGGATGAAGTATAGCCTCTAGTTTCCCATAGACTAAAGTATAAGGATAAACCCCTAAACATTTTTTTGGAGTGACCCTATCTGTCGATAAAACGTTGGGAAGGGATACATGCCAAGTTCTTTGGTTTTCAAAGACTGTTTTCTTCAAAATTTGTATGCGATTCTTGTTTGTATATTTTTCCAAACCCATTACCTTGAGGATAATAGTTAGATAAATAATGCAATTTAATTCCTTGTTCCATATAAAATTATCTTAACTTAGTAGAAGAAAAATAGGATGCATTATAAAAAACTAACAAAATTGGAACCCCAAACCTAATTATTATGTTTTCTTGCAAGAATCGGATGACCTCATATTCATTCACTTTGCGCAAAGGAGTTGCTTCAGTCCATATCGTGAAATAATCAGTAGCTGTGAGAATATATCGGTGTTGTAATGAAGAGTTGAGATTGATTTCCCCTATGATATCTAAACCCCACTGCTCGAATGGTTCTGAGATGATAACTGGTTTAGTGGCTCTACTGATTTTGGTAGTCTGCCAGCACTTCTATGACACACATCACATCTCCTTGCATAAGCATGAGCATCTTTGAAAACACTTGGCCAATAATATCCAGCTCTTAATTCAGTTCAACTCCTTGTAACCCAGTGCTCATAGCCTTGTTCTCCCTTTTGTGTGAGCACTGCTGCAAGAGAATTATCTAAAGAAAACGTGTATATAATAAAATCCTTCTCAAAATCTGGGCTCCTTAATGAGGGTGTGTGAGAATTGGAATTTTTTATATCTTTAAATGCATTCTTCTCAATATCAATCCATTTGAACTGCACACTTTGCTTCACCATTTGCTGCAAAGGTTTTACAAACTGTGCAAAATTTGGTACAAACCTTCACACAAAGTTTATCATGCCCATAAATGATTGCATAGTTTTTTATTATGGGGAATGGGAATCTGAACTATAGCTTGAATTATTTCGGGGTCTATTGAGATTCTCTTTTTAGAGATGATGTTCCCTAACAATTTTCCTTCCAAAACAACAAAAATGATTTTTGTAGGGTTCAGAGATATACCACACTTTCTGCAACGTTCAAAAATATGTTTTAAATGGAAAGCATGATCTTCCTTTTTCTTGTAAAAAACTGTACCATCATCTAAATAAATGACAACACAGTGGTCGACCAAACCTTGGAATGTGATATCCATGGCCCTTTGAAATGTGGCTACAACATTCATAAGGCCAAAAGGCATTCTCCTATAAGCGAATGTTCCCCATTTCGTGCGAAAGGTAGTCTTGAGCCTATCATTCTCGACCACTAGCACTTGATTATAACCTGACAATCCATCTAATAGGGAGAACATTTCCAATCCAGATACCATCTGTAAAATATGTTCCATGGGTGGGACCGGATAGTTGTCTTTGTCAGATGCCCTGTTCCAATTCCGAAAATCAACACACAGTCTAATTTCTCCTGATTTATTTCTTACAGGAACCAAATTTTCCACCCATCCAGAATGTCTAACCTTGAAAATAATCTTAGCATCCAACAACTTCTTTAATTCTTTCTGTATTAATGGCTCAAGTGTAGGATGCATCTTTCGAAGCTGTTGTTGAAATGGTATTGCTCTCTGTTTAATAGATATCACATGCTGGATGATGCGAGTATCATAAGTTTTCAAATATTCATATGTCCATGCAAAAATATCTTTGTATTGTTGAAACATTTTAATGAACTTGCATCTTTCACCAGGTGAGCAACATTTTCCCAAATTGACATATTTGGGCTCTTGTTCCGTGCCTAAATTTACCAACTTATATTGCATTGAGGAGCTATTTGTCTTGACATTTGCAAGATTTCTGAACTTGTGTTGTAAGTCAAATAATCCTTCAAGAGTTCGCACTCCTCTTAGCATAAAATTGCCTTTGCCGGTACCCTCGCTTTGTAATTCTGACTGGTGTTCATCTTCTTCAATGATTGATTCTTTGAAGTTATCTTCATTTGTCAGAAAACTTATAATCTGCTCATCATCATCGAACACTCTCATATTCGTAATGTTGTTAGGTACAGATGGCCTGAAAATCAATTCAATAGAACACTTGTTATTGGTTGGTACTAACCGCGAAGCAGAAACAACTAATAAATCAACAGCGACGTTCTGTAATCTAGGTATGGCATTTATTTTGAAAGCATTAAAATTTGATATTAACTTCCATACTTCCGACTGATACCCTTTTAAGTGTGGAGAGACACAATGAATAGTGTTTCTTATTTTCCTAACAGCTATTTCCGAGTCACCAAAAACTTTTAAATTATTCATCTTCAAATCAATAACTTTTTTTAATCCTTGCACTAAAGCTTCATATTTTGCAGTATTATTTGTGCATTCAAATTCTAACCTACAAGAGAGAAAATGTATGTTCCCTTGGGAATCAACAAGAACACAACCAAATCCTGCTCCATCCTGTGTTTTGGAACCATCGAAGTATAAAATCCAAAATTTATTATCTAAATAAATTATGTTAGTCGGAATATTTACATCGGTAACTAATTCTACTATGTTACATTAAATATCCTCAGCCCGTACAAATTGAAGGAGATCAGACTGTTTGTTTGTATCATGGCCAACATCTTTAGCCTGATAATTCCATGGATCTAATTCCAAAAAATAATTCCCCAACGTTGAGGATGAAAAATTATCTGACTCATTTTTTTCTTCTAACTGAGTCACATTATGTTTCATATGAGGTTCTCTTAATACCTTGATTTGATTCTTCTTGTTATGATAAGGAAACCATAGGTGATACCAATCAGTATCAAAATAACCATTCAACTTGTTTGACCAATCCCTACTCAGTATTAACCCATAATCCTTTGGTATATCCACTACCATGATGTCGATAAATTGACAGACTCTAGGGTCTGCAGCTAATCTGATCATGACATTTTTCATTTCCCCGATGACTTTAACATCAGATCTGTCAAGTTGAATAATCCGAGAAGTGGATGAAGTGGGTTGTCCATTTATCTTCTTGCAAATAGATAGTGGCATAATGTTAGATGAAGCCCCAAAGTCTACCAAACAATTATGCATAGTATAATTGAAGATTTCAAAAGTTAAAAGGAAAGCGAGGGTTTGAGATTTTGATTTACCACCAATACTTCCTCCATTCATTTCGGTATCTGACTCCACCCTTTCTTACTATTTATAAACTGAACTACTTGTTTTTACGTCAAAATCTTCCAATAATCTTTTCCTCTGTTGTGGGAGATTACATAATTCAAACAGGGATATATTTGGTTTAGTCTTCTTGATGTCTTCCACGATGTCATACCCCATATTTTGATTTTCTATAACCCTTTTACCACTATCAAGTTTGTTGATCGCGGGATTTACTTGTTTATTGCTTACTGGGTTAGTTTCCTTAATGATCCCAGAATTTGTTTTCAGTTGTGACTAATTTAAACCATTGTTATTCTTAATATTTTCTTTGAATGCCTTAATTTTGGGTAGAATTGTACTTTGTACTTCTATTGGTCTCTTTCTCTTGGTGGCATAATCCACAGATGATATTTGCACTTCTTCCACCTTTTCTTCTTCATTTAAATATAACGATTGTTCCCAATCCCATAAGACCAAGGTAGTTTCTTCATTTGGTTCTTCCGGTTCAATAATTTGATATTCCTCCTGGTCTTCTTGGTCTATTAGTTGTGTATCTAATAACTTATTCATCACCAGGGTCATCGAATTAATCCACTGGGGACAACTTTTCTCGGAATGTTGATCTTGATTAAATATGCAAAAATGGTCCATGCCAACTTCGTTCAAATTAAAAACAACATAATTATTTACTGGTGGTTGTGGTTGCGTGTTTTCTTTTTTCTAATAGAAGGGATTAAATGATTTTCTTCCTGAAGAATTAGCACCGTTTTCCTTTTCTAATTCCACTATTTTGTTGGATAACTTCTAAACCATCTTGACCACATTTTATAATTCATTTGCAGATTTTTCTTTAGGTCTGGTCAATATTAAAGGCTTCTTACTAGTTGTGGGTTTTACTTCCAAATCCAAAGAATGTTTGATAATACTATCTATGTCTACCTCTACTTTCTTAGCTTCATCATAATTTTCTGTTGGAGTATTTTTCACAGCTCTTTTGACAAACATAGCTGCTGGATGGAAGAAGCATTGTAGTGTAATATTCTACCAATATTTCTTCAGCAGGTTTAGTTGAACGCTAAAACTATTCAAAATCATAGTAAACCTTTGTTTAAATTATTGAACTTTCTCTTTCTTTTCCATCCTCATAGACAACAATTCTTTCATAAGAGAAGCATCGGTCTTTTGAGTGCCAAACTTAGTTACAAAAACCTTTTCAAAACTATCCCAATATGCTATAGGATTAGCTCGTAAAATACCAGGATGATGCTCTTGGCTCAAAAGTGTAAGGGAACAATCTGCAAACTACATCCTCATGTTCCACATTAACTAGGTTTAATGCCAAGTAAAACCATTTAGGTGATCTTTAGTAGAGATCCCTTTTCCAGGGTCAAACTTAGGTAGATCTCGTTCTGGGTGTTTAGGTAAATCATGCAAAGGAGCATCTAGTTAAGTGGACCTCTAGATCTCCACGTAGGTTGATTGGCATTTTGAGCCATGTTAGAAATACACCCAGGAGAATGCGGAGGTGTATGGGGTGGTGTGTGAGGTGGTGTGTGAGCCTGTGTGTGTGGAGGATAATTTGGCCTCAATTGAGTAATGGGATATGGTATCTCTTCCAATGACAGATCAACCAATTCTTCCAAAGATTCCACAAGCACAGAATCCCTAGTTTGAACAACTTCTCTTCTCGGATCTTTCCTTCTAGGAAATATAGGCACTGTTGTTAATCTACTATGCCTTGTGAAATTATATACTTCTGTGTGAGGGACAACGTATAAACGTCCAGTATGATTAGTTTTAGAATCCATTTTCTCTTGATGTTCAGTTTCAGAAATTAAATCTTCCGGTTGGTTTATATCCAATGGAGACCCGGAGAAATTTCCTCTTGAAAACAAACTTCCTCTACCATCCATGCACTAGAATCCCTCCTTCTAGCGCCAAAACTGTTGATGCCCAGAAAATATTAGCATCGACAGTAGGGATTATCCCAAATGAATAATTCCAATTAGATTAATCACTATTTGGTGTGGGGAATCCATCTGGTTAACGGTCCGGCTACCATAGGTCTGTTTGTTTAATTTATGTACTGGTTCCGGCCCAGCCCATCGTTTATATTTTATGTTTTAAAGGTATGAATATGCAAGTGATTTCTAACTAATGCATATAATTGGCAGGTAGAAACCACACTAGCGATGCATAGGTTCTTACCTCTCTTCTTACCGCTCCTACCTTATCAATTATCTAATCCTATTCTTTACTAAGCTAAACTATCCTTGCAAGGAACAAATTTGAATAAGAGTAATAATCTGAAAGTGTTAATACAAATACAACAGATAGTTGTCCAGACAAAGTATTCACATTCACAACATAAAAGATAATAAAGATAGCTTCAATTTAAATTTAAGCAATTTATTACTCTGTTAGCACATAAAAATTTGAATAAAGAAATCATTCATCACCATTTGAAGTAGTTCAAATAAAGTTAGAACAATCTCATAGTATGAGTCATGAATACACGAGGAAGTAGTTCCAATTTGGTATCCAACACATCCCACGTAAAAATTTATGTGCAAGCTTTTCCCAACAAACAGGTCCTTCTCATTAGCAGAAAATTAGTTCTCATACAAGATGTATCATGTATCCAACCTCTATTATGCTAGCAAAATTCCCTTTACAATGTTCCCTCCTATATTTATATTACAATGGGTTTTGTCTCTACATGACCTATCACTTATATTCTACTTAAGGTTGTGCCCCCATCTTCAGTCTTTTCTCTGATATTCTAGTTATTGTCTTCCTCTTGGAGTTGAAGACTATTGTATCCAACTTTTCCACCAAATGTTGTTTTGACGAGGTGAAAGGAGTGAGTCCAATATCTACAAATGGGAGGTGTCCTCCTGTAAGTGTGATTCCCGACACTCCTGGTGGGTCTATATCCATGTCTTAGAGATTTGGACCTCCATCTTGGGATTATTCCTCTTACACAAATTTCTTGAGCATGTGTTCTTCTTCTCTTTGTCTTTCCAATTCCGCGGCTTTCTTTGATTCTTCATTCTCTTCTTTCTCTTTTCTTGCCTCTTCTTCTTTTATTTTGTTTTATTCTTCTATCCTTTGTTTTTCTGCTTCTTCCCTTTGCTTTCTTTTTGCTTCCACCGCCTGTAGTATTTTATATTCTTCTCTTTGCTTCTGCAATTCGGCCTCCTTAGCAGTATCGGCAACATGACTAGGGCCCACACCACTTTTCCAAACAAAACGTTTATTTAAATCAGTCATTGTTTCTTTCTCTTTGATACACCTACTCATCCTTAAGGAAATGGTCTGAGTGTTCAAAATGAACTTTGCATGATGCACAATGCTAGGCGACCTTTTGCAAACTGTCATTCCTCGTGAAATTTATTTCCCCAAAATGGAAAGCCTCTAAGTATTTTACGAAAGATTCTGCACCTTTCACCTTAGGGAATTCGTATGCTCTAATGAAAAATGGCAATGGGGGGTAAGAGGTATTCTTATGTTCATTCAAAAAACTACCTACCCTATTAATGAAAATTTTCCGTATTGCCTCTTTGTGTACTACAAAATCAGTCACATAATTCGGCATCAGAGATGGGGCCTTGGTGCCCCCATACATCCTGATATAAGTGCCTTCTAGATAAAAATAGTAGTATCCATAATCATTTATAACCACCATAGCGTTATCTGACAAGCAATTTGGTTCTTTGTTAAAAATAAACAATTACAAGGGGATGATTCATTCTTCATATATGAGCTTGTAGTAGCTTGCATACTTGTGGTTCCATGTGATTTGATAAGTGACATAAAGGGGGGATTCGGTTTAATTCCACAAACATCCCAATTTAGGGATGGATGTTTTACTAGTATGAAATCCATCAGATACGAGGACATGAAAAATTTTGCTTTCTTTTGGGTCATTCCCCCTTGTGCTGCAGCTATCGTTAAGGCCATGCTTTCTGATATAATATCTGCCCAGTTGAAAAATGGGGCCATGGGAGGCTATGTGATACATAAGTGGTACCCAGCTGAGCTTGTATATATTTCAATTTTTCCTACTGAATATTCTGATCAACATCAGGGCTATGATCCTGAATGGTGTCCTTAGATTCTGGCTATCATGGTCCCCACTTTCTCTCTGTCTCAATTGTTTTCCTGGAATCATCATCTTTTTTGCATATTCAAAATGGTCTATATTTACTCCTTTGATCCAGTCATCCGTCGTCATGACTTTCAGAGACGGTAATCTATATGCTACAACAATGTGACCTGGATGGAATGAAGCAAATCCTTCTTTGTTTTCCTCGACTATGATTCTTGTGTTGACGTCTACATAAGGTAGAATCCACCTGATGACTTCAGAGCATGGGAATGATTTTGGTCGTGTGGCAACTTTATGTAGAACAGACCATTTGATATTTTGATACACCATCATCTCCTCGATGGATGAATCTGGTGCATTCTGATCTCCGACGAGATAATATAGCTCCCCCCACTTGTATTCCCGGATAATTCTTGTCGTTGCTTTAGTGTCTTTGAATATTGTCTCCATCTGGGTGTATGTAACAACTTCAACGTCGGAGTCTGATTTAACTATCCTGAGATTTCGATTGGCGGCCCTCTTTTGCATCCCTGCATCCTAATGAAACATCAAATTAATGTGTAAGCGAATTTTAGTGTTAAAGAAATGGGACCAATTAACATGCAGATATATTCATGACAAGAAAACCAATTTTAGAATATTTATTACTTCCATGATGTCCGATGTCTTTGATGTGGGATATGTCTTATCACAGCATTATCTCTTGGTGAAGGAAAATATACACTTGTGCGCAAGAACCAATGTATGACTGCATTGCTTATGTGGAATTATTTAGATCTTCTAATACATTATTTCCAAAGTGTCTTAAACAAATTTCAAAAACAAACACAGTCTCATTATCCTAATCATATTTCCGTTCAGGAAAAGTTCACCCAATGTTTTATTGCAAACCGATTGTTTTATAAAAAACAAAAATAGTCAAATAAGCACATAAATTGGATTTTTCTATAAAAGAATTGGATGACATGGGAATTTAAAAGCACAAAATCTCATTTAGTTTCCTTTAGGCTCTCCCACACAAAATAGAGCAATGTGTTGTTATGTGTTTCTTGAAATTCTATTTCTAGGTTGATCTTGAATTTAAACTACTCTTTATATTTTTCGCGTTGTCAATTGGGCCTACAACAATTATAAGTTTTGGATCCTCAGAATTGTCCCTTTTAGCAATTCCCACTTAAAAATTACAGTGATATACTGAAATGATCTCATATCACAGTGGTGTGGTATCAAGAGATGGCGGGAAGCAAAAAAGAATCGGCGCTGCGGGTGTTAAACACCGGGAAAACAGTTACAAAAGGCAAGCCCTAGAAAAAATTCTTCTAGTGGTTAAATCCATTCCAGATTCGCCCTTTTCGAAAGAAAAAATCTGAGAACAATGTTAATGGACAATCCACTCGAGCGGACGCGAGCCGAATCTCCCTAGTTCAATTTAATCTAGAACAAATAGGATAGAATACAAGACTCATTTCCTATATCTAATTACAGATCGAGTACTTAGATATCATACCTTTCAGATCGTGGATCCTTTCTCCTTGATGTTGTTCCAAGTCCCGCGATCGTTAGATATCCAGCTACAAGACCTGTCAAGATAATATGGAAACAATACAAGCAATACAATATATCTAAACAATAACTAATCTAAGTAAACGGTTAAGGAAGTAAACTACAAATAATAATCAACACGATAACATTTGTGGAAAGAGTTTGTATTACTATATTAAAAAGTGGGAATACATAGAAATGATAAGGACACAACCAAATCCTTAACGTCGCATCCTCCATCGAACATGTCCAAGCCAAACCTCCAAGATAGTACAAGCTTCCCAAGATGATAAGGGATCACCAATGTGGATTCTACCAGCATAAGGATACTATAGACCTTCCTCCCCTTGGATTGGAGAGGAGCTTCACTTATATAGGGCTAAAGAGATAGGGTAGGTTGAGGATTAGGGAGAGATGGTTAAGGAATCCTCCCATTAGTATAGGAACCGAAATACCACCTCACCTAGAGTCTAGGGATAGGTATCCACCTCAACAAACTTCTAGAAAGACCTTGAGACTCCCCAAAATAGCCTTTAACCAACAGAGCGACAGAGGGGATCTGTCGCACCCTGTAGGAAGACAAAGTGTGACAGTGTCTCACCCTATCTGACCAAGAACTGCGACAGAGGGGGTCTGTCTCGCCTTGTAGGAATACACAGTGCGACATCCTACTCAAAGAGGTCAACTAGGCATGGAAATCTTTCAGTTGGATGTGTTTTAACCCACAATGAGTTTAGGGGTCATAGCAAAGAGTTTACACAATGGTCAAGATGATGACATTATCACAACGGTCATGATGACGACACTTGGTCATAATGATGATACTTGCAACGGTCATGGTGACGACACTAAGTCATGATGATGACTTGCAACACTTGCGACACTTGCGACACTTGCACAAGGGTGACGACATTTTGGTGTAACAAATAATTTCTTAATTCCTTGCGATGCGGTTTGCAAGAATAATTGGATCAAACTTTGGGCAATGCTCGGTCAAAATGAAATTAATAGTGGCATATCTACTAAGAAACCTGCCTGAATCAACCAATAGTTGGGACATAATTAACTAGGTCTTTGTGAGGACAGTCCCCATGTTAGGAATGAATATCATTCATAGTAGGCCATGGATGGAAGACGCTTATTAACCGTGGGATGCCACGACACACAATTCAATCTACTAGATGGCGTGATATAAGAAATCGGGGAAACCCTAGCATGTTTTGGCCGAGACTTCCACTTATAATGACACTTGAATAAGCTATCGACTAACTCTTAATCTATTCCCAACCAGAAGGAAAACAATGGTTCGCTAAGGGGTTTCAAGCCATTAAAACTAATGTGCAATCATAACCTAACAACAATCTCATGCTTAGGTTGCAGTTCCCTTTTACCAATGGTGAAAAATGTCGTTTCAAACATAAAACATGGTAAAAGAAAGACCTATCTGGTGGTTGAATTATGGTCGAAAATGATGCTCAACGAAGTTGGGTATGTCTCGCGTCTGATGGAGGCTCCAAATGCAAATGGTGTTACAAGTGTCATAGGTTTTCACCCTTTTATACAACACAATGTAAACCCAGTAATAAATTCCCAAGGCTAACGGGTCAAATCACCCCTTTTCGGTGGAAAGAGAGACAAGTGTATTGGGGAAATTTCATTTCGGTGCCGATGCGTTTCAGCGTAACTTGTCATTTGTCACCGATCCATTTCGGAGTACAACAGACAACTCCTCCGATTTGGCTTCTTTTCTTTGACATCCAACCGTATTGGCGTGACTTACGAAGTTGCTCCAAAACGTCAATCGCAAAAAAATTTAGTGTTTTGTTGTAAATACTCTAGCATTCCGACTGTTTCGACGGAGAACACCAAGTTGCTCCGAAACACTACCTTATAACTATTTCTCCGACCATTTCGGAGAAACTTGGGAATTTGCTTTGATCATTTCGGCAGAGAATCTCGAGTTGCTCTGAAACACAAAACATTACCAAAATTGCTTCAGTCGTTTCGGTGTAACTTGGAAAGTTGCTTTGATTCACTAACTTTCCCTTTTCACTTTTTTTCAAAAAATTCTAAATGACAAAGTGAGATTATCCGAATATGAAAAAAACTCTAAGTAAATAAAAAATAGAAAAAGGAGCCCTACAATTTAAAAAAAAAATTGGGGATTAGGTTGCAACAGCAACACATTGATAGTAGAGCGAATGATGCTCTTCTGACTTGAACTTTGAACCAACCAGGCTGCCAGGTCCAAAAGAGACTTGAGATGCTTGAGAATAAGTGACCCCAAGCGAATCATAAGGCTCCTGAAGCATCAAATTCGAACCATGAGAGTTGTAATCAGCTCCAAAAAGGTGGAACAAGAGTCCCAAATGTGACAATGTGATGGCTAAGGCTTCTCCATCTTCAAGTGAACTTGAAGAAATTCTGCTAGTCATGGTGTAGGAATACATAGGAAGAAAAAGAGTGTGAAGCCCAATGAGAGATATTCACTTGAATTCCAAACTTTTCCTTGACCATATTTCGAACCAATACTCTCATGTGAAGAAAGAACCTCTTCTATAGAAAGCTCACTATGATTACCAACTAGAAACATATCTTCAACATTCGTAATAGAATACATAGAGGAGAAAGAAGTGGAATGAAGAGACATGTCTTCAAAAATATTGATGGAAGCAACTCATATGTTATCTTCATGCAAAAAATATTCTTGGAAAATAGACGAAGCCACAAAGGAAGAAAGTTGAGCTCGATCAGTTTTTGAATATGTATTTTTGTTGGAGGAGCCTAAGTCGGCTTGTCGACTAGGTCCTCCACCCGAATACTTGTAAAACATGTCGACGGTTTGAATCGAACAATACATGTTGGGTCGGTCAGTTTAACTGACAATCAATTATATAACTGTCTGTCAAAATATATATATATATAGGTTGGTGAGCCGACTCACAGAGTTAAGTTGATATGTTCATACATGTATTGCTCTGCATATCTTGCTGAGTAATATAAAGGCTTGTGCTTCATTTCCATCTCTTGGTTATTGTATCTATATGTTTATGTTTGCTTGCTTATATAATATGTATCACTGGTAACAATGCAACCCCCCTCGACTTCAGCATTGGTTCCATTTTCGGTGATGCATACATAAGATGATAGAGAGCATGATTAATGATATCAGAGCAAGAGATTAAGGATTGGTGGGAGAGAAAGATTGCTAATTACTTGCAAAATTATGCCAGAAGAAACTAGCTAATGATTTCTCAAGCAAGAGAAAAATTCTTTTCTAAGACACATGAAAAGTTCATGGAATCCGTGCTGCTCTCATTGAAGAAGCTCCTGGATGAAAAGACCAGCAGATGAGAAGGAGCTCAAGATAATAAAAAAGTTGATCAACAGAGGCCGTACGAATCTATCTGAATGGTGCGAGAAGATTAATGCCGACAAGTTCTATGAAGAATGTGTGATTGAAGAGCGAGTGTACGTTGATGATGTGCATAAAAGGTTCTACACCAACCTAACCGACTAGTTTCTGTGTTCTTTGCCGACACTTCTGTTCAAGTTCCTGATCGACAAAGGCATAGCGCATATTTTCAAGACTCGACCCTGGTTGTCTCTGTCGCTTCCAAACACAAATTAGGAAGAAAAAGAAATAAAGTGGGATAAATTCGTACAAGAGAGAGAGTGGGAGTATTTCTTGAACAAATGAAGTTCCGTACTTCCCCAGTTTCCTAGAGAACTTCGGGTCGACATTGGGGGGTATCCAAACATGTTTTGATGGAGTATATGCATGATAAAGGTCGACAGATGAAAAGGAGAGATGACCAGATGTGAAAGATCCGACAAGTTCGACAGAGATAGAGCAATGAGTCACAAAAGCACCCTGGATATCCAGAAGATTGAGCGGGAGAAGAGGAGGAAACGACGTGAAGAGTTAAGGGAGCAGGAGAGTGTGCTCCAGAATAGACGAAGATCAGGCATCATGACAAATGAGGAAGGAAATCCGCTAGAGTTGATTCGATCTTGAAAAGAAAGGGGCATTGATGAAGACCTATCTCTAATGGATGAAGACTTGTGGATAGATCGTGGTAGCGCTCTCCAAGTAAACATACCCGAGGTAATAACACCACATTTTTCGTTGCATCTAAATCAGAGTGTTCGAGTGTAGGATAATGTCGAAGAAGATTTAGGACTTCACATTGGTCAGTCGGGCATTTGGAGTCGACGAAGCAATGAAGGTGATGAAGTCGACAGACTGTTGATTCATCGACCAGAAGAAGGAAATTGGGTCACTTTTTAGCCCGAGTTTTCAAATAGAAGTTTCCATCTACTTTACTCAGATTGTGAAGAAGCGCCCCCCTGCCACTACTAGCATTGAGTGAATCGGTGAGTTCTTTGAAAAATACAAGGAGAAGCGAAATCCAGATTGAAGCATAATTTGCATAATTTTACCTATATTTCGATAGAAGTAGTCGAAGAAATCCGACTTTCGAGACCCAACGAACTGATCGAAGTTCTAGACACTGGCATTGAAGGTGAAGAACCCGCTCTCAATACACATTTGGAAATAGTACCTATCGAGGTTACCCAAGCAAGTAATTCTGGCACTGGAAATAATCCACCGATTCGACCAGTCAGTTTAGAGGTCGTAGTAATAGTAGATATGTCACATACAACAACACACCTTCCATTCTACGAGGGTGATGAAGATCCTCAGAGACATTGGTTTGTATGTGAATCAATTTGGGGAGCCAATGCACTTACCGATGAAGACCGACAGATGGCACGGTTTGCTGGCTCTTTGCGAAAAAGAGCACTCACCTGGTATATGGGATATATTGAAAAAACACCAAACGCGACAAAGACACAAATCAAACATCTCTTCTTATCTTTCTTCAAAACTCTGGATGTGAAGTACCTGGCTGCTGAAAAGTTAAAGACCACGATACATAAACCGACAGATACCATAAGGGAGTATGATAAGAGATTTAAAGACCTCCCGAGCCAAATTGATTATGATATTGAGGAAAAGCTCTTGATCCAATGGTTCGTAGTTGGATTCTTATGAAAAATCAAAGTGCACGTCCGTTGGCAGAATGTCACCACATATTAAGATGTCCTGACAAAGGATCTACCAATCAAAATGGATGACGACTACCCTCTGGCACCTGTCGACAGACATATTAAGGGACGAATGGACAACATGCAACAATCCATCCGGGATATCAATCTAAGAGGAGCAAAAGTTTGGTGTACCAAATGTTATACTACGTGACACACAAAATACCATTATCATCAGGAGGACCGACAACAATATGTTTGACTTGTTCAAACAATATGATTTTGTGATATTTGTTAATATTACGACTTGCATGCTACAAAATACTGCCCGTATAACATGAAGAACAATCAAGATAAGTGGTGCTAGATATGTGAATTTAGTACTCATTCTGTAACAGCATTCCATTTGAATCTAAAGAACAAGCAAAATTACCATGCAGTATACCAGACCAATGCTGTCGACCAAAGAAATGACATGAACAAAAGGAGTGATCGATACGACAGAAATGATAGATACGATCGAAATGATAGAAATGATATATTTCCAAGATATGATAGCGGAAGATATGATCGGCGCAATGACAATTACAACCAACGTGGAGGATTGCCAGGCCGAGGCCGCGGCAATGGAAATCGAGATTTACGACCTCGACGACCTGGGAAATGTTACACTTGTCTTAGTGAAGGACATCGCCATGCAGCTTTTCCTTATAAAGATCGAACAAATATTAAATTATGTACAAAATGTGGAGTATGGGATCACTTCTTGGAGGATTTCCCTACTATGCTTGAAAAAATTACAAATAAAAAGAATGTTAATGTCTTGTCCTGTGTTCCCAAATGTGATGTGATTAGAAAAAAGAATCTACAAATTGTAAAAAGGAAAGGTACTCGAACTGGTCATGATAATCCACAAATAAGAAAAGTAATAAATAAAGGGGATCACCCGAATCCAAATAATCACAAATCTTTGTTTAAGAATGCATCTGATATATTCCATGAATTAGCGGCACAAGAAGATAATGAGGAAGTTCGACAAGAAGGTATTAATGAATTGGTCAATCTAATAACTAAAGAAGAAGCTGTTGGGAAGTTAATTGACTTGTTGCACAATATTAAAATGAAATCTGTCGAGCTAAGACAAGCTAAAAATATATGCCGACTGAACCAAAAATACAAGAATGATGTCAACCCTCTTGTCGACCTCGAAATAAATGGATACCGTGTCTGACAAGTTGTCCTCGATTTTGGTTCGCAAGTTAATATCATGACTCGTGATACTTGGGAACAATTAGGTTGACCTCAACTTCAATAATCGGGCATTTATTTGAAACTCGCTGACCAAGGTCTGATTGAACCAATTGGCATGTGGAGAGCTGTCTAAACTTCCATAAAAGGCATAGTGACAAAAGTAGACTTCGAAATTATAAATCCAAAAGATGGAGCCAGTTCATTCCCAGCCCTGGTTGGTCGACCATGGGCCAGAAAAATGAAAGCATCAATATCACTCGATAAAGGTCGAATTAAACTTAAAGGAAATGGTCAAAAGGTGAAAATACCTATATTCCCATCTCAAAAAGAATTGCTCAGAACCAATGGAGGATGATAATGACATACGAGAACTGTATCAAATAAACAATAATGAAGATTGTATTGAACCCAATGCACAAGGATAAATCTATCTTAGAGATCCTGTATGGATCATATACAAATCCGACGCCAAACTATACGAATGGAAAATAGAAAATTATGAACTACAAGTGAAAGAATGATGGACAATTGAAGCCATTCCTAAAAAGAAAATTAAGAAATGCTTCTCTATCTCGACCATTCCAAATATATTCGAGAGAAAAACCTGTGAATATCCAACTTTAACACCAGCGAATAATGACTCGTTACATACTTCTCCGTTGCGATACAAAGAATGAGAATCTCCGTCTGTACATGTCGAAGAAGTTTCAAAGAATGTCGGAGAACAAGGGCTATTACAGAGTCTGGTCGAGACATTTATAGGAAAAGTTGCGAGATGGTGGGACACGCATCAGTCAAGACTCCAAACATGGACTACTGCATCGACATATTTTTTTGAAAGGTTTGGAGGTAATAAACTGACAGCTCAAGCAGTAATCCCGATATTCACACAAGGGAAAGACCCAAAAATTCATGTCAACAACTGTGAAAGGGAGTGGAAAAGACTGGGATATAAAGATGAAAGAGCATGGCCGCATCTCTTCCCGAACACGCTTGACGAATTTCCTAACAAATGTTACAAGATGGAAGAGGCAAGGGGAGAAACATTCATTTGGAAAGATCTGAAGGAAAATTTCATCAAAGATTTCCAATTTTCTCCAAAGGAAGAGCAATTAATTAAAGAGAGCAACCAAGTTAAAAAGTTTCTGCAACCAACAAACAATGCAGTACCAACATATATGAAGCCACTTATTCGACAAACCACTACGTGCAATAATATTCAGTTGACAGAAGTCCAGCATTTGACAGGATTACGACTAGAAACAAAGAAAACAGTCGGAAAGAGCTTCTAATGGAAACACAACCATCCATCCACGTCGAAGCCAGTCAGAACAAATTTCAAAGTGGAGGTCGTAGATAAAGAAGATCCTAAAAGATTAACTAAACAAGACTTCCCACCAGCATTCATGCAGATCAAAGAAGGTGAACGACCAATAAATGACATACAAGCACCAAAATGGATGGATGCGAAAGTCAATATAAAAGAAATTGACATATCCAATGATGACAGACCAAAAATGGAGAAAGTTTGTGATTACTGGAATGAGGAGAAAACATCAGAAATTAAAAACCTCCTCAAAGAATTTCAAGACGTATTCGCGTGGGATTATAAATATCTCAAAGGCCTGATCCAAGAGATGGGAGAAATGAAGATTGATATCAAGCCAAATGCCAATCCAATAAATAAAATACCATACAAACTTGCACACAAATACAAGGAAATTGTCAAAAAGGAGGTCAACAGCATGCTTGCCGCAGGCATAGGGGCTTCACTCAATAAACCGCTATCATAGCACATTCGTTCGTGGCATATGAAACAATACCCTTAATTTCACTAAATATTGGAAAATACCTTCCAAAATCGTTTTTTTTACCCCCTCCCAATATGCCTTCCCAATTTAAAAAAACCTCTATTTTCACTAGATATTGTATGTATCAATTTTTTCATTAACATTTTTTATACCCCTTTATATTCATACCTAGTATATTGATATGATACCCCTCTTATGACCCCACATGCATTCTACAATGCACCTTACTTCTTTCGATGTATATTGTGGATGCACATTACTTCACCCACAATGCAATTACTCAACCACATATCATTATGATTTGCAACATCGAATGGTATAATGAAGAGATAGGAGATCGCTTCTTGTATGTCACTAGATCCAATGCACATAGTACAACATTTAGATTGCATGTTGCAGTTCCTCAATCGCTGACTAAGCCTGTTGTGGGCTAGGTATCCAAGCCCCCAGGGCCTGTAATAAGATATAGGAGGCTGACTAAAACTCCCAAGGCCTGTAATAGGCACGAGTGGTTGGGTATTCAAGCCCCCAAGACCTATCGAAGGCCTATAACAGGCCCTGGAGGCTTAGAGCCTCCCAAGGCTATTGGTAACAACTGGATGAGTGCTATTGGTAACAATTGGCTGTCAATGACCACTGTCTCTAGACTATGATCGACTGGAAACCCACTTCACCACGAAACCCCTAGCCTCAAGCATGCCTCAAGATGCGATTTCCCTGCATACTGGTAAGCCCGAGCCTTGCCTCAATCTGATTTCTCATCCTGCCATGATCCCTCCATCTCCATTTGGCGTATATTTGTCAGCCCGCCCATATAAAAAAGACCCCAAAGTGTTTTTGTATTGTTACATTAAATAAAAAATCCTTTGCCCCTTAATATATAAGCAATATAATTTTTAGTTTTTCATGAATATTTAATACCGCAATATGAATGAACGTGGTATTATATTTTCTTCTAGTGAAGCCCCCATGGCCGCAGGAATCATCTATATGATTGATCAATTAGAATGGGAAAGTCCGATGGTCGTACAACCAAAGAAGCACGATCGGACGCGACTGTGAATATGTGTCGACTTTCAAGAACTTAATAAAGTAACACTCACTGACCCTTTTTCTACTCCTTTCGCTGATGAAATCATTAATGAAGTTGTAGGTCATGAGTGATATTCATTCATGGATGGATTTTATGGGTACAACCAAGTACCCATCTCCAAATAAGATCAGAATAAGACCACATTTGTCTGTGAATTCATATCATTTTCTTATAAATTCATGCCGTTTGGTCTGAAGAATGCACTAGTTGTGTTCTCCATAATTGGTGTTAAAGCGTTCCAAGAGTATATCTATAAAACTATGGATGTATACTTCAACGACTAGATGATATACTCCATGCCGAGGGATCACTGCAAATGGCTCCGACTAATGCTAGAAATATGTCGACAAATTCAACTCTCGCTGAACATCAAGAAATGCATTTTCGCAACTCCTATCACAATATTATTGGGCCATGTCGTATGCAAGGAAGGCATAAAATTCGACTATGCCAAAATCAAGATCATTCTCGACCTAAAGCCATGAGTCAACTCTAAACAAGTGAGAATTCTGTTGGGCTGCCACATGGGATATTGTCGAAAGTTTATCCAACATTACTCTGACATAACGTATCCCTTGGAGGAATTACTAAAAGAAAATCAAGAGTACAAGTGGACCGACAAGTGCGATACATCGTTCGAGAATCTTGAAAAGAAAACTTGTCGAAGCACCTATGCTTTGATTCCCGAACTGGTCGATCTAGTTCCATGTGCATATCGACGTGTTGGGAATAGCAGTCGATGCAATTTTAATGCAACTAGGTGATGATGCAATGGATTACCCTAATGCCTTCAGCAGCAGAAAGTTGAACAAAGAAGAAAGAAATTATTCAACGACAAAAAGAGAAGCATTGGGCATGGGATTTGCATTGCAGAAATACCGACACTATCTATTGTCTAACCCTTTTGTGTTCTATACATACCATCAAGCACTCAAATACTTAGTCAATAATCCATTACACCATGGAATACTTTTTCGTTTGTTGCTTCTATTTCAGGAATTTGAGTTTGAAGTGATAGTTCAGCCAAAAAAATCAAATGTTGGACCCGACCACTTGTCACGAATCTACACAGGAGTGGACCCGACCACTTAAGTTATTTAGCTAACTTAAGTGTTATCATGCAAGTCTTGCAACTCAAGTGTTGTCTTTTAGTTTAACATAAGTGTTGTCATGGAATAACACTTAATTAACTAGATCTTCTATGTTATCACTTAGATAACTCTCTTAACTGATTATTTCTTGTTAACATCATTGTAGTGATCAATTCGAGTTCTCCCTTGATTTACTGACGTGTCATCTTTTGGTTAACTTAAGTGTCGTCTTTTAGTTTTCTAAAGTGTAATTAATGCAAAAAACTTTAGTTAATTAGTCCTTATTTATTAAGACTTAGTTAACTATTATTAACTGAAATCGTGCTAATTGATTTACTTGTAGTGACCACCGTGATTTCTTTAATTAACTGAGGCATACATTATGGCTTTAACTGAAGCTTGACAATTCAAGTTCACTTAGTCATCTCATGAGCAATTCATATTCTCTTTTTATCTATGGATTTATCTGTATCTCTTATATTTACTACATGGTCAATATGTGATAGATTTTAATTATCTATCATATCAAATTATACTCAGAAGATTTTTCAGATGATGTGATCATATTATATTACTTTAGGACCAAATGATCATATGCTCAAGTAAGTCACTCTAGAGGTGGCTAGTATCTAAAGGATACTTAATAGCAATCGGTGACCATGGTTAGTAATACATCACACACTATTAATGCTTCAACATGCAAAGCATCTACCTCTATAACTGGAGTTCTACCCCATGGGTACCTACTATAACTACAGGACCACATGAGAATTTGACTTGACACAAATATCATGAGCCTTGTCCAACAAGACTTTACAACATCATCACTTTGATACATCAAAGCATTCACCTCAATGTTAGTTTTTCATAATTTACTTCAATCTGATCTAGGATCTTAACTGAGAGAACAACATGTACAACATATCAATCATGGACATAATAATGCAAGCACACAAGAGAATATAGACACACAGAGTTTCACTAGGGAAAACCATAAAGGTGAAAAACCCCACAACTTCCTCAGAGCTAGATAGAGCAATGATACAACCCAAGCATAAGAGATAGTCTTCTCCTAGCAGCAGCTTCTCCTCCTCCACAAGTGCGCCACTCTCCAATGAGAGTATGAGTGAGAAAGTGAATGATCAAATAGAGTGCCTCCCACACTCTATTTATACTTGACTTGACTTTCCTAATAACCTTTACCAGGTCGGCCTTAACTTAACCACATAACATAATGCTAACAGGGCCGACCCCAATAGGGTGGTATAATAACCCTTTAACCCACATGACTTATACAGGGCCGACCCCATCAAGGTGGTCTGATAACCCATCAAGTATAAGTTACGACACTTACAATATAAATGACGACACTTCCGTATAGAGGAATAATAACATCTCTATAGGAATACAATATACATATATGTGAAATACATTCCGAAGTTACAATTACATCAACACTCCCTCTTAACTAGGAAGGTATGTAGTGTCCCGATTTCACGGTGTTTTTTTTTTTGTGTTAGGCCTTCGTTTGAGGTAGAGGTTCATGTAATCCCTTCGACATTTGAAATATTGCATGATCTCTTAACATTAGACATTCACATATAGTCACTCTTGATAGTAGAATCATAAGCATTTCACTCTTAGTTTATCTAAGCATTTCTTCCTCGAATTCATAAATGGCCATTACCTGTTATCTACTCTACTAGTGCATCTACAATATCTATGTCTAACATCTCAGTTGGACATAATCTATATATTGCCATAGTATAGAGATCATTTCCAAAATAATATATAAAAGACATTATATTGAAACATACCATATCTATTTTCATAATAACAAGGGCATTTCAATATTAATGAGGACATTTATTGATACATAATACATCCAATACCAATAATAAGGATGGCATTTCTCAAATAACTTTTTCGAAAACAATATGTAATTCAACAAAAAAAAAAAAAGGACATTCGAATAATATTAAAACATTATTTGTACATAATACATTTATAAAAGTACATCCCCAATTGTATAATTAAGGGGAATAATATTAAAACATTATTTGTACATAATACATTTATAAAAGTACATCCCCAATTGTATAATTAAGGGGAATTATATCTGAACCCTAATATATCTAATTCCAATAATATCAAGGCATTGTGTTAATATAATATAGGTATAAAAGAGTGCATGCCCAACATAACAATATCAAGACATTATATTGAATATAATGCATATATTTCAACTAATAAATAGGACATTCTCAATAATATTTAAAAGGTCATATTGTAAGACATTTTTATACGAAATACATTATAATGCACTATTGTATGAACTAACCTTTAAATAATGCAAACACTAAAATTCCAACCATAAGCATTGATGAGTGAACATAACAATATCAAGACATTATATTGAATACAATGCATATATTTCAACTAATAAATAAAACATTCTCATCCTCAATAATATTTAAAAGGTCATATTGTAAGACATTTTTTATACGAAATACATTATAATGGAACTAATCTTTAAATAATGCAAACACTAAAATTCCAACCATAAGCATTGATGTGTGAACAAACTTTCACACAAAATAACACTCATCTATCCTGCCACGTTTTATTGATATAATAATCTACCTCCATATAATACTACACGAAAAATCCAAAACATACCGCATTGATATAAGGACAGCCTTTTACATAGAGCAACACTAAGAGTTTTGCCAAAACCGAGCGTAATTCATTGCTGGTGAGTTTTAATGATATATAATTATAATGGAGATAAGGCAATAACTACTTTTCACTCCCAGCTGGGCGCATCACATAATCCAACCAGGATCTATCTTTAGCGGTGTGTTATAGCAATTCCACAAAACTTCAAAGCTTTATTATTCCAGCATCACATTACAGACTCATGTAGATCGGTTTCGGAGGGCAAAGCTCATCACTACAAACACAAACTAAGATTGAGTTCCTAGACACAATGTCGCTGGCCCATTTACCATTCAGAACCTCGCAGAGCGATGAACCTACTTGGAGGCTTCCTGGGGATTCAATGATATGTCTACTAGCACACTTACAGACTCAAATGCTTACAGACCATTTTTACAGAGTTCAAACCTTGGTCTTTTGATGTTGTATTATACCACGAGGGCAATCAGCAGAGCATACAGCCTTCAGCTCTGGACTAGATTCCTATGACTCGCAGAGCTCCAACTACTGGAACGCTCGGCTCTAGACTCCTAAGTTGCAGAGCAAACTACTAGCTCGATGCACTAGACTCGAATGACCAAATGAACTCCGGGACCTTTCTTTTATAGCTTGCTAGCCAATCTACTAGTTGCTGAGAACAGACACCATTCAGTCAAAAGGAGGGAATCCGGGGTAGTGGTGGGACTCACCACTATTATCTCGTCCCTTAAAGGCAGCGCCATATGGGGACCCGAACCGACAGATAAGACAATTGGCCGACAGCTATGGCCTACAAAGGAATCTGTCAAAAATATCATGGCCGACATATAGGGCCCAAAGCTGGGAAATCAATCCCGACAAAATACAACTGTGGAGCTACTATTACTGGCCCACCACGGCTTCAGTTATTGAATGTAAAAACAAATATTTACAATTAGTCATCACCAGATCTACATACACAGAACAATTCCGGATTACCTGGAGGTCCAACTGGATGACCGCCACAGGCACAATCAAAACTGTCCTCTGAATAGAGGCATTCTTCTAACTCTCTAGCTTCAAGGAGAGAGTCAACATCCTGAGAATCATCAGGCATAGCAGCATCTTCTTTGTACTCCGGAGGAGGGTATAACCAGGCGTTGAAGCACTGCTCAATATCGGATCCATGCAAAACTTCATTCTTTTCTCCAAGAAATTCACTGGCAAACATGGATTCTACTCTGAAATTAAGGGGTAGAGTCCGTCTATGAATTTTAGTATCTATACGGTTTCCTTTTTGGTCATGTTTGATGTACTTCTGTGTGACATGAACCGTATGCTCTAATGGACTGTAACGTCCACCATGATGTTGCAGCAAGAATTTAAACCAAAGGTTATTTTGATCGGCAACTTGCATATCCGCCTGCATGTGCAATATGAAATTTGCACGCCTGTAAGTCCAGTCCAATCTAGGACAGAACTTTTCCAAAAGTATTTTGGTCCAGCCAGACCAAGCTTTGTTCCGTAAATTTCCAGGGTCAACACAGATGACAATAGTTGTTTCCTCTGTGCAGAATTGCAGGATCAGGTTGTAACTGGTCCAAGTTAAGTTTCCCTCGCCAATGTCCACATCCCACATTGGACCTTCTTTCTCATCGTTGCAGTCAACCCACAACTCTCTACATCTTCTTAATTTTTCTTGGGCCTGAGTAAATCCTCTGAAAGCTGAACGCTCCCAGCGTTCCATGATGTGCAGCTTGCAGGGATTCATCTGAATCTGCTTTATTAAGGTTAGACTGAGATACTTCTCAGCCGCATGATGATCAACATAGTCCAGAAGCTCTCTTCTGTCACTAGGGGACAAACTTTCATCCCAGGGCTTCATGAATAATGCGTTCCGGGGCTCAAACTTGACATAGTCAGGTTCAGTATATTCTGCTGGTGCTGGGCCTTTGCCCTTATCTTCTTTCGGATTTGAGGAACTTGAACCAACAGAAAACATTTTCAAACTGACTGCTTCTTTCTGCTGCATAGTCTCACGAGTAAGCATGTCAGCAAGACAATTAAGATAATCTGGCTTATAAATAATTTCATAATCAAAATTTGAAAGCCAAATAAACCATTTGAGGATTCTGCTGCTATTTTCGGCCATTAAGTTTTCATTCTTAAAGATCCCTGGCATTATCTTTAAATCAGTTCTAATGATAAACTTAACAAGTTTTAAAAACAAAATAAAATGTTGAACCATTTTCTTCATAGCAAGAATCTCTTTATGACTACTAGGATAATTAAGCTCAGCAGCTTTAAAGGAATCAGATCTGTAGCCACATATATTCTCTCTGCCCTCAATTTCTTCTAGCAGCACACCACCCCAGGTAGTGTTTGAAGCATCTGTTTCAATTATCAATTTGCCAGTACCCTGTGGCAGATGAAGGGCTGGTAGCTCTTTAACTTTGGCCTTTATTGTTTGGACTGCCAAAGTCATTTCATTTGACCAAGCAACATGATTCTTTTTTAATCTTTGTTGCAGACAGTGGATGTCTGTTGCTTGTCCTCTATAGAAGGGCCTTATGTAATTCATACTTCCCAGAAATCTCTGAAGCTGTGTCTTATCCAAAATATTATCTGGAAAATGCTCAAAAGATTGCAACACATGCTGCTGCAAAATAACTTGTCCTTTTTTTATATGAAAACCAAGGAAATCCATTTCAGTTTTCCCTATTTCCATTTTTTACTCAGACAGAACTAAGCCATGCTTATAAACAAGATCATAAAATGATTGAAGATGTTTAAGGTGATCTTGAAGATTCTTTGAGGAAATTAAAATATCATCAATGAAGACAACAAGCCATGGGATGTCTCTGAAGATATCCTCCATCCTTTTCTGGAACTCAGATGGAGCGTTATTAATTCCGAAAGGTAGAACCTTCCACTGATATTGTCCATGAGGGACAACAAAGGCTATTTTGAAGCGATCCTTCGCTTCAATCCCAATTTGATAGAACCCTGATTTGAGATCAAACTTGCTGAAAACAGTGTAGCCTACAATTTTCTGCAGCAAGCTAGCTTTATCAGGCAAAGGGTATCTAACCTTTTGTAAGACAGCATTGAGAGGTTTGAAATTGACTACCAGGCGAGGCTTTCCTCTCTTTTGCTCCGAGTGTTTGTTTACAACAAACGCTCTACATGCCCAAGGGCTCTTGGATGGCTCAATCAAACCCTTTTGCAATAATTCCTGTATTTCTTTTGAACAGAACTCCCTTTCTGAGGGACTCATTAGCCAATCTGAGGCTTTCATGGGCTTAATATTTTTGAGCGGGTCAAAAGGAAGAGTAACAAAATACTTCTCCCGAGTCCAAAACGCATTAGGACTCTCAAAACAATAATCTTTTTGGAGTTTATCTTTTATTGCTGCCAAGGCTTTATCTCCATGAATTTTTGCATATGCAATATAGCGATCCATTTTATTTAAATTAACTGTCTTGACAAGACTGACTGACTCAACCGAAATGGGCTTACATTTATTCACAAGACTGAAACTTAAAGGCAACTGGATTGGTTTTCCAAAGACTGTACAAGAGAAAACCATTTTATTTGTATCAATGGAAAATGGAATGACTTTTTGCAGGAACTCTGAACCTAATACACAGTATTCCTTTAAGACATCTAATCTAAACAAAGATAAATCACTCTTTACATCGGAAAGCTGTACAGGGAAATGCTTGACCTTACCAGACAATGACACAGGGGAACCTTCAATGGCAGAGCCAAACTCTCGACTCTTTTCCCAATAAAACTGTGGAATGGCATTTCCTCTTGCAAGGTTAAACTGACAACTAGAATCAATTAAACATTGTACAGAATAAGCTTTAAACTCTGGAGGACATAACTGCAAAGATATGAATAATTTAGGACCAGATAGAGCACCAAGCATATTAGTACTCTGAGACTGCAGAGACTGAGGAGGAGTTGACAGAGTGACTCTTAGTGTGTCCTTTAGCTGCTAATCTTAATACATGATTTGGTCATTCGAGTCTAGTGCATCGAGCTAGTAGTTTGATCTGCAACTTAGGAGTCTAGAGCCGAGCGTTCCAGTAGTTGGAGCTCTGCGAGTCATAGGAGTCTAGTCCAGAGCCGAAGGTTGTACGCTCTGCTGATTTCCCTCGTGGTATAATATAGTATCAAAAGACCAAGGTTCGAACTCTGTAAAAATGGTCTGTAAGCATTTGAGTCTGTAAGTGTGCTAGTAGACATATCACTGGATCCCCAGGAAGCCTCCAAGTAGGTTCATCGCTCTTCGAGGTTCTGAACAGTAAATGGGCTAGCGACATTGTGTCTAGGCACTCAGTCTGAGTTTGTGTTTGTAGTGATGAGCTTCGCCCTCCGAAGCCGATCTACATTTGTCTGTAATGTGATGCTGGAATAATAAAGCTTTGTATGGTTAATGATCCACCCATCGAATTCAGCAATTACATTCTGGAAAAGTTTAATGGTTATAGAAAGAAATAAGAGCAGGTCTTCGTTTCACCCCAACCTGGGCGCATCATATACAATCGCCATTATTTGTATGGGTAATGATCTACTAAAAATTTGGAAGCGAAATGAACTTTCAACCAATCACGCGACCTAGTTTTTTTCTTGATGCTTAACAATGCTGGATTGATCTAACCCCAGAGAACCAGATAGTTAAATGATTTTGATCAACGCCAACAGAGCTCGGTTATAATACGTTACAGGTTTGGAATTAGAACGTATTCCAGAAATTTACCGATTTTTATGTACAACAAGGCGATTTACCCTTCTTTAAAATTTGTGTTAATGGATAGGATCTGACCTATGACGGGCATACCCAAGATCTTTGTCTCAAAAACCCAAAAAGGAAAAGGAATCAGTAACAACAAACTTCCACCGAAACTATGGATCAATGGGTAGTTCGAGGAAGGGTAAAGGTGGAGATGCTGAAAAAGGGCCATCAGTAATATGGATTGCCACTAATGAATGTTAGGGAGTCAAGGAGGCTTAGATCCGTGTGTTTTTGGCATTAGTTACAGGTACTAGATAGCAAATCTAGGTTTTGAGGAATACAATCCGATCCATTTGGAACAGATAGATCTGCAGAGATATGAGGAAAAAGATACCATTCAAAGGCGTCACCGTTTGATCCAGCATAGAGGAGTGGAGGAGAGGTGATTCGTATCAACAATAATTCCAAAATGGAAGTGCAGGGATTTCGATCGGTGGTTTTCTCACCGCGAGGCACACGATGGATTTGTTTCAGACATTTGCACAGGATCAACAAGACATCTGATTTATGAGTATAACAGAATTGTAAATAAAGTCCTATAATTACACAGGGTCAATCTCACTAGCAAGGGGTCGATTCGCCTCCTTGATTTTTCATGTCTCCAGGTAAATTCAATCCGTAAAAGAAAATATCGAAAACATAGTACAAAATTTATAAGGTGACTTCAATCTCAAAAATCTGGACAAAGTGTAGACTTCGGGTATCAATGAATAAAAGTGGTCTACAATATTTATCATGACAGGGTTTAGATCAAATCCGATCAGTCTCGTGTTCAGTGCATTCCACATCCATTTACACATAGAGATCTAATCATAAGTTAATACAACAATTTAAAATTCATAATCCTCATAGGTCGAATCGCAAACTGTTTCTTGTACTTTTCTTTTGAAAACAAGCTAAAATATAATCTCAATAATGAAAGCAGAAATAATCTTGAATGGTTTAAACTTGATTCGTTGTTCGACTTTGAGATGGAGCAGATCGTTGTAGTAGTGGTTGAGTCGATCATCCAATCAATCCAGCTTTGACGAAGATACCGACAACCCCTTGGTTGACCACCCTACCGTATCGAGGTTACTCTCCTTCACCCCGAACCCTCGAGCTAATGGGGTCATAAGAACACACTAGCAAGATTCCCGAAAGGATCTCCCAATCCTCGTTCCAGCTAATCCCAACTCCCAAGAATCATAACATAATCCGAGATTATCATGCCCATCCAACATTAGGGAGCAAAAGATGTCCTTTTCTCCTTCTCCTCCCTCATTATATAGTAAAATCCTGTGTGCTATGTGTCTATCCATGTACATATTTATTTTAATTTAATATTTTAATTACAATTACTCTCAATTACAAGTGTCTCATTACCTTTAATGTGCACCTAATTCCCTAAATCAGTGGGAGTTAGGTGTAGAAGAGTTCTACTTCTTTTTTGGTTTTCATTCAGTTTAACTAATACCTTCTATTACTAGTTGTTTTTATTTTTTTTTTTTTTTTAAAATAATAAAAGGTTATAAAAGAAAATATGTTTCTTTTATTTATTATAATCTAATTCCATTAAAAGTTTTAAAAGTTTATAAGATATTTATATATATGTTTCTTTTATTTAAGGCTCTTATAAAGTATTTACAGACTTAAGTTTAAACTTCTAAAAGTATTTATTTGTAATGGAACCTAATATAATACTTTTAGTTTAGTTTTTGCTTTTCTTCTTTTCATAAAGTAGATAAATAAAGTAATTTAGATTTAACAAATTGTTTTTGTTGGTTTCTTTGTCTATTTTTGGTATTCTTCTTTTCTCTTAAAAATAAAATAAAGAATATTATTTTATTTTAATTTGTCTTTTAATTTAAAGTCACCTGAATATCTCTTTGATGAGTTTTCAATTTCTTCATTTAAATAACATTATCTTTTTCCTGTCCAGGTGCCTCTTCGACGGGCCCTTCCGACAGTTCCATTCCTTTCTTCTTATGGGGAGTATTGCGTAGCGATTGGGAGTCGTTACCACGATCTCTCAACCACGCTTCTTGGAGACTAAGGGATGTTGAGGGATAAGGCTCTCCTTATTGCGCACCCCTCAACCCATCGTACATGACCAAATCATTATGGTTTTACCCGTACGGCATACACTACCCCGGATGAGTAGAAACGGCTTCACCCGTGCATGGATTGCTAATTCAGGGTCGACAGTGAGTCGTCGTACCCCTAAGTGTTCTTTCCATTCTTACGACCCCTATAATTCCATTGTGGTTCAGTCGGTAAATCGTCTTACCTGCCACTGCACACACTCAAGCGCACATTAGTAGCGTTGCACTATAAAACATTTTCATCATTCTTTTCAGTATCTCAGTCAGTCGAGCCTATTAAATATTAATCATTTAACATCATGCTTTGGTTAGTCGAGCATATTCATCATTCATTGTTTTATCTCAGTCAGTCGAGTATAAAACTATTCATCATTTTCATTTCAAGTATTTTCAATATTTATCATTATGTCTCTGTCAATCGAGCATATATCATTTTCATTTCAAGCATTTTCAATATTCAACATTTTTCATTCTAAAGCATTTTCATCATTTCTCCTCACTTCTCAGTGAGTCAAGTATATCTATCTCTTATTTAATCATTTTCATTTCATGTGGTAAATTTCAAAGCAAACATTCATGGTTCAAGTTTTCGTAAATCCGGGTCACTTCAAACTAGTGCCCCCAATAGTCGAATCAGTCATAGATCTCAAGTCATCAAATCAATCATAAGTCTCAAATCATCAATTAAATCATACGTGCTGAGGCAGGCATTACAAGGTATTTCTCGACACAGATCTGCTAGCACAAGTCTTCTTCTCTGGATCATCGTCATCGTCACTACTGTTGCTATCTCAATCAATATTCTATCTACTTGTCATAGGAAGTTCTACAGAGCCATTCCTTTTCCATACTAGATGTAGGCCTGCCGTCTGCAGGTCTTCATCATCTACAGAGCCAACCCTTTTTCATGCTGGATGTATCACAGAGCCAACCCTTTTTCATGCTGGATGTGACCTAGAACAAATCTAGGATTTCCACCACAGAGCTAGTCCTTTTTCATACTGGACGGGACCTAGAACACATCTAAAATTTTCGCCACAGAGCCAGTCCTTTTTCATACTGGATGGGACCTAGAACACATATAGGATTTCCGCCACAAAGCCAGTCCTTTTTCATACTGGATGGGACCTAGAACACATCTAGGATTTTCCACCACACAACCTCAAAAGAGCATCCCAGGACTTATTACGAGCACACAGCCCAACCTATCGGATCTCCCAGGGCTACATTACATGTGGTCATGGAAAAACCTCGAAAGAGCATCCCAGGACTTATTACGAGCACACAGCCCAACCTATCGGATCTCCCAGGACTACATTACATGCCATAGGACAAAACCTCGAAAAATCATCCTAGGACTTATTACGGGCACACATCCCAACCTATCGGATCTCCCAGGGCAATATTACATGTCCTCCTAGAGAAATGCCTCGAAAGAGAATCCCATGACTGATTATGGGCACACAGCCCAACCTGTCGGATCTCCCAGGTCAACTTACATGCTCATCTGCACAACCTGTCCACGGCTACAGAGCATCAACCTGATACTCATCATACATCATCCTGATGTACATCATCACATGATCATCCTAATCACCATCATAGCATCATCCTGATACATATCATCTGGAGCAACATCCTGAAGCTTGTCATCCATGATCATCCTGATCATACAATGTATCCACCTAATACATATCATCTGAAGAAACATCCTAAATCTCATCATCCATGATCATCCTGATCATACAATGTATCCACCTGATGCATATCTAGTATCTCCCTGATACATATACATGATCCAACTGATCATAACAAGCATCCAACATGATGCATACAGAGCAGTAACTGGAGCATCGTCCTGATGCTCATCACATAACGCTTATATCCACAGCCATGGGAACGATCCTCCTCTCACCATGCTTGGAATGGCTCCTACAAATGTGTCCATCACTTCTTCCTTGAAGTGTTGTCAATCTGAAGAACACCAAGCCTCTCTCTGAAGTACTCAAACTTCACTCTGGCTAGTGGTTTCGTCAACACATCTGCAACCTGCTCATCTGTCGGAACATACAGGAGCTTCACTACTCCTCTCTGCACCATATCCCTGATATAGTGATATTTGATCTTAATGTGGTTCGAATTGTCGTGGAACACCGGGTTCTTAGATAGCTTCACACAACTTTGGTTGTCACAAAGATACCAGTAGCCTCCAACGGGAGATCAAATAGCTCAGACAGTAGCTTCCGAAGCCATACTGCCTCACAGCTAGCCGAACAAGTTGCAACATACTCTGCTTCGACTATACTCAGTGCTACGCAGGACTGCTTCCTGCTAAACCAAGAGATTACACCCGATCCCATACTGAAGCAGCACCCAGAAGTGCTCTTCCTATCTGCATCACTACCTGCCCAATCTGAATAAACATAACCCTGCAGGTTAAACTTTTGATTCGCATCATACTTGAGCCCATAATCATCTGTACCCTTTAGGTACTTCAGAATATGCTTTACAGCAACTAGGTGAACACCTATGGGATCCGTCAGGAACTGGCTCAATGTGTTCACCGCAAAGCAAATATTTGGTCTCGTGTTCGCCAAGTATATCAAGGACCCAATCATCTGACGATACACAGTGACATCAACTAGATCAGATGAAGCATCACGCAGAAGCTTCAGGTTTGATGCCATATGTGTGGCCATGGCCTTGTAGTCCATCATCCCGAACCTCTTCAGGATCTCTACTGCATACTTCCCTTGTCCAGGGAAGATTCCATCTGCACTCTGCCACACCTCCATGCCTAGAAAGTAGTGCATCATTCCCAATTCCTTCATCTCGAACTCCGCAGCAAGATTCCTCTTCGTGTCGGCAATCAATCTATCCTCACCCATAACAAACAGGTCATCCACATACAAGAGTAGAATCACAGGATTGCCTTCCTCAACCTTGTCGTAAAGGTTGGAATCTGCTTTACTCTTGGTAAATCCCAAACTGGATAGAAATCTGTCTATACTACCATCCCAAGTCCCAAGAACTTGCTTCAAGCCATATAGGGCTTTCTTCAGTCTGCACACATATGACTCTCTGTCATGTGTCTCAAAACTAAGTGGCTACTCCACATACACTTCCTCCTCGACTACATCATTCAAGAAAGCTATCTTGACATCCATTTGGTGTATCTTCCATTTCATCACTGCATCCAGAGAAAGTACTGTTCTGATGGAAGTGTATCTGGCTACAGGAGAAAAAGTCTCTACATATTCTATCCTCTCTTTCTGGGAGAAGCCATGAGCTACAAGTATTGCTTTGTATTTCTCTATGCTACCAACTGCAGCATGCTTAATCTTATAGATCCACTTGGAATTCACAACAGACTTCCCTTCAAGTCTTGGGATCACATCCCAAGCATCATTCTTCATGATTGACAGATCATGGCATTCTTCCCGAATCCTGGGAACTTCAATATCTTCAATAGATAGCTTTGTTGTTGGAACAAATGTTGTAGTCCTTTTGTAGGTGATGGTATACGATCTTTCCTACAAAACAAGTTAAGTTGCATGATTAGAAAACATCTCATAGTTTTCAGAACAAATTCTTACACATAAAGAAATATGTCATACAGTCATGCAATTATTTTAGCCAATGCTTCAATACAACATTTATCCATATCCCGTAACTTTCTAGATGCCTTCCAATCTCTACTAGAACATTGTTAAGAGTTTGCACTCCTCCCAACATGTCAGCAAAGAGGTTTCATTCTAGATAAGTAGCAATGTAATGTTGTACAGTGCCATAGCCCACTTACCCATCACATGCATATTAGTAGTATACTGTTCATTAATGCAATTATTCTAATATGCATAATACACACCCTAAGTCTAGGAACATAAGCATATACATCATTGAACAATATTATTTAAACAAACAAGTATGCAATAAATGAAAATTCAAATACTTATCTTTGTTTGGTTGTAGGGTGGACTCCCTCTCAATATTTGCTTCCTTGTAAGAACTACTAGACTGTGCTCCTGTCACCTACCCAAATTTCTGAAATTATTATTTTATTAGCAAAATACTTTATGTTAAATTTAATTACAAAGTTTTGTAATTATGATCAATTATGATCAAGGATAAATGTAATTACTGAATTGTTATTATTTAATAAATTAAAGTAGGAGACAAACACCCAAGGGAACTGTTAAATGAGTGTTCACTGACCCACTAGGAGGAATGGAAGCTGTTGGAAGGTATGGGACAGATGGCAGCAATTGCACTTCACCACTAGCTGTTGGTTATGGGACAACTCCCCCTAAAAATGTGGCATTATCCCCCAGGTGGTGGGAGTGGGCAGGCAGCTCATTTAATGACCCAGTAACAACTGAAAAAGGCCTAGGAAGCCTACATAAGGCAAATTCGAATTGAGTAGGCAGCTCTTACACAATATTTTCTGCAGAAGTATTTCCTCATGTGCATCAGGTGATCACTGAGAGATTCGAATAGGGAGGCTAGTTGTGAGTGCAATCATAAGTATGCATACTATTTTCCCAAGAAGAACCAGAGGTGCTGGTACAGGTCTTTTGGACTGCTAGTTCTTGAAGATTCGACAGTTAGTGTTACTGCAAGTGGAGATCCTAAATTCCTAGGTTTCTTCCTCCTGGTGGTTCAGTGAACAGGCTCGGGGGTCCTAAGGCAAGTAACTTGGATGTCTTCAAGAATTGGATGGGTGGAACATGCTCCTTAGGTTGTTTGTTTCCCTACAGTTAATCAGGTTTTGCTGTTTCCTACTTTGTTCACAGTTTAATAATTATGTTTAGTGAAATCATCAAACTCTATTTTGTAAATGAATTTATTTCTGATCTTTGTTAAAGTCTGAATGATAAACTTGTTTAAAACATGATTTGAAAATCAACTCTATATTTTTCCACATGCTGTTATATGCATCATACTCCAGTATAGAGAATCAAATTATATAATAGATTAGAGATAGGCATATTGCCATTTGATTGGATAAATAATTATAGTAAGTGATTTGTTTGCCATTCTGACCTGTATCTAAACAGAGTAAGAAATTATTGTATAACTATAGATAATGTTATAGGATTCTTTTGTTATCTCAAAAATATAAATCTAGTTAAATTTCTGAACAGTCATGTATTCTCCTCATATCTCTATCCTATTCAAAGAGCAAACAACTGCTTTCAGTATTAAACATTCAAATTTTCATAGTATAGGTATTTTGCAAAAATATAACAGCTGTAAATTCATTCCATACCATTTTGGTTATGAGTAAATATTTTTCATTTTGACATAGAGCATTCCATTGTAACTATAATTGTTTTAATAATTAGTTTCATACAGTCTAATACAAGCATTCATGTTTTATTTCTGCTTTATAAAGATTTATTCTAACAGTAGCCAAATTACACATTTTACATATTCTTGTATAAACTGTAGCTCACACCTTAACATTTTAGCAATTACACTATCGAGATTTATTTTCTTCACAAAGAGTAAGTGTAGGATATAAACCCTAGACAATAATTTAACTATTTTTACATTTGTCAATACGAACAGTAAGAAATTGTTATCTCCTAAATCGAAAAGCACGACTCATATCTTTGTTTTAATCTAGCGCATAACTCAATTATTAAAACACTTACAGATTCAAGCTATTTATTTTTATGAGCTAAGGTTGTCGTGGGTTCGATTTTCTTTCCCCACACAGTGAGGTAGACAAGGAAAATGCCCAGGTAGGGTTCCTTTCATAAAACATTAGATCATTGAGTCAAAGTCTCTATAAAACACTTATCAGTCAAACGACATCATCAATTCTTTTTATAATCATAAATATCCACAACGAGGACGAACTATAAGCAAATATCTTTACACAGTGATCTTAACAATTATCTTTCAAAACAAAACTTTCCATTCAAAGAAATGAGCCATAGTTTGCAAATGCAAGAGAACCCTCAGTCCTCAGTTTCCATTTAAATTTACATAACAGAAAATTTATTTTCAAACCTGTCAAGATTTCACATCACACGGAACTCGTCCCTTATCAACCAAAAACTTAAAATAGAGTTAAGAATCAACAAAACTACACAGGGTTTTTACCCTTGAAACGTCTAGTAGCATAAATGAAATTTTGGAGTCTATACCATCAACACAGGCAGGCATCAAATAGCCAAGTATCATTTTTTTTAAAAGGCTGAGAGGTTACTCTCTGCATAATCTAAATTAAAACAAGACAATATTAAAACCTCGCTCGTAGTCATTATTGTTTTATGGCGAAGTTTTCCACTTTTCGACATAGAGATAGACACATCAAGGTACCTACGAGGTAAGTAAGAACTACCGGAGCGTACCCAGTAGCCGAAGAAGATTTTCGTTTCTTTTATAACGCAGAAAACCACTCCACTGAAGAGAAAACCTGCCAAACCCCAAGCAAGTGGTTATAACGAGAACACATTACTGAATACAAAAATTTATGAATTTTAACTTACATTAAATTCTTACTACATTACCTGAAAGATTGTTTTTCCAACTGTCGTTGGCGAAAAGCAGAGGTCGACCGTAATCCATCTTACTCGCAGGAGAAACCAACTAGTGTTACCACCTTTCGAAAAATCCAAAGAACCAACGAATGTGTATTCTCAACCGTTGATGCTCACCTACACCTGATATCACGGCCTTATGGTATGAAGCCAAAGCCTGCAAACCCTTAAACGTTTACTCTCATGAGTTACAGGTTCAAAACCCTGGAAGAACACTTCCTATCACCCTAAAATTTTGCAGCCTATCGGCCTCATTACCACGAAACAATGAAAGACCAAAACACTTGCCATCAATACAAACAACCTAGTTTAGGGTTACTCAAACCAATGAACAAGATCTGGAGTGATCAACGGATAGAGAAGAGCCAACGGTGCATCGTGGAAAACCGAACAAACTTCGCATTAATATTTCATTAATTACCAACACCCATCATGTTTCCAACCTGTCAGGTCAAAGAACGATATAGTGTACAGTGTGGAGATGAGACAATGGAGTATCCTCGCCAGCTATAATTCTCTACTTCATTATCACCCAAAGTTCATAAGGTTAGACTACGTGGATTGCTGCCACCCATTCCATGTTGGAGTGCATTTATTTTCATATTACCGTAACTCTGTCAACCTGCAATACAAGTTATTACCCATCATATCATCACCATAACGTCGAGATGCTAGCATTTACATTTTAATGTTACTACTTATGCACGAGTTCATATTTATAATATAGTTTCAATCTGTCACTCAAGTCACGATTTCATTAAAGTCATTATAATCTTTTAGTGGAGGTTAGAGGATAATACCCTTTGGTGATAATGTTTTATACATATGATTTCTTAAGTATTACATAACTATTGTTTTTGTTTTAATAGTTTGAAATAGTAAGAATCATTTCATATCAAATAGCAATATATAATGCATATTTTATATATTTCCAAAGGTTTATATTGGTGTCACATAATAGCGTAATATACTATGCTTTATGTAAATAAATGATAGTTACAGATTACATAGTTACTACTTCTAGTTAGGTGGTGTATTGAAATGCCAAATGGAGTTCATAGAATGAGTCTAAGATCTAGTAAGACATCATGTCTATTGATAGTTCGAAAGTGTAATTTCGACGAATTACGTATTTGTACACTTAATTAAATAATAGCATTTGATTGTGTTAAATATCACTGACAGAGATCTCTTGATGATACTTGTAACAGTACTTTAGAAAGTTGATCGACTGGGATTGATAACATATAGGAGCTTTGTAAAACATTGCCAAGCTAGGAGTAGAATTTCTTGTATCCATACCTTCAGTTTTAATGTCACAAGGAAGCACTTAACATTTTATATTGACAACATTATGAAAAACACAAGCACTCTAATTTTTATGCTGTCATGAAGATTTATTACCTGCGGTCTGCATATGGAAACAAGTTCAATTGCCTTAGCTAAATGTAGCTAAGTAAGCTCCAGGGTGCCTCATAGCACCCCTTTTGTCAACAAACAAACTGTCAGCAATACATCAATGATTTAAAAGCAATACAAACTGTATAAGCATACATATTTAATCAAGAACCTAAACAAAATCATGAACTGTACTGGTCTTCATAAACATACAAAGATATCTCGTTTAAGAAGTTAACAACCGTTAATATCTGAAGTAGAAATTTTAATTAATTGAGGTTGATGACGTGTCATTATGATTATCTTACCTTAAATTAAGTGTTCAATTTAGTTATCTCATTTCGCATTAGATAATTTTGATAAATATTGCTATTATAAAAAAAAAAAAATTTGGTATTTTCGGGATGTTACATGTGGTATCAGAGCTCATGTTCAAACTCTAGGCTTGAAAGAGGTCCAAGAACACGCAACAGAAAATTTTATACAGCGCCAAATTTTATACAGCATAAAATTTTACTAATCTGAATTTTAATTATGATATTGTTCTGAAATTATTTTAAGCTACAGGTATAGAGAATTCAGTTGATCATGTAGAAGACAAATTTCAACCAAACAACCACAGTTCGAGACAACACTATGCAGAAGAAGGTCATGGTGAACTAAATAAGAGTTCGTCAAAATTGTTACGTGCTTTTCATGAATTAAAGGCAGAAATCAGATCTGTGAAACAAGACAATGAAAGATTTTGCAAGCACAAGAACAATTAAACCAAGTGTTGTTTGAACAGTTCCCAACTAAGGAGCAAGAGAGAGATAATGAAGATATCTCCAAAGTTGAGGGTCTGCCTCATGCTAATAAAAATAAGAAAATGAAAACCAGTGAGGTGAACAACAGTTCAACCTCATTAGGAGATGCTATTGAAGTGCGTAAAAAGAGACATAACCACACCAGTGATAGTAGTGAAGGAGATTTCAAACCCAAAAGGAAAAATCATAAGGAATATGAACAAATTTCTGGGGAGTTCAAAAAGATTAGACCTCCAACTTTCAATGTAGAAACTGAGAAGGGCGAGACAGCTGAAGCTTGGCTATCCAGTATGAAGAAATACTTCCATATTTATAACGATTCAGAGTCCTTGAAGGCAAAAATGGCTATATATAACTTGACCGAAAAAGCAAATATTTGGTGGCAGGACATCAAAAGAGTAAAGGGCATCAAAGATAAAGATGTAAGTTGGGGTACTTTTAAACGATACTTTAAAAAGAAGTATTTATCTGAACAGTACTATGAAGAAAAATCCAAAGAGTTCTACGATTTGAAGCCGGGAGGTATGAACATGAAGGAAATGAACAGTAAATTTCTGAACTTACTAAGATATGTGCCATACCTCATAGAAGAAAAACTAAAAATTCAAAGATACTTGAGCTGCCTACCTTTCAATATTAAGGACAGAATCGAGTATGATAGTCCAAAGACCCTAGAAGAGGTTATGTGAAAACCAGTTTTTTGTTATGATACAAATCGGAAAAGAGAAGGAATGTCGAACTGGAAAAGTCATAAGCCCAACAATTTTGAGCTGAAAAAGAAAAATTTCAGGTTCAGTGGAAATTCCGTTTTCCAAAAGAAAAATTTCCAGAATCGAAATTTTCAAGGGAATAACTTCAGAAACAGTCAACAACAAAATTTTACAGCACCCAGGAATGCCCCTAATAACAACAGAACCAATGAACAAAAAACACCTATTAAGTGTTTCGAATGTCAAGGTCCCTACTATGCATCAGAATGTCCCTTGAGGAAGCGAAAAGCTAACAACATCAACTCTATTCAGACTGAACCTACTGTTGGAGACGTGGCAAGGGAGATGCCCAAAATTAATGCAGCATTCGACAACAGGAAAGCAGATCATCAAATCTCCATGGTAGAGATTGAAGGTATGCTACAAAATCATCCTGTTACTGTTTTAATTGACCCAAGTGCTAGCTTAAGTTATATATCACCAGATATTGTGGAAAGTCTTAAATTAAAAACATAAAAGTTTAGTAAATCTTGGTTAGTTAGACTAGCAACTGGAACGAAGAGGAAAGTATCAGATTTTATAGAAAGTTGTACCTTATCCATGAATCAGTTACAAACACAAATCAAGTTGAATATTTTACCTTTAGGATCCTATGATATTATAATCGGAATGGACTGGTTATAAGCCCATCATTTCATTCTGGACTGTTACGGAAATTTGTTTACATGTTTAAATGATGAAGGAAAAACTGTAGAAATAAAAGGTATCCCAAGAAAGGTGACCCTTAGACAGATTTCAGCCATGCAAGTTAAGAGGGTAGTTAGAAAAAGATGTTAGTTGTTTGCAGTAAATGTAGTAAACGATGGGTTTATCGGTAAAGAGGACAAACTAAAATTAGAAGACATACCTGTCCTAAAGGATTTTAAGGATGTATTTCTTGAGGAAATCCCAAGATTACCTCCTAAAAGAGATTTAGATTTTACCATCGAGTTAATACCAGGAGCAGTACCAAATTCTAAAGCTCCATACAGAATGAATATACTGGAATTAAAGGAATTGAAATCATAGTTGAAGGAACGGATTGATAAGAATTATATAAGACACAGCGTGTCTCCTTGGGGAGCACCTATCATCTTTGTTAAGAAGAAAGATGGAACCTTAAGACTGTGCATAGATTATCACCAGCTTAATAAGATGACAATCAAGAATCGGTATCCGTTGCCCCACATAGACGATCTATTTGATCAATTGCGTGGAGCAACGATATTTTCAAAGATTGATCTAAGATCAGGATATCATCAAGTATGGGTTAAGGATGAAGATATTTTCAAGACAGCTTTCAGAACTCGGTATGGACATTACGAGTTCGTAGTCATGCCATTTGGCTTGACTAAGTCCCCAGCTGTATTTATGTGTTTGATGAATAATATTCTGCACAAATACTTAGACAAGTTTGTTATTGTGTTTGTAGACGATATTTTAGTATATTCTAAAAGTAAAAAAGAGCATGATGAACATTTACGGATTATCTTACAAGTTCTAAGAGATAATCAACTTTACGCAAATTTTAGTAAGTGTGACTTCCACAAAGATAAAATTCAGTAATTGGGACACATATTTTCTAAAGAGGGAATTTCAGTTGACCCTGACAAAATAAAAGCCATTAATGATTGGATGGTTCCTAAGGATGTGTCGGATGTAAGATCATTTATGGGTATTACGGGATATTACAGAAAATTTATAGAAGGTTTTTCAAAAATTGCAAACCCCATAACCTCCTTGCAGAAGAAAGGGAAGAAATTTGTGTGGGATCAGAAATGTTCTGACAGTTTTAAGAAGCTAAAGGAATTATTGACTATAGCACCCATCTTAAAGATAATAGATCCTAACAAAGATTTTATAGTTTGTACAGACGCATGCAATGACGGGCTCGGTGGAGTCCTAACACAGGAAGGGCATGCGGTGGCATATGAATCTACAAAGCTGAAAATATATGAGAAGAACTACTCTACTTATGATTTAGATTTATTGGCAGTAATTCATGCTTTAAAAATGTGGCGTCACCACCTTATTGGCAGAAAATTCACATTGTTAACAGATAATATGGGTCTGAAATATTTATTAGAATAGACAAATATGAATGCTAGACAAGCTAGATGGTTGACCTTCTTAAGTGAGTATGATTTCGAAATTCAACATATTAAAGGGAAAGAGAACAAGGTTGCAGATGCCTTGAGTCGTAAGGAAAAAACTGAATTTTATTTCATCCATCAGCACTTACTCCACAGATTTGGAAAATCAGATTCTTGAAAAGAGTGAAACAGATGAAGAATACAGAAAAATAAAAGAAAAGACAGCAGACAACAGTTCTGAAAATTTTATGGCAGATTTCATTATGAAAGAAAATGGGTTATTACTATATCAAAATAGATTGTATGTACCAGATATACCAGAAATAAAAATTCTGATTTTAAATTAGATGCATAAAGTCATTATTCTGGTCATCCAGGTTATCAAAAGACCATTACTATGTTAAGGAAAGAATACTATTGGCCCAGAATGAAGAATGAAGTAGCATAGTACATAGCTAAATGTTTGGATTGTCAAAAAGTGAAGGTTGAACACCAACATCCTGCTGGATTGCTGCAACCGTTACCGATACCAAGTTGGAAATGGGAAGTGATCAGCATAGACTTTATTACTGGATTACCTAAAAATCAGAAACAAAATGACTCTATCATGGTGGTAGTGGACAAACTTAGCAAAGCAACACATTTTATACCTATGAAGACTACTCATAAAGCTCCAGACATTGCAGAAATCTTTATGAAACAGATTTTTCGACTACATGGGATACCAAAGGTGATAATCTCAGATCGTGACTCTAAGTTTACTGGAAACTTTTGGAGAACACTGTTTAAGGGGTTGAATACAACCTTAAATTTCAGCACAGCATTTCATCCACAAACGGATGGACAGACAGAAAGGGTAAATCAAGTTTTAGAAGATTTATTAAGAATGTACGTTAATGATTAGCCTGGTAAGTGGGAAGACTACTTACACTTAGCAGAATTTGCTTATAATAATCATTATCATGCATCAGCCAGACTTAGTCCTTTTGAAATTCTTTATGGTAGGAAATGTGATACACCTGTTTCATGGAATGATCCAGTAAATAGAGTTGTTTTAGGACCTGAATTATTGCAGGAGTTAGAACCAATTGTGAAACAGGTACAAGGAAATTTAAAAGCTGCCCAAGATAGGCAAAAGAGTCAAGCAGATTTAAAAAGGACTCATAAAGAGTTCCAGGTTGGTGAACATGTATTCTTCAAGGTAAGATCAAAAAAGAGTTCATTAAAATTAGGGAGCTGTTCCAAGTTGGCACCCAGGTATTGTGGTCCTTTTGAAATATTGTCCAGGGTTAGACCAGTGGCATACCAACTGGCCTTGCCACCAAATTTAAAAATACATGATGTTTTTCATATATCAGTTTTAAAGAAGTATGTACACGATGTTACTCATGTTGTAAACTGGAATGATGTACAGGTGGGACAAGACGGATATTTTCACATGGAACCTGACTGTATCCTCGAAAGGAGGGAAACTCTGCTCCGGAATCGTACCATTGGGCAAGTGAAAGTGCAATGGAAGCACCTTAGCCCGGAAGAGGAAACCTGGGAGTTGGAGAGTAGTATTCAGGCAGCATATCCAACTCTGTTTCAGGAACACTCAATGAGTGATTAACCAACATCGAGGACAATGTTGAGACTTAAGGGGGGGTGTATGTCACCTACCCAAATTTCTGAAATTATTATTTTATTAGCAAAATACTTTATGTTAAATTTAATTACAAAGTTTTGTAATTATGATCAATTCTGATCAAGGATGAATGTAATTACTGAATTATTATTATTTAATAAATTAAAGTAGGAGACAAACACCCAAGGGAACTGTTAAATGAGTGTTCACTGACCCACTAGGAGGAATGGAAGCTGTTGGAAGGTATGGGACAGATGGTAGCAATTGCACTTCACCACTAGCTGTTGGTTATGGGACAACTCCCCCTAAAAATGTGGCATTATCCCCCAGGTGGTGGGAGTGGGCAGGCAACTCATTTAATGACCCAGTAACAATTGAAAAGGCCTAGGCAGCCTACATAAGGCAAATTCGAATTGAGAAGGAAGCTCTTACACAATATTTTCTGCAGAAGTATTTCCTCATGTGCATTAGGTGATCACTGAGAGATTCGAATAGGGAGGCTAGTTGTGAGTGCAACCATAAGTCTGCATACTATTTTCCCAAGAAGAACCAGAGGTGATGGTGTAGGTCTTTTGGACTGCTAGTTCTTGAAGATTCGACAGTTAATGTTACTGCAAGTGGAGATCCTAAATTCCTATGTTTCTTCCTCCTGGTGGTTCAGTGAACAGGCTCAGGGGTCCTAAGGCAAGTAACTTGGTTGTTTTCAGGAATTGGTTGGGTGGAATAGGATCCTTGGGCTGTTTGTTTCCCTACAGTTAATCAGGTTTTGTTGTTTCCTACTTTGTTTACAGTTTAATAATTCTGTTTAGTGAAATCATCAAACTCTGTTTTGTAAATGAATTTATTTCTAATCTTTGTTAAAGTCTGAATGATAAACTTGTTTAAAGTATGATTTGAAAATCAACTCTACATTTTTCCACATTCTGTTATATGCATCGTACTCCAGTATATAGAAGCAAATTATATAATAGATTAGAGATAGGCATATTGCCATTTGATTGGATAAATAATTATAGTAAGTGATTTGTTTGCCATTCTGACCTGTATCTAAACAGAGTAAGAAATTACTGTATAACTATAGATAATGTTATAGGATTATTTTGTTATCTCGAAAATATAAATCTAGTTAAATTTCTGAACAGTCATGTATTCTCCTCATATCTCTAACCTATTCAAATAGCAAACAAATGCTTTCAGTATTAAACATTCAAATTTTCATAGTACAGGTATTTTGCAAAAATATAACAGCTGTAAATTCATTCCATACCATTTTGGTTATGGGTAAATATTTTTCATTTTGACATAGAGCATTCCATTGTAACTATAATTGTTTTAATAATTACTTTCATACAGTCTAATACAAGCATTCATGTTTTATTTCTACTTTATAAAGATTTATTCTATCAGTAGCCAAATTACACATTTTACATATTCTTGTATAAACTGTAGCTCACACCTTAACATTTTAGCAATTACTCTATCGAGATTTCTTTTCTTCACAAAGAGTAAGTCTGGGATATAAACCCTAGACAATAATTTAACTATTTTTACATTTTTCAAGACGAACAGTAAGAAATTATTATCTCCTAAATCGAAAAGCACGACTCATATCTATGTTTTAATCTAGCTCATAACTCAATTATTAAAACACTTACAGATTCAAACTATTTATTTTTATGAGCTAAGGTTGTCGCGGGTTCGATTTTCTTTCCCCACATAGTGAGGTAGACAAGGAAAATGCCCAGGTAGGGTTCCTTTCATAAAACATTAGATCATTGAGTCAAAGTCTCTGTAAAACACTTATCAGTCAAACGACATCATCAATTCTTTTTATAATCATAAATATCCACAACGAGGATGAATTATAGGAAAATATCTTTACAAAGTGATCTTAATGATTATCTTTCAAAACACAACTTTCCATTCAAAGAAACGAGCCATAGTTTGCAAATGCAAGAGAACCCTCAATCCTCAGTTTCTATTTAAATTTACATAACAGAAAATTTATTTTCAAACCTATCAAGATTTCACATTACATGGAACTCATCCCTTATCAACCAAAAACTTAAAATAGAGTCAAGAATCAACAAAACTACATAGGGTTTTTACCCTTGAAACGTCTAGTAGCATAAACGAAAGTTTGGAGTCTATACCATCAACACATCTAGGCATCAAATAACCAAATAGCATTTTTTTAAAAGGCTGAGAGGTTACTCTCTGCATAATCTAAATTAAAATAAGACAAGCTTAAAACCTCGCTCGTAGTCATTACTGTTTTTTGGCGAAGTTTTCCACTTCTCAGCATAGAGACAGACACATCAAGGTACCTATGAGGCAAGTAAGAACTACCGGATCTTACCCGGTAGCCGAAGAAGCTTTTCCTTTCTTTTATAACACAGAAAACCCCTCCATTCTAGAGAAAACATGCCAAACCCCAAGCAAGTGGTTATAACGAGAACACATTACTGGATACAAATATCTATGAATTTTAACTTACATTAAATTCTTACTACATTACCTGAAAGATTGCTTTTTCAACTGTCGTTGGCGAAAAGCAGAGGTCGACCGTAATCCATCTTGCTCGCAGGAGAAACCAACTAGTGTTACCACCTTTCGAAAAAGCCAAAGAACCAACGACTGTGTATTCTCAACAGTTGATGCTCACCTACACCTGATATCACGGCCTTATGGTATGAAGCCGAAGCCTGCAAACCCTTAAACGTTTACTCTCATGAGTTACAGGTTCAAAACCCTGGAAGAACACTTCCTATCACCCTAAAATTTGGCAGCCTGTTGGCCTCATTACCACGAAACAATGAAAGACCAAAACACTTTCCGTCAATACAAACAACCCGGTTTAGGGTTACTCAAACCAACGAACAAGACCTGGAGTGATCAACGGATAGAGAAGATCCAACCGTGCATCATGGAAAACCGAGCAAACTTCGCATTAATATTTCATTAATTACCAACACCCACCATGTTGCCAACCTGACAGGTCAAAGAACGATACAGTGTACAGCGTGGAGATGAGACAATGGAGTATCCTCGCCAGCTATAATTCTCTACTTGATTATCACCCAAATTTCATAAGGTTAGTCTACGTGGATTGCTTCCACCCATTCTATGTTGGAGTGCATTTATTTTCATATTACCGTAACTTTATCAACCTGCAATACAAGTTATTACCCATCATATCATCACCATAACGTCGAGATGCTAGCATTTACATTTCAATGTTACTACTTATGCACAAGTTCATATTTATAATATAGTTTCAATCTGCCACTCAAGTCACGATTTCATTAAAGTCGTTATAATCTTTTAGTGGAGGTTAGAGGATAATACCCTTTGGTGATAATGTTTTATACATATGATTTCTTAAGTATTACATAACTATTGTTTTTGTTTTAATAGTTTTAAATAGTAAGAATCATTTCATATCAAATAGCAATATGTAATGCATATTTTATATATTTCCAAAGGTTTATATTGGTGTCACACAATAGTTTAATATACTATGCTTTATGTAAATAAATGATAGTTACAAATTACATAGTTACTACTTCTAGTTAGGTGGTGTATTGAAATGCCAAATGCAACTCATAGAATGAGTCTAAGATCTAGTAAGACATCATGTCTATTGATAGTTCGAAAGTGTAATTTCGACGAATTACGTATTTGTACACTTAATTAAATAATAGCATTTGATTGTGTTAAATATCACTGACAGAGATCTCTTGACGATACTTGTAATAGTACTTTAGAAAGTTGATCGACTAGGATTGATAACATCTAGGAGCTTTGTAAAACATTGCCAAGCTAGGATTAGAATTTCTTTTATCCATACCTTCAATTTTAATGTCGCAAGGAATCACTTAACATTTTATATTGACGACGTTATGAAAAACACAAGTACTCTAATTTTTATGCTGTCATGAATATTTCTTACTTGCGGTATGCACATGGAAACAATTTCAATTGCCTTAGCTAAACGTAGCTAAGTAAGCTCCAGGGTGCCTCATAGGACCCCTTTTATCAACAAACAAACTGTCAGCAATACATCAATGATTTAAAAGCAGTACAAATTGTAGAAGCATACATATGTAATGAAGAACCTAAACAAAATCATGAACTGTACTGGTCTTCATAAACATTCAAAGATATCTCGTTTAAGAAGTTAACAACCGTTAATATCTGAAGTAGAAATTTTAATTAATTGAGGTTGATGACGTGTCATTATGATTATCTTACCTTAATTAAGTGTTCAATTTAGTTATCTCATTCTGCATTAGATAATTTTGATAAATATTGCTATTATAAAAAAAACAAATTTGGTATTTTCGGGATGTTACAGCTCCCTCTTGATCTTTGCTTCCTGGATTACTTGTCTTTGAACTTATATCCATCCTCGATCACTATGCATACTTACTAGTATCATCATTGTGTTATCCTCGAGGTCTCATACATACATTCATTAGTATAATCTTAATACTATCAAAAACATTATGATTCTAAGTAATGTTAAACATGTATGGTCAAGATCATTTCATACACAGATAATTTATCACAATTCTTTTACTCATGCATATTCCTATTTGACCATAGGACTTTTCTGGTTAGTCATATCATCAATCAAAGTAAGAAGCATAATATTCCTAAACCCATGATTACTCAAACCTATAAATTCATGAATAATCATTATCAATCATACCAAGTATACTTATATAAGAGATCCTATCACAAGGTATGATTCTAACTTGATATAGGAAAAACATACCTGGATATCATATTTGCTAGTTATGTCTAGCAATGTCTTCTTGTTCTCTTCAATGACTTGTGCTAGTAACCTGCATATCTCATAGGTTAATCATTATAGAACCAAGTTATACATACCTCATACAACACCACAATGCATTAGTACAATCATAAGTGTCAAAACCCTAATCAATGAATATCTGCATTCATAATTTTATTAAGGTAATATGACAAGTCTAAAGTTAATCAAGATTGTACTAACCTTAATGAAGACAAACATGCCATAAACCTAATCATGAACAGATCTTGAAACATACCTGGATAAGTCATGCTTGTCGAGATTGCTTGTAATCTTCTTATGTAAGTCCTTAGCCTCAACTCTCTCTGAAACAGGAACTTCTTCACTTATGCAGGTGACTAATCCATTCTATTCTAGGATTGACCCAATCCACTTTGATTTGCAGAAACTGGATCTGGAGCTGGATTAGGGTTTGTTAGAGAAACCCTAAAAATTAAAACTTTGAATTTCAAACTTCTGAAAGGATAGAAAGATGCGCCTTTCTGAGCTGGTCAAGCTAGTATACTCAGAATTTAAAAACTGCAAAGTTTCACCCCTCAAAATTGCCTTTTAGATTTCTGGATTCACTATGGGGGACCCTGAATTAGGGTTTGAGTTTCCCGGAGCTTCACCCAACCAAATAGTTTGATCCAAATCTCTAAACTTCAATTTTTCCAAGGAGCTTCCAGCTATGTTCACAGATTTCAAAAATTCCCATTTTTGTAGAAGCCCTAATTTTTCATTTTTCCGATCAAAGTCCCGAACTAGGGTTTGATCAAACCCAACCTTCTACCAAACCAAAAAATGTGATCGTGGTATCTAAATTTCTATTTTGATGAGGAGTATCCATCCGTGGTCTCCGATACAAAAAATTCCAACATTCTTTGAAACCCTAAATTCCCAGAGCCATGAATGAAGGTGCTCAAAATCCAATTCTGTTTTGACAGAAATATGCACCTTATTGTTTCTGGTGTAACTATGAAATTTCAAATCTATACGGTATGAAAAATCTACCTGCGGTAGCCTGACCTGTTAAATTTCCAACCCCACAAGTATGACCTCAAATGGATTCTCTGAGAGAGTTATGCCAAGTGTCACAACGTGACCTGTTTATGGGATAAAACAAGAGAGTGAAATTGTACGGAGTTCCACGTGTCACTGCTTCAACTTAGGCCTTTGAAAACCTTACCTGAGAAACTACAGTCCATGCCCTACCTATCACTTTTTACGAAATTTCATTTGGAGCTTCCTAGCCCAAGTTGTGACCTTTTTTCCTAGGTCACCTGTTTATGATTGAGATCTGGAAGAGGCAGAAACCCTAGATTGTATAGATCATAAAACACAAAGTAAAATGAATTAGACGTTGTGATTCGGACAAGGTACATTGGGATATTATCTTCGACCTGTAAAAGTTTCAGATCCTGAAACTTCGCTAAAATGGATTTATAGTGAAAGTTCTACGATGATTAGTTTTTGCTATATCAATCCCTAGCTTCACAAGTGCAACAAGTGTCATAAATGCCAGACTATGCCTTCTTTCAGGATAGCTCTGATACCATGTTAGTTTTTCAGAATTTACTTCAATCTGATCTAGGATCTTAACTGAGAGAACAACATGTACAGCATATCTACATCATATCAATCATGGACATAATAATGCAAGCACACAAGTGACAATAGACACGCATAGTTTCACTAGGGAAAACCATAAAGGTGAAAAACCCCACAACTTCCTCAGAGATAGATAGAGCAATGATACAACCCAAGCATAAGAGATAGTCTTCTCCTAGCAGCAGCTTCTCCTCCTCCACAAGTGCGCCACTCTCCAATGAGAGTATGAGTGAGAAAGTGAATGATCAAATAGAGTGCCTCCTACACTCTATTTATACTTGACTTGACTTGCCTAATAACCTTTACTAGGTCGGCCTTAACTTAACCACATAAAATAATGCTGACAGGGCTGACCCCCAATAGGGTGGTCTAATAACCCTTTAACCCACATGACTTATACAGGGCCGACCCCATCAAGGTGGTCTAATAACCCATCAAGTATAAGTTACGACACTTACAATATAAACGACGACACTTCCGTATAAAGGAATAATAACATCTCTATAGGAATACAATATACATATGTGTGAAATACATTCCGAAGTTACAGTTACATCAACACTCAACACATGAGTAATATCCTTTTACAACTGAAGGCTTAGTCATTCTTAAGTTCAACTTAGGAATCTACTCCAAGTTCCTGAGTCCAAATCAGGCTCCCTACCTCAACACATGAGGCCCAATGCTGGATACACAAGATTGGCTTGGAGAATGACTAATGATGTTGTACATTTAACAATTATTGCATATGAGTTCCATGGATACAATGTTGTTACATACATTCCAGTACAATGATCTAGGGGTTGACGCTTGTATCATTGATACCTTTTTCAAAAGCCTTAAATCGACTTCGACCACCCCTCTCCTTGGACCTATCTAGTCAAAGTCTACATATTTGGGGACAAGAATGTTACTATACAACTTGAAAGCAATGTAAGGCATGTCAGACACATGTTTCTCAACACTTTTGAAGTAAGTGACCATCAACTCCCTTATATTTTGAGGAATATTGTCACACAATCAACATTGAAAATGGTCTGTTTTATGAACGTTAAATGACATTGTACATTTATATTTCCCACTAACTGCAATTTATTCAAAGATAAGGTACTTTCGAGTGATAATGTCTTTCCCAACAACTGTGAAGAGGAATAGAAAATGTTGGAAATGTTGGGTGTTGAGTACATATCATATCATGCGTGTCCGAATGACTGTATTCTATATAGAGGTGAATATGAAGACAAAGAGATATGTCCAAAATGTGGGCATGATAGGTACCAAAAATTGAGAAACAAGGATAAATCGCATGGTCCTCCTCATGAAATATTGAGGAACATGCATATAATCCCAAGGATTTAAAGGCTCTTTCATTGCAAAGAATTAACTATGTTGCATGGATTCCATGCCTCGCACCGAAGTGAAGAGGGAGTTATTAGAATCCCAATAGATTCAATAGCCATGAAGCATATAGAGGATACATGGCTCGATAAATTTAAGGATGAAGTATGGATCCTTCAATTGAGTATAGCCATGGATGGTGTCAACCCATATTCCCTCCAAAACACCAACTATTCTATTTGGCCTTTAGTAGTGATAAATAACAATATCACCCCATGGTATTCCATAAAGAATGAACATCTTATGTTGGCTCTTATAGTACTTAGTAGAAGATAAATGAAGAATATGGATGTTTCCATACAACCATTGATCAATGAATTGAAGGAATTATGGGAAGGGATACAAGTATATGATGTGTCGAGACCCATCCCAATAGAGAGGAGTTTTATGTTGTATGGAATATGTGCATACACCACAAATGATTATTCGAGGTTAGGAGTTTTCCCTGTTAAATATGTTGTTTGGTGTGTTTATATTCAAAGCAATATTTCTTGGAATATTTAATTCAGTGCGATTGTATTGATCTTCAACACTAACGTGCTCTGTATACCATAATGCTGCAGGTCTTGTAACAAAATTTTATCATGGATGTAAATGTTGTGGACCCTCTACGAAGGCTAGGTGTTCTAGTGACCTATGAAATCCAGTGTACGACTACTCAAAGGTATACCTCCTAGAAAACCACTCTTATAGAAGATAAACATCTTCTTTTTATGGCAAACCAAAGAGAACCCAAAGGCTTGAAATAATGACACTAGTTGAATGGATTAGGGAATAAGACAGAGAGAGGAAGAAGGAAGTTGTAAAGATGTTAGATTCAAATGAGGAACCTATATTCTATGATCCTAAATTCTTCGACACCTATGTTGAGAAAATGTCCATCAGGATGAAAATGAAATAAATATTTTATGAGCTCCCATATTGGGAGCATATTAAGATTTTCCACTTACTAGATCCCATGCATATATTTAAAAATGTGCCATCTTCTTTGTGGTGCAAGATATCATCAAAGAAAAGTGACATGTTGGTTGTCAAGAGATATCTTATTTCTTCAAATACTAAAAAGAAGCATTGGCCAAGACAAGAAAATAGAGGAGAGGTTGGTCCCTCTTGGTCATTTAAAGAAGGTGATGTCCCATGGTTTTTGAAGAAATATGATGTTTTTTTGGAAAAGGAATTTATATTGGGTGTGAATGCTCCTTATTTATATGGGTCAACTCTATGACGTTGCTTCACTATAGAAGAACATTTTTCGTATTTGAAAGAACATGATCATCTCAACCTTCTAAGGGTACGTATAATGTCAAAAAATATTTTTTATTTTTTATTTATATCATTCACCACACAGGTTAAAATTAAATTAAATTTTTTTGTTCACTTTGTAGTGTCATTATCCATTTTTTGTGTGTGGGTGTGTGAACAACAACTTTCCCAATGACCTACAACCTACCATATCTAAACTATCTGCATTTGCATGGTGGATCATAGATATATGAGATTGTTTGTATGTTTGATAAGGAACTTCCAACGAGTTTTATGGACTTACAGGTTCATATTCTAATTCACCTAGTCGGTGAGGTTGAATTATTAAGGGTGTTCTCATGTCGTTGGATGTTCTTATTGGAGAGGTACATGAAAAAATTGAAGGGATTTGTTCGACAAAGGGAAAAACCCAAGGGGTCTATTGAAGAGGAGTACATAGTATATGAGTCATTCTATTATGCTAGTGATTACATCAAGAAAATAAACCACACACTAAGTGCAATGATTTGAGATTATGAAAAAAATGAGTACAAGAGGGACAAGGGGCTACTCCAAATGAATGGAAAAAGTGTATTGTGCCCAATCATAATTTTAGGCATGTTAACTCCAACTTTCCAATAGAGAGTAAATTGACTCTCAAATTTCTCCAAATCCCAAAATGTATGATTTCGAAAAAATTTAATGTGTTCAATCAGATCCCCGATCCAATACTCAAAGTTGTAAACCCCAATGCAACCCCGGAGAATCACTCGATTCAAAACTAGGAGCATTAGTTCAAATTTGACCACATGGAACACGGGACTTCCAACTCTTCCCAAACACCTCCTAACAGACTTGAATCTGACCCAAGTATATTCAAACGGAACCAAACAATTCCAATATTAACACTAACAAACTTCAGAGGAATTTTATGGAAGCTTAGAACACTTTACACAGACATTTATAACTGAGGGTGCATTAGCATAATTGTACAGGTTAACCGACCGCTAAAAAAATCATAACTTGGGCATACATAAACGTTTTTGGATGAAATTAAAAGTTGTTTCCTACTGGAAATGATGCTCCAAATTCATTGGAATAGGTTTAAGAACCCAAAAACATTAAAAAATGATCGAACTAGAAACTAACGTTTTCCCCCCAAAACCTTTGTGCAATATTGTAGACATACACAACGGTAAAACTCCAAAATGGACACTAAAATATTCCAAATACACTTAAATAAATCCATATAGGTTAATAATATATATCAGAGTCTCGTATGAAATTTTCATACCCATATACCAATTTTACACAACCATACAAATACATATTTACTCATAGATTAACCATTTACTCATAGATCAACCATTTACTCATAGATCAACCCGTGCTTGAAACATTGTGCAATATAAGAGGAAAACTATCACCTACCCTCTTGTGGACCCAATTCAAGGAAGGGAACATGATACCAATATGTGGGGATTTTACATAAACTCAGTCCATTCATTAGATTCATACAATCATTATCAACAACAAAAGTGTGCAGATGCAAATCAAGAAAATATGCACAGCGGAATAAAACATCATCCACACACATTTCCTGCTCATCCAACATATCAAAATAATCATCAAATTAAACATTGCAGAAGTAAACACACATACATAATACTTATCTTTATTGTGCAATTGTCCCAAGCAACTAACTATGTCGCTGCAACGTTCCACCCAACCCTAGGTCTCTTCCCAGCCTGTATTATTTCAGCACTCAGAGACCACCCCCGAGCTGGGCATGATTTCTACAAGGAAAAGTGGACATTCAAGCTCATACACAGCCAAAAATCAATGCATTTAAGCCAAGCCAGTCCACAGATGGGTTTATCAAGCTAAATCTGAACCCTCTTCATTTATGGGTGCTTGCACTCAAGATCAAGCCAAAGCAACAGAACCCATCTCAACCCCAACATTCTCTTACACACAACAAACTCAAACTGGGCATGGACACACATTTTCAGCAATGGGATTTACAAACAAGATGGCCATGGACTTTCCCAAATTGTGGGCACACCAAAAACGGACTGTGAAAAGGGAAATTCAACCACAGGGAGCAAAACCGATTTCTCCCACAGGTTATGAGCATTCCAATGGCCAAAATGACCCCCATGAAACCCCAATTCGAGCTCCCTTCTTCCCAACAGTTCTTCCACACAAAAAACGCCCTCTTCCCAGCTAAAAAACAGGAAACATGGGGAAAACGTGGAGGGAAAACACCCAGGCAGCTCCAAAAACATGAGAGAGACCAAACTGGTTCATGGGTAATGGCTTGGGGAGCAATTCATGGCTCTTTTCTTTCCCAAGGAGAAAAACATGTTTTTCCATGAAGGGTGGCTTTCCCATACTCAAATTTTGGACAGCCATACCTCCCATTCCCCAAGGCATTAACTACTTCACCCAACTCTTGGGAGAAATGAATGATTGGGTACAAAATTCAACATGGGTAGTTGAGGGTTTTATGGGTTCTCTCATTGACACTTGGCTTGACTTGATTGGTTCAAAGGTTTGAATTTTTCCCTCCCAATTCCTTGTAAAATCATGCCCCCATCTCTTGTTGCATTGCATAGCTAGTTGTGGGTATTTTATTAAAATGCATATTTACATGATATTTGCAATTCCAATGTGCCTGAATAGCACGTAAACCATATGCATCACTAAATCGATGGCGGGGCCTTGACCTTGAGCTCCTCACCATGATTTTATAACAATATTACATCATTTACATTTTAATGCAATGGGGTCAAACTAGGGACATGACAAAAACATTGTTATTTTTATTATGAGTGGCACATTTTCTGAGAGTACATAATTGGATTCTATATAATCTCTAAATACAGAGAAATATATGCTACAAACAGAGTATAAATGGTTGCTACAAAAACACAAAGAAAGGAAGAAGAATTACTGCTCCAAATGAGTAATTTCCTTCCACTGTTGCGCCCTCCATAACAAATATTTCCACCCCAACTCAGAGATATGACTCCTCTAGTGCACCATCAATCAAATATTAGTGATACTCATCCATTTGAATATAATTCATGAAGTTTGGATAGCCACAAGTACGCCCTCCTCAAGTAGAAACCACCATAAACACTACACTCCCGGAAACACCACAATCCACACTTCTACTGACTGGAACTTGAAAAAACCATCAAGAATTTGACCCCACTAACGTATATGAACACAAAAATATGCAATATTCTCTATATATAAATATTAAGGTGACTTCTCCTCTCAATAATCAACTATAATGAAGCTTAGTGAAGAGATCAAGGTGATCTCCTCCTCTCTACTAGCTAGGGTGAAATCTTTCATCACTGAAACTAGTTCACAATTGCAAGGGGAAAATATCCCAAGCTAGCAAGGGAATCATCTCCCAATCCATTAAATAAAAAATATCTCTCCTATTCAAAATCAAAATATCGAAAATCCCTTTCCCAAGAGGCTTGCATCCTTTTTATAGACTCCATTGAGCCCTTTCCCCTTATTCTAGAATTCTCTCACAAAATATTAATAAATTTTAATTAATGAAATTTTCATGAGAGAATGATACCTTAGCACTCATTTAATTCCTATATAATGTTATTTTACCAAATAATACCTTCATCTTCCTTGTCCATTCGAATTAGAGAGGCTTACCTTGATTTGGGGAAGTTACTCTATCATGTGGGCCCACTCTCTCCTCTATCACCCTCCTTGGATAAATTTAGGACCTGCAACATGTCATAGGATGTCATAAGTTGTGATAAGCTATCATAGTACCTAATTCTTGTCATAAGTTGTCATATATGTCATCAATTGTCATAGATTTGCTATTTTTAGCATGAGGAGTTACAACTTATGAAATGCCTCTTCATGAAACTTCTTGGGAGTTGAAAATTCGAATGTATTCCTTCATGATGTCTTCTTCCACCTTAGAATTCTAATTTGCGAGGATTACAACTCATGTTGGGATCAACTCAACCTCCTTATGCACCTTGCTTGTCCATTTTTTCCTAATATTGCATCATTTCACAATCTGGACATCAAACTATACAAATATTTGACCCACATAACCACCTTGATAATTTTTCATGATTTTACCAAGTGACCTAGGCCATTGCATCCCCTAGTCCAATGTATTGGTTCATAGAAATAATTTTGGGACATGACAAAAAAAACACATGATAAATAGTAATTCAATTATCTTTTCTCTCTTATAATCATAATGAACTCCATAATCTATATTTGATCTCATATGTACTATATGTCAATTTGATTTCATGAATACAAGATAAAATTCAAAAATTGATGCCATCAATAAATTAATTCTTTACAATGCAGAGGCAACACAATAGGGGGTTGCATTATATGAAGAGAAGAGGAGGAAATGGGAAATTGATAGGAAATAATTCATATGGTTGAATGGTAGAAACACGCCTTATCCAGATCATTTAAAATAAAATATGCCAATGACTTGTCCCATTAGTTGGGTTGTTTACCAAGTGAGAGAGAAATATGGTGCATTTGGTCGTTGCACACATGATGAGGAGGATGTGCTAAACATAGGGATTGAGTGCGGCAACTCGGTAATAATCTCTTTTTGTTATACATTTCTAACTTTATAGGGTACCTTTGAATTATATCATCTATATTTTATATATTAATGGTTTGGTTATTAGACATATTACACCGTCATTTGTTCACTTTTTTATAGGTGCATTTGTTCCCATCTTTGTGGGAATATGGGCATCATTTTTGCACCGAGGATGCTGATGATGGACATATTACACAAGACTGTGGAGTGGAAGTCGATTTTGACCAATCTATCAGTTCTAGACACCATAATCAAAACCTAAAAGGGGGGAATTTGGGTTATGTCAGAAAGATATTAGAGATCATTTAAGTGGACTTCTCATATTTCCAATGTGTTATTTTTAGGTGCAAGTGGTGGGACACATTCGACAAGAATAATGTAAAGGAAGATTGTGATAGTGGGATGATATTTATCAACTCTAGAAGGATGTGAGATGAAACTAAGGAGCCTTATGTTTTCCCAAAACACTACAACCAAGTGTTTTTTTACACTAGTAAATGACTAATTTAGTCATGGGATAAAAATACGACTATATAACAACTATATGCATATGAATTAGTAGTATTCATTACCTATAAGTAATTGAGTTTTATTGGTAGTAATAGTCATTTTATTGTTCTTAAACATGTTGATGATCATGATTATGACTTTTAATATTGAATTAAACTAATGACATCTACCTCAGGTACTTTTAATGGAGAACGAGGGGGTAAACAATATTACCCTCCTTACCTGCACTCTATATATACATCATGTTCCCACTTTCAAATTTATTATAATTATATCATGACAATGACATTGATGCCTATATTAGTGATCATCTTAACAATTATGACGACAATGATGCTGACTATAGTGATCATTACGATGATGATGAGAATGACGATGACTATCATCATCACTGCCATTTAATGCAAGATCATAATTTGCTCGAAGAGGAATCCACATGCCTTTCATGCCCTATGAGGGGGGTCTTGGAATCCATATACAACATTAAAAATTACGAAATTATAATTTTTTTTACAATTTTGACGCTACAAATGGATTTTAATTAGGGGTCTCTGAATCCATTTGTAGCGTTAAAATTTACAAAATTATATTTTTTTACAATTTCGTAAATTTTAATGCTGCAGATGGATTCAAAGACCCTAATATACTAATATATATATTCTCAACTCTTAAATTCCTAAGTTGATAGGTATGAGGAGTGTTGATCGGGAAGACCGCAGTATTCATATTGAATGTCGATGTTTCAAACCTATATCAAGGTTCATCATCAAGACAATAAGCCATGTAGAGGACAATTAATAATGTCTTACTTCAAACATTAAATTGTAGCAACTTTATATTACTATCACATCATTAACCATAGTAAATTATCATCAACACATAATGTCATACATAGTGCACAAAATATTTTACATGGAAACCCAAATGGGAGAAAGAAACAAAATGATTTTCTTATATAATGTTAGGATTACATTCATAGGAAGCACAAATTTCCAAGATTCTCCAACACCAACTAGAAGGAGGCACCAAACCCCTAATTTAGAGGCACTAATCTAAAGGAATCTCTAACTCCTTGATTTAAAAACACTGATTAGAAGGAGGCACCAACCCCATTGTGAGAACCAACTCACTGATTTCTCTAAAACCACCTAGAAGGAGGCACCAACACCCTAGTGTTGAGCACCAATTCAAAGTTCTCAGGAACCAAATTGAAGGATATTTTGGTCTCCTATCCTTTCCCAATCCTGCCACCCTGATAAGAATAAGAATGTCAACTTGTCTCTGCCACTGTATTTGTGTCCCTATTCCTGTCACTATCTATGTTAAAATGTACTTGTATTAATGTTTCTATCAACATGTACTTGTATCACGGTCTATGTCAACTTGTATCAATGTCTCGTCAACATGTATGTGTATCACTATCTATGTCAATCTAAACCTATATCATAGTCTCTATCAACTCAAACCTATCATTGTCTTCACATTGTCACTATCTTCACATCGTTACTATCTTCACTCTACCTTGTCACTCTCTTCACATTATTATTGTCTTCACTCTGCCTTGTCACTATCACTATCACAATCACTATAACTATAATTGTCACTTCCACAATCACTATCATTGTCACTGCCACTATATCTATCAACCTGTACATGCCTCAAATATGTCTTCCAAATCTACAAGCAAATTCTTCCAAGATAGACTTCAAATATGCAACAAAATACTTCATGAGGAAGGCCAAAACATATATGCAATATAGACTTTAAATTTGCAGCAAACATGCCCTTTAAATCTGCAATAGAACCTTCAAGGAGAGGACCAAAAATATGCCTCTGAATGTTGTAATCAAATCCCCAAAAAAATCCGCCATCGACTTGATTTGTTTGCTTCTTCAAACCCTTGATATCATCATCACCTTGAAACCCTAGGTCATTCCAAAAGGAACACTAGATCATGCTAATAACTTCATCATAATTCTTTCAAAATATCACCATATTCTATGTCAAGATAATCACCATATTCATAATGATTTATGCTAATATCATCACCATAATCACCATGATCTATGCCAAGATCATCTCCATAATCACCATAACATATCAAGTTCAGTATAATCTATGCAAGATCGCCACAATCTATGCAATATTGTCGCCTTAATATATGCCATCACCGTAATCTATACCAATATTATTACCATAATATAATAACATCATCATTATCTATTCCATCACCATGATCTATACCAAGATCATCACCATAATCTATGCAAGTATCATTGTAATCTATGCAAGTTCACAATAATTTATGCAAGATATTCAACAAGATTCACTAAGAGAGAAGATCTAGTACATGTACAAAATTCATACCATTTTCAAGCTAACAATATGTACCCTAGTCCATGAGAGACACGTATGATCATCACAAGAGAATCCCATAAGCAAGAACCATACATTTTACAAGATGAAGAAACCAGAAATAAATCATTCACCAAAATAAACCCTAGATCATGTCATCACATATCCCTTGCAATAAGCTTTCCAATAAGCCAAGAATTTTGTAATTCAGATATTGTATGATAAAGCTATTCAATTTTTCGTGAATCTACTTGATCCTCCTCAAAACTTCGATCTTCTCCTCTGAACTTTCGTCCTTCTCCTCTGAACTTTCGTCCTTCTCCTCAAGATTTCGCACTTTTCTCCTAAAAGTTGTGTATTAGAAAAGAGATACTTGAATTATGATAAAATGAGAAATTTCAACTCTTATTTATATTGTCCAAGATGCCTTTAACTTATTTTAGGGCAAACATTTTACTTCTTAAAATTAGGATCTTCATAGTTTAAGGGGGACTTTAATGAATCAATGCCAACTTCATGGATCACTTTTAGAGTTTTAATATGGAACTTCATCTTTCCTTCTAGATCACTCTAAAACACCATCAAGGGACTTTTGGGCCATCTCCTCATCATCATACTTAAGTGGACAACACTTTTTTCCTTTCAGGGTCATGTGGACCCAACACCATTATTTTTGAGGTCATGTGGACCAAATAAGCATTACTTTTGGGTTTTCTTCATATTTCACACCATCATGGTCTTGTGGACCAATCCTTATCACTTCAGGGGATACTTATCATGGTCATGTTGACCAATCATCATGGTCATGTGGACCCAACACCATCATTTTAGGGTTTTCTTCACACTTTACACCAATATTACTTTGGATCAACCTTAGGGACTTCCTTAAGGGCTTTATCTATTTGTGTACAACTCAAAGTGTCTTCTCATGAGGTACATGCATAACCGTTATGCCATAAGGGGACCACTTTAGAGTTATATACACGTGTTTCAAAGCTTCTTCTTCACGAGTTTCTTTATGGGCTTCAAGAATTCTTATTGTCTTATCTTCATGAATTCACAAGACTTCATCAAACATTACTCAAAAAATCATCCTTTACTACTTCCCCCTCATCATCATCGTTGGTACATCTTCATAATTACTACCACCTCATCATTATGTGAGGAACCTGCAACAATTAATTGATAAAATGAACAATATATTAGATCACATAATATTTTTATTGATCACGAGCCACTTCGAGGGGGGAACCTCCTTTGAGCAAGCTCAATACAAATAACTTCATGATTCCTTCATTGGCCTCAACACGTACTTATATACTAAGTCTATGCACCAATACTATGGATCAATACCATGGAACATATAATACTATGGGCTAATACAAACTATGGATCAATACCATGGAACATATAATACTACAGGATGACTTACAAAGCATGTGAGTCCAACAACAATATACTAACAAAGTAAAGAGGAGGGTTGAAACGGGTTCCTAACATCCCCTCTCCCAGAAAAAGCTTTGTCCTCAAAGCTTTAAATGTGGAAATTGATTCTGAATCTAAAGGAGTGGTGCCCATGTAGCATCCTCTGGTTGCATGCCGTGCCACTGAATTAATACCTCTATGATAGATTGAGAGAGAAGCGGATTCCCTTTGAGTGTCAGGGAGGATTGCCTGGAAGGTTGTAGATGAAGAAAAACCATATCAACTACTTGAAAAGTGCGCTCATAACGGTGCTGATCGGCTTGTTGTTTCATTCAATTTCTTTCCATGTGAAGATTGTCCTGCAAAATGCGAAGAATCTGATCGCACTTTCGAAGAACCATGTCAATTTCCTGAACTGGTGTACTGCTGAGGGTGTATGGAAGAAGAAATGGCAGTGCCTAACCATAGATTGCTTCATATGGAGTCATTTTAGATGCAGTATTGTACCACCATTCAACGAGAGGGAGCCACTTTGCCCACTGAGGTTGTTGTATAGAGGTGAAGCAATGAAGATAAGTTTCCAAACATTTATTGGTAATTTCAGTCTTCCCTCCAGATTTAGGGAGCCCTTCAATGAATTCCATAGAAATATCTATCCAAATCCGTGTAAGGATGGGAAAGGGTTTGAGAAATCCTAAAAGGAGCTGGAAAGTATCAAATTCAGCCACCAGTTGTTGAATTTTCCTTTTCATTTCCTGCCAAAAGAAGTTACGTTGTGCTCGCTCATATGTTTTGAGGAACCCAAAGTGTCCTTCCAATGGAGAAGAATGGAGTTCAGAGAAGACAGCTTGTTGAATATCTGTGCTCTGGGGAAGCACGAGATGACCCTTCTATCTCAGGGAAGTACCATCCCAAGAGTAATGCAGTACATTAGAATGGTTGTTGGCCAACCGTTGGATGAGTTGAGATAAGGAGGATTCATTGACATAGCCTTGTTGAATAGATTGAAACCAATTTGGAACATGCATAGAAATAGTTGAATGAGAAACGTGGTCATCAAATATGTGAGAAAGATCATCTACCACCATATTGTCCTTACCCTTCGTGTAAGTGATCTCATAGGAATAACCCATGAGTTGGCTAACTCATTTAAGTTTTGCTGGGGAGGAGACTCGCTATGCCAAGAAATATTTTAGACTCTGGTGAGCAGTCTTGATGCATAAATAATTCCCTAATAGGTATGGCTACCACTTCTGTACTGCATGCAAAATAGCCATCATTTCCTTCTCAGATGTAGAGGAAGCTAAACTCTTACCTGAAAGGTCTCTTCAAGGTGGCAATCCCACTGGTTCAGCAAAGACACCTGCATATCTATCCAAAATGCGTTGTAGATCCAAAGGATTAGTGGAGACTGTTGATGGGTGCATCTAAATGGAATGGAGCTGAGCGATGACACCATGTGAATTCTTCTTAAGGATATTTTCTAGGCAATGTGAACTAATTATGCGGAGAGACCCTGGTTGTAAGCCCGTAAATGTGTGTTTTTTCCCATTGACTGAAAAATGCATCCAAAGTTCAGCAAAATCCCATAAGATGGGGCCAAGTGTGCATAACCATTGAGCGCCCAAAACCACATCACATCCTCCTAAGGCCAAGGAAAACATGTCAGAGCACAGGTGATAATATTCCATAGAGATACGCACATTGCGACACTTCCCCTTGCAAGGTAAGGTGCCCCCATTGGCAATCATGACTTCAAAGTTGGAGCAAGGATGGACAAAAAAATCAGCTTGTTTGGAGATCCGAGGGTCAATGAAGTTATGAGTGCTACCAGAATCAATGAGTATTGTAACAGGGATATTCTTGAAGTAACCCCTAACCCGCATTTTCTGTGGGGTGGTGACTTCGGCTAAGGCATGGAGATATATCTCTGGGTGGTCATCCTGAGATGGGGGGGTCAACAGGAGGCTGTTGAATTTTGACCTGATCATCTATTGTATCTGGAGCTTCTTCACAAATTTTAGAGGCAGGCGGAGAATCCACATCCAAGAGATAGAGATTTTACTCAACACATCGATGTCCCCGAGTGAATTTCTCATCACAATTATAACAAATCCCTTTTTCTCTACGTGCTCGCATCTCTGCTTTAGACAAATGCTTGATAGGAGTTTGTTGAGGAGTTGGCGTGATGGGAGGTCATTGGGAAACCATATTTTTGAATGGAACAAAAGTGGAGTTGGAGCGCTGTTGGGATGCGATATTGTCCTCCGCCAACTTAGCCAACCCTAGGAATTCCATCATTGTGTTGGGAGAAAAAATTTTAACCTCTGAGCAGATTTCAACCTTGAGACCACTGATAAAACAACTCCTATAGAATTCATCAAACAATCCTTATGTGTTATTGGCCAGTTTCTCAAATTATGTCTAATACTCTCTCGCAGTGCCAATTTGGCAAAGTTTAGTGAGTGCTCATGTGAAGTAATCAAAATAACTATGACCAAATCGTTGCAAAAGGAGTTGGCAAAAATCTGTCCAGTTTTGCTCGTCATGAGCTTTGATGTACCAACGGTACCATTGAAGGGCTTCCTACTCCAAATGAAAGGATGCAAGTGGAAATTTGTGGACATCAAAAGTATTATGCAGACCGAAATATTGTTCTGTTCGGTATATCCATCTAGTTGGATCAGTGCCATTGAAGTGAGGAAAATCAAGCTTTGGCCCATGAAAATTGCTGGAAGAAGAGAACCCAGTGGCTGCAGAAGATTCTGGCGGTCATTTATTGTTCATGGTTGAATGTTGAAGATGGAGGCTAAGAAATTTTTCATCCAGATCTTGGAGTTTTTTTTTTTAGGGCTGCAATTTCTTCATCCATGATTTGTACTCTTGCGCGGGTGACAACCATAACCAGGAGTTTTTTTTTGTGAATGGATAGAAAAACAAAAACATAAGCTTCTTTAGTAAAGGAAAATTTGGATTTGGGAAAAACTCTGATGGGTAATTAGGGTTTGACTAGGGTTTGGACACTTTCTAATGGATAGGGAAGCAGAAAATGGTGATTTCAGAAGCGGGGTGAAAGAATGACAAAATTTGTCAGCGAGGGACAAAGAAGCAAAAATAGGAAATGAACATTGTGGCAAAATTTGAAGGCGATTGGGTGAAAATCGAAGAAGTTATGGAAAACCCTAAAAATAGACAAATGTCAGATTTATAGCGTTGGGAAGTGGAATTTGGGATTGGGTCCTCAAGAATGAAATATGTAGAATGGGATTGCAGGGGTGGTAGTGAAGTTTCAAGGGAAACAGAGTGAAAACAAAGAAGATATGGCAAAAAAACAGAATTTTATGGCGAAAAACAATTTATTTTTTTCAGAATGGATATGTAAGGGAGCAGAAGTGATCGAAAATGGATCTGCAACGGCTCTAGATATGTAATGGATCTAGATCTGGATCTGCAACGGATCTAGATCTGGATCTCCAATGGATCTACAACGGATTTGGATCTGGATCTACAATGGATATGGATTTGCAATGGATCTGGATAAATGTATTTTCTATTTATCAGCTGGCAATAGATATGGACCCCGGTATGTGCGGCGTCCCAAAGGTTCAAGGGATTCACTCGGCCACCAATGTCATCTAATGGCTTGCGTATTGGGAAAGTACCCCTCACTCCACGACTCAGGTAAAAATGATAATTGCTTTGCCACAAACGACAACTCTTGGTTTACCTCATGGGTGGGAACTAGTCAATCAGGTAGGGTTCGTTTTCCTTTTCGTTGGCAGATCCTCTCAATGGGACAGCTACTTCAGGGTTCCCATGGTACTCCTCACAATGAGTTTTAGGGATTATTCCCAAGTACTTCCCATAGTTAAGAGGATAGGTATTATTCCTGGATTCGAACTTGCAATTGATAGGAACAAATAGATATGCGAAAAAAAATTGGCAGAAATTCCACCCAACGAGCCCAAGAAAGTGATTTGATACTAGATGTGAGGAACCTGCAACAATTAATTGATAAAATGCATGATATATTATATCATAGAATATTTTTATTGATCACAGGCCACTTTGAGGGGGAAACCTCCTTTGATAAAGCTCAATACAAATAACTTTACAGTTCCTTCATTGGCCTCAACACATACTTATATACTAAGTATATGCACCAATACTATGGATCATTACCATGGAACATATAATACTATGAGCTAATACAAACTATGGATCAATACCATGGAACATATAATACTACGGGATGAATTACAAAGCATATGTGTCCAACAACAATATACTAAAAAAGTAAAGAGAATGGTTGACATGGGTTCCTAACACATTATCGCGTTGACATCAATAACAACAACACTCAATATCAATGACATATATTTCTTCACCCTATTGACATCAATGAAAATTTCTTCCAACAATCTCCCCCTTTGTCATTGATGGAAACAACTTCAACTCTCTCTCTCCCTTTGACATTAAAAATAAAAAGGGTGAAGTAACTTTGTTCACCCACTCCCCATGGGATTGTGTTGTCTCCCCCTATCAATATGCTTCTTTTTTGTGACTTTGTTTTGCAGATCATTCTCTTCCCCTTGCAAATAATTCCTTGTGAAAATATATTTCCTTGTTGACAATTATCCACTTTTATGATGCAGACTCCCCCTTAGACTGGACCATTTCTTAAATCTTTCTGAAGTAGCTCCCCCAGTTTTCTTGTATGATTTTCCAAGCCACTGTATTTTTCTATGTACAATCCTTAAGTTGTTTTCCTTTCTTTAGTCTTCCTTTCCTACTAATTAGAATCCCCCTCAACATTATCCATGATATTGGGAGCCTTTAGGCCAAATTGTTTAGAACAATGTATAATGATGATATGTTGCAGAATCATCATTTGTAATCCTGACATATTTATTTTTTCTTGTTGATTTTTCATTACTTGACTTTGCAATTGTTGTTGGTATGTTCTTTGAAAATTATCCATTTACTTGTTCTTCTTGTTTTTCCCTCACATCTCAATCATGTAATACCAATTCCTTTATACCTTCGATCCTAACATAGTTTATGCTTTCATTCAATATGTTTCTCATCTTCAAGATAAGAGGATTGCTTTGGTTTCAGCTTTGAACTTTCATCCTTTATATGGAGGACCAATCCACAAGATTCAATCCATCTGTCATTTTGACTTATTCTTCCAAACATTCTTATATCTGATATCAGTATTCTCTTTTATGGAAGATTTCATCATACTTCTACAGTAATGAGCTATGTGTCCGTAGTTGCAACATGTGTAACATTCAACAATGTAGTTCATGTGGACACCTCCATTTATTTCTTGAGTATTTCCTCCATAAGCTTTGCAATATCTATCCCTATGTCCAAAATTGTTATATGAAAAAACAATAACTAGAAAAGAAACTTTGGTAACTGGGAGCAAAATGTATTCTTTGTGATGTAACCGTTTTGTACCCATTCTTCCTTGAATATTGCTTACCATGAATTATTCCTTTGTAGTCTTTTCCTTGATGGGAGCTTCTGAGAATATCTGCATAACTCTTAGGATTGTCTTCACTTTCCTTATCTGGTAGTGTAACTCCCCCTTCACTCAATCCGACCATCGGGAGGGGACATTAACTGACTTTTGGCTTCCATATTTTACCCCATAGCCATATGGATTTCATAACATATAAATATGTGTGCAGAAACATAAATAAACATACCCATTGGAATTAAAATCTATCCACGCACCTCTAACATGCATTTATCAACGTAATCATAACATGCATTAAATAAAACCATTTCATATTTCATTCACGAGAATACTTATCTTTATCCAACACAGATCCAAGTAACTGGTTGTGTAAGAGTGATTTTTCTTCCAACAATAGGCACTCTGTCCAGCATATACTCTTTCTGCTAAGAGTCCACCCCCAAGCTAGGCTATGAGGCCACTAGGGAAAAGGAAACACTTAGAGGCTTCTATCTCTCAACCCACAACCCATTCATCTCTCTATTCTTATCCAAATACTCATACAAAGCTCTACAAGGGTCTCACTTATCCCTCAGAGCATCGTTTACCACAATACCTACCCCACACAACACCCTTCTATGCTCAAGAATCCCCTTCACCAATCCATTGTTCTATTGGGTGATCTATCTTGTTGGGTGCTTCCAGTGTGTGCATAGAAGGGGACCAACCTGCTATATGTTGTTGGAGAACTACCTGTAGCCTAAATCCATGGATTCTCAAGCATATACGAGCGACAAAACTCAATGGGTATGGGTTCCTAGATTTCCCAACCTATCTGCTCACCTACAACCATCTATTTTCCCTTCCAAATCTATAGCTCAGTCTCCAAATTTGAATTTATGGGTTAAACACAATTTGATAATGTTTTGGACAACAATGGAGAGCTCTGCAAAGTTCAAATCTATGTGCAAGAATTAGAGAATGAAGGTTGACTCCAAGGATATGATATAATAATGAAAATAAAACTGACATAATTTTTTATAGTAGAAGAAAGGAATCCTGGAATCTACAGACTGACTTCTATCAAGACAGTACTGTCACAAAAGCGCATTCATTCCCATGCTTCAATTACTGCATGAGGTGACTTTTCCCACCAACCTCACACATGCATTCAATGATCGGAAAATAGTAAAAAATGAAACAATTAGCTTATTCAAATCACATGACATAATTTTGGTGAGTTCTAAGGTTGACACTTGGAAGCAAGTATTTAGCCTCCCATAGACCCCCTTTCCTCTTCCCCTCAGGTGGAATCATAACCCATTTGGTGCTCTTTACACAACCATTCTTGGACCATTTTATTATTTATGCAAATAATATTTACATATATTCTAAATCAGTATGACAAGCCAACCATATAATACAAATAAAAATATTTACATCATGCATGCCTAGCCATTCACTAGTCGTCCCTTAGCCTTGAGCTCCGCACTAGGAATCCATACTAGCATATTTACATCATTTACATAATTTTGGTTAAATACATTCCAAATCAAAATTGGGGCTATTACAATCCTCTCCCCCTTGGAATAACATCGTCCTCAATTTTTGCTCGAAATTAGAACACAAATGGATATGCCTCTTTCATGGCATCTTCCAACTCCCACATAGCCTCATCAAGACCAAAGTGCTTCCATTTCAACTTACCTTTCTGATGGTTTGGTTCCGTAGAAATGTCACTTTCCTGTCTAGGATGCATAGGTGTAATACCCTTTGGTTTATCCCATGGACATGTTATTATTATTTTGATGTCATGACATTAGGGAACAAGGTGTTGGGACAATGGTTTGCACATTATTATTTCCTCTGGATATCCTAGTTTGGAAGCAGGGGTGAGTTCCATTTCCTTGGATTTGAGGTTGTCCTGGAGCCACTAGAATTTCCCTAGATTAGAAGTGCTACTTGAGATTGGTTTGTGGTTGGACTGTTGTCCTGGAGCCACTGGAATTTCCCTGGAGTGGAAGTAGAGACCATACTTGACATTGGGTTGTGGTTGGACTGATTTATTGAGAGAATTTGTCTCTGAGTGAGATATTGCTTGTGGCATCATGGTTCCGGCTTGGGGGTGATCATTGCAAAGTGAGTTTTAGATTGCATTGTGTCTATGGTTGGGTGGAACGTGGAATGGTCGATTCTAGTTGCGTATTTGGAAAAGATAAGTGTGTTATCTCATGTTTATTTAATTTATTTTGCTCTGATATGATTTATTTATGGATTCACATGAAATGTTTGATGAAATATATGAGCTATTTGTGGAAGAAATTTCTCATGGAATTTAATCTATTTATGCAAGTAAATTTTGTGAAGGAATTGGAAACTAGTTTTGGGGATTTTGTGCACAAATTGTTTGAGGAAATTATTATTTGGAACCTCTACTATAGAAATTATATTTATTCCCCTTTTCATTATATAATGTGTATTTTTATGGTATAGTAGCCTCGGAATGGTTTAAGGCACTTCTCTTTGATGCTTCTACCTTTTATTTGAAAATTAGTTCTTCGATTGGATTGTTTTGCATAGTTTGGAGACTTGGAACATGAAGTGTTTATAAAACTTCCTGAGTGTTATTTTTATGCTTATGTCTAATAAATACACTTGAAATTTGTTTGATAATGTGAGGGTAAATATTTTTGATAGCGTTTGGAAAATGTCTACCGAAATTCTAGATCAATTTCCAATTTCTAGCTCCTTCAATGGAATTGTTTTGAGTAGATTTGTGACTTTGCATATGAAGTGTTTGACGAAATGTTCGAATGAGATATACCTGTATTATGAATAATAAAAACATGTTATTTATGTTTTTAATTTCATTTTAATGATTCTATGAGCCGTGGATTTAATTATTCTAGTGATTCCTAGAAATACTAGTCAATTCGGATGAGTAAAATTAGCTAGTTTTGTGAATTATTTAATGGAATGTATATGGGAGGAAAGATAAATCCATATGAATATAGGTGACCCATGCTACAATTTCCCATGAGCTAAATTATTCATATATTTCTCTTTATTTGTAATTTGGAAAGTTAAATTGGAAATTAGGTACATTGCAGTGAAAATTGATAACTAGTTGTGGATTGAAATATCTGCTTTCGTAAAAACGGTATGCTACAGCCATGTTCTATATTTCTAACATGTTATTTTGATGTAGGTGGATAATTATCAGGTGTGATCCTTTATTTATGGATGCATTTCATTTTGCTTTAGCTATTTAGACTCAATTCCTTGCAGTGAATGTTAACTAGTTTCATATTTGTAATTGATGGAAAAGATCACCTTATGTGCAATTGGAATGATCTCCAAATAAACCTTTAATTGGATGTAGGTGAACGCTTAAATATTTTTTTAATGGATTTAGGACTGCTTTTGGGTTTATTGTCATGGTTACAAGTTGATTGTGTGCAAGACTAGCTACTTATATTGGAAAACTAGTTAACGTGTCTTATGGACTCTCTTTCGTAATTACCATGATTAATTATTGTAATTTTGGTAATTAGAACTTATTTACATTTAATTAGATGTTATTAATCCATTTGGATTTATAATCAATTTTTTAGTTTTTAAACAATTGGATTTGTGATAAGTGTTGTCATTTGTGCACTAAGTGTCATTAAGTGTCGTAATTAACACCTAGTTAACTGTGATTAAGAATAATTAGCCTTTAGGAGTGGTTATCATCTCTGATATGTCTTGGATTGAAGTTTTGATAATGTTACATGATGTTAAGAAGCCTTCCTATCCCTTATACCATATGCTGGATGTGTTAATAATTTAAATTAAATTATTGTTAATTATTCGATTTTGTGTCGCAATTAATTTTGGAAAAATAGAAATTAAATGTTTATGGTTTATCTGTTGTACTAAAAATAAAATAATTATCCTCATAGAGATCATGATATGTCCCTTAGACACTCCGATAGCCCCGGGGGAAATTATAGGTGGTATCAGAGCTATGGTTCCAACTCTACGGTTATTGGGCCTGTTACGGACTCATAATTTTATGTTTATGTGCATTGGGAATTTATAAATGTTCTTTGTGAAAGAATTTTAACCTCGCTTATGTTAATGGAAGAATAAGAATCCTCACTCCAGAGATCATATTTGTGTATTCTTTATAATTAATTAATATTTCATATTTATTATTCAATAGATTGATTGGTAAGTACTATGTGGTGCATATCTAATAATTGAGTAGATTGATTGGTTTATGCGTGTTCACCTTGCATTGCCTCTTTTATTTTTAATGATTTGATTGGTCAATGCCTGTGCATTACCTCTCTTACTGCTTCAGTGATTTGATTGGTCGATGCTTATGCATTGCCTCTTTTACTGTTCAGTAACTTGATTGGTTGATGCTTGTGCATTGCCTCTTTTATTGTTCATTGACTTGATTGGTCGATGCTTGTTCATTGTGCATTGCCTTGTTTACTGCTCATTAAATTGTTAATATTTAAATTCCTATTGTGATATGATTTATTTACTGGTACCTTATGATTATTAATTGATAAGTAAATGATTGTCATTATAATAGTGTGTATTATATACCATTATCAGTATTAATTTAATGATAAGTTATTAAGATGGTATAGCTTTATTATTATTAAATATTAATATGATTTATTAAGTGGCATTTTATCCTATATGGATTTTGGATTTTCTATTGATGGTATGCTTTTATAGGCTTATTTATGCCACTTGGATGATGGTGGTTATATTGATGAGTAACTCCTTGTCTATTTTGGGGAAATAGGCCACTTGGATTAATAATGGTTCCATTTTCCTTTTTATTTATTTTTTATTTTTTCAATTAATGTGAGTAAATTCTTGTCTATTTTTGGAGGAAATGAACCACTTGTCTTTAATGGTTCATATTCTCTTCTATTTTATTTATTTTATTTATGGGGATGTAACTCCTTGTCTATTTTTGGAAGAAATGAGTCACTTATCCTTAATTTGTCATAAATTCTCTTTTATTTTATTTCTAGAGATGTAACTCGTCTATTTTTTGAGTAAATTAGCCACTTGTCCTTTATGGTTCATATTATATTTTATTTTATTTATTTTTTATAGGAATGTAACTCCTTGTCTATTTTTGGAGGAAATGAGTCACTTGTCTTTAATGGTTCATATTCTCTTTATTTTATTTATTTTATTTTATGTGTGTAAGTAGGTAGTATAGTAGTGTATGATAATGTTATATATATATGACATAAATTTAAATATGTATAGCATAATATATGGTGTAAGATAGATGAGGGGTTTATGACTAGGCTCTATCAAGCGTCAAGAGGGATCAAATCTCCCGAGGTGCAAACCTCTCCTTGAGTGCTATACCTGAGCCGAGGTTTGCACCTCGGGAGATTTGATCGCTCTCAGCGCTTGATAGAGCCTAGGATTTGGATCTAGGATGGTTTCAGTCGTGGGCAGTGACACAAAACTGGAGTTTGATCAGCATTGTAAGGAACATGTTAAATTGAAAACACAGATACATTTACGAGGATTATCATAATGTAAGTAATAAGTATTAAGGATTGAGTAAATTGTTAAACTGGAAAATAGAGACAATTCGCCTAACTTTTTTTTTCGATTCTCTTTTTATTGATTTGCATTTTGTTTTGTTTATTCTTCTCTTTCTTCTGTCATCATTTCGTCATTTCGTACATTTTGATTTATTTTTTGTTCTGCAAATTGATTTTTTTGTTTTTCCAATTGCTTCAACTTTCTCTCTCGATATGCTCTTTGTCGATCAACGTTTCGTTTTCTTTGTTCTTCTCGTTCATCTGCTGTCAATTCGCCTAACTTTTTTTTTTCGATTTTATTTTTGTTGATCTGCATTTTGTTTTGTTCGTTCTTCTCCTTCTTCTGCCGTCATTTCGCCATTTCATACATTTTGATTTATTTGTTGTTCTGCAACTTGATTTCTTTGTTCTTCCAACTGCTTCAACTTCTCTCTCGATACACTCTGTGTCGATCAACATTTCATTTTCTTTGTTCCTCTCGTTCTTCTGCTGTCAATTCGTCTAACTTTCTTTTTCGATATTCTTTTTGTCGATCTGCGTTTCATTTTCTTCATTCTTCTAGTTCTTGTACTATCATTTCGTCCAACTTCCTTTTTTGAAATTCTTTTTGTTCTTCTGCTTTTCGTTTTAAGTCATTTTCTCGTTCTTTTGTTATCACTGAAATCAATGCATCCATACACTGAAATCAATCCGTCCATACACTGAAATCAATGCGTCCACAGAAGAACATCTACACTGAAAAATATGCAATAAAAAATCCCATACACTGAAATCTATGCGTCCATTCACTGAAATCAATGCGTCCATTCACTGAAATCTATGCGTCCATACACTGAAATAAATGTGTCCACAAAATAACATCTACACTGAAAAATATGCAATAAAAAATTTCAACATTGTAAGGACCAAGTTAAGTTGAAAACACAGAAAGAATTATGAGGATTATAATAATGTAAGTAATAAGTATGAGTAAATTGTTAAACTGGAAAATAGAGACAATAATTTTGTAAGGATTAAATAAATAAAAATATGGTTCACGTCGTGATCATTCTCAATCTATCTTCTTCATCTCTTTTTATCTTCACACCTGGTAGTTTTGACATTTTCTCATATCGATCATATGAGAATCTACATTGGACCTGTACTTGTATTCTAGCATATGACTCTTAGTAGACATGACACATTTGAACTTCTGCTAATTGATCAATTCGTTCATGAATTTTTCGATGTCTAGTATACATTTCTTGAGATGGTACCGATATTGTTGGTTTTCAGATATGAACTGCAGTGCACGATTGGAAGTTTCCATATCAACAAAATTAGAGTTCAAATTTTTCTTGTTATCACATTCCATGTATCCAAGTATGTCATATTCATTGGTAGTTATATTGATTCCTATATAACCCTGAAATTATCCCCCATTCATATTTTTGAGAATCCCTCTGCACAAATAACACTTCTTCACGATCTCTCTAGTTCATGGTCGTGTTTTCTTTGTTCTTCTATATGTTCTGATGCTTCTTTTTCTGTTATGGATTCGAAATGTTGACTAAAGAACATGGATATTCTGGATTCTCCAAAACATCCTGAAATCAACAACCACATAAATCTTGCTACAAAGATTATTTTTATTTTTCTATTCTATACATTTGTCGTACTTTTCTTCTTTGATAATCAATATCTTCATTATTTGCAATATTATCATGAGGATCCACGATATATCCTAAAATAGAGAACACCAAAATTTAATTTGTTGAAATCATTGCAGAGTAATTTTTCTATTAAATTGATAAATTCAATGTATAGATGTAAATAACAAAAAACAATGCATTGTTGAAATTAATGAATGATTTTTTTATTTATTAAATTGATAAATTCAATGCATACATGTTAAAAAGAAAAGAAAAAAATGCATTGCTGAAATCAATGCAATGAATGCAATAAATATGCATCTTTTGTTGTTTAACAACATTTGTGTGTGGTCTATTGGTAGGTATTAAGGTGATTGGGATTGTGTTAACCTAAAGACCAAGGTTCAAAACCCTTTTTGCTTGGAGTTATAATTAGTTATCAAATCTAACTATTATTATGGCATTTTTTTATCAAATCTAATTATAGCAAATCTAACTATTGTTATGGTTGTTTTTCTTTTCTATTCTTATGTAGGCTATAATATTCTTTTTACTTCTTTGGTTTCTACTTCTTATGTCCACTATAATATTTTTTTTTACTTCTTTATTTCTTTACTTTTTAGGTTTTTAGTTTTTATGTTAGCTATAATATTTTTTTTTACTTCTTATGTTTCTAGTTTTGATGTCGGCTAGAATATATTATTTTACATTTTTGTTTACTTCTTTATTTTATGTTGGGTATATTATTATGTTTCTACTTTTCATATCCACTATAATATTTTTTTAACTTCTTTCTTTTATGTCGGCTATAATATTTTTTTAACTTCTTTCTTTTTTATATTTTTTTTGTTTATGGACGACATAATATTTATTACTTTTTACTTTGTATTATTCTTTTTTGTTTATGGCCGACAATAATATCACAAACGTAAAGTTAAAAGTTCTCACTCATATTATAATTTTTTACTTTATATTAAATTTTATTAATGGCCGACAAACTATTAATTTTACTTTTTACTTTTTACGTTTTATTAGGTGTCCCGTTACATGTAACAAGACACATACACATTACAAGATCTCTCTCATATTTTCATTTTTTACTTTTTACGTTTTATTAGGTGTCCTGTTACATGTAACCGGGCACATACACGTTACAAGATCTCCCTCATATTATCATTTTTTAATTTTTACGTTTTATTAGGTGTCCCATTACATGTAACGGGACACATACACTTTACAAGATCTCCCTCATATTATCATTTTTTACTTTTTACGTTTTATTAGGTGTCCCATTACATGTAACGGGACACATACACGTTATAAGATCTCCCTCATACTTTTTACGTTTTATTAGGTGTCCCGTTACATGTAACGGGACACATGCACGTTACAAGATCTCCCTCATACTGGGCTGTAGAGCGCCTCTCGGCGCAATAATAAATATAGCAGAATATAACTGTTATATATAGTATATATAATATATATATAATTGTATAATATGTTCCTCTGAAAAAAATAATTGTATAATATGTGTGGTATATATATAGTTGTTAAAAGTATATGTGTGTGTGTGTGTGTACCGTAATATGTATTTTAGATATACAAAAAAATAGTTTTACGTGTATATGATATTGTGTATATACTATATCAGTATAGATGTGAACTTATGTAATGAAGTAAGTGTAAAGTATTTGGAAGTGTTTAGAAGTATTTGAGATTATTCAAAAGTGTTTGGAAATGTTTGGAAGTATTTGGGAGAATTCAAAAGTGTTTGGAAATATTTAGGAGTATTTGGAAGTATTAGGAAGTATGGTGTGATCATAAGTATTATGTTAGTATATATGTTATAATGCGTACCTAATATGATAGCATTGGATTAAGTAATTATAACGCTATAATTGTATGGATATTATGGTATAACATAATAATTATATGGCTGTATAAAATATAGGATATATAGCTTATATGACTAATATGTTGTGTATATGATTGCACTAAGAGGTGATCTACAACTCAGTATGGGAGATATTTGGTCACGTCTGTAACGTAGTGTTATGCACACCAATATAAAAAAATTAAATTAAATTAAACCATCCTAGATCCATCTAAAATCCGGATCTACCATGCTCCGAGAGGGATCAAATCCCTTGAGGTGCAAACATTTTTTATTGTCAATCTCTTGTTGGATAGGTTTCACCTCAAGGGACATCTCCCCCATATTGGTTTGTAGACCACCTCTGCGCACAAAATATATTTATGTCGGCTTAATTAAAATTAAATAAACAAAATCAAATTCCAGTATGGGGGAGATGTTGTATTACGTTATGCACAAAAGAAAATCAAAATTAAATTGATGTCGACTTAAAATAAATTTTAAAAAATAATTAAATTGATGTCGGACTAAATTTAGGAATATATACAAAAAGTTTACACTAAAAAAGTAATTAAATTGATGTAGGCTTAATATATACAAAACTTTTACACCAATTCTCATTTATTACTATTATAAATAATTAAATATCATAAAGTTTTACAAATATATGAGTATATATGAGAATTATTAGTGCACATTGAATAATTAAACTTTTCATTAATAAATCAAATTCTAAATAATTAAAATTTAATAATTTTTTAAGTTAGTTTTAGTCATTTAAAAATAAGTTTGTATATGATTTTAATTTAAGTTACTAAATTAAGATTATAGCAAGTGCTTCTCATATGTATTGTATGTATTGGGTAATTTGTTTTAAAGGCACATTCTCACTAAGAGGATTACTTTAATGTGATATTAACCTTTGTAAAAACTATTCATTTTTACTTTTCCTTTGTATAATATTATTTACTCAATTTAAATGTCAATTACAAAATACAGATAAAATAAAAAATGAAAGTTTGAAATAAATTAAAATAGTAATTAAATTGATGTTAGTTTAAATGCAAGCAAAAATATTTTAAGAAAAGTTTAATTGTTCAATGCATAATAATAATTCTCATTTATTTGTTAACTTAATTTTAGTCATTTAGAAAAAAGTTTGTATATACTCTTAAGTTGCTAAATTAAGATTTATAGCAAGTGTTTCTCATACATATTGGGTAATTGTTTAGTAGCGCATTTTCGCACTAAAATGATTTCTTTAACATGATAGTAACCTAAGTTAAGCATGTATTTAGTTATGGATAGTAATAGGGGTGAGTTAAGAATGATTTAATAATGTATTTAGTTATGGATTGTAATAGGAGTGAGTTAAGAATGTATTTAGATATGGATTGTAATAGGAGTGAGTTAAAAGACTAATAATATTAGGGTTATGGTTAAAAATATATATAATATTAAGGTTAATAATATTAGTTAATACTAAGAGGATTAATAATATTAAGGTCAATAATATTAGTTAGTACTAAGAGGATTAATAATATTAATTTATTAGTTGGAAATATTATAGTTAATAACATTGGTCCGCAATAATATTATGGCTCTTGATTAAGTACATTGCATTGATTTCAGTGTTATCTGATTTAATTCAATTGAATATGATTCTTGATTTAGTACAGTGCATTGATTTCAGTGTTATCCGATTCATTTCAATTTATTATGACTCTTGATTGAGTGTAGTGCATTGATTTCAGTTGTATCTGATTTAATTCAATTGAATATGGTTGTTGATTGAGTACAGTCCATTGATTTCAATGTTATCCATTTCAATTCAATTGACTAGGGTTCTTGATTGAGTACAATGCAATGATTTTAGTTTTATTCGAATCAGTTCAATTGATTATAGACTTTGATTCAGTATAGTGCATTGATTTCAGTGTTATCTAATTTAATTCAATTGACTATGGCTCTTGATTGAGTACAGTGCATTGATTTCCATGTTATCTAATTCAATTCAATTAACTATGGTTCTTGATTGAGTACAGTGCATTGATTTCAATGTTATTTGATTCAATTTAATTCATTATGGATCTTGATTGAGTGCAGTGCATTGATTTCAGTGTTGTTTGATTAGTTTCAATAGACTATGGTTCTTGATTAAGTAAAGTGCATCGATTTCAATGTTATCCAATTCAATTCAATTGACTATGGTTCTTGATTGAGTACAATGCATTTATTTTAGTTTTATCTGATTCAATAAAATTAAATATGGTGCATGATTGTGGTACAAGAATTCATGTTATCATGTCTTCTCATAGTGGAGATATGGATGATTTGAATCTTGAGGAAGTAAGAAGATATACATGAGAACATGTTATGCCACATAGAAATAATATAACGAATATCACTAATGAACAAAGGGAAGAATGAAGAAGAAAAAAAATGAACAACAAAGAGCACAATGACAAATTCAATCACAACAAATGACACTTTACCAAAATAAGGAAGAGAGAAAAATACATTATGAGAAACAAAGGGCATTTTTCCAAAAATTATCACAATAAATTGAAGTTGACCAACACCAAGAATAAAGAATGATAGATGTAATATCTTGAACTTTGACTAACTATTTCTGATATTATATATTGGGCTTAAAGCCCCAACACATATAATTTGTTTTGATTATTGGGCATAAGCCCTACTGCAGAAGATTTATTCTTTTATAGACAGACATATTGGGCATGGACCTTAACTGATTTACATTATTGATTATACACTGGGCCAGGAAGCCCTAATGATTTGATTTATGTTTCATCAAATGATTTGGGTACAAACCCTAATATACTGAGATGGCCTTTTGTTACTTACTGTGGAGAGTTATGACTTACTTGATTTACTTATGTGGTGTGTTTAGAGTGGACTCAGAAACACACGGATGACCTACGTACTGGGCATAAGCCCCGATGTACCTAGAAAGATTATTATTATGTACTGGGTGTAAGCCCCGATGTACATTGAGTGTTGGGTAGGAGCCCTGGAGCACTCCAAGCTTGATAAATGAATCCCTGATCCGAGGCCACTTGAATATTATAGATGTGCCTCACAACCACATTCTAGCACTAGTGCTGAGCGGGAGGCTCTGGAATTGCACTAGCGTAACGCCCATGTGAAAGTGTTGAGTTACAAGCTCTGAAGAGCACTCGGGGTTAATAAGTCTCAAAAGTGTTGAGTCGGGAAGACTCTGAATAGCACTTCTATTTTCATCACAATTATTTAATTTGGTTAAATGAATCACCTTCTATCTATCATCAAGTACTGCGGGAACTACCATGTTAAACGAGGGAATCCGACATGCAAGAGAGAGACCTAGAGGTGCCTATCCAAGCCTACCAAAAGACCGTCCAAAGAGTCGGACCTTGTCCTTAAAAAGAAGTATTATGAGAGATACATAAATAAATAAAAGAAAATTACCATAACTTAAGTATGAAATGACTAAGAATAGTCTTATGTGCATGACTTGCATAAAGGTCTCAAAATTAATATTATTATTAAAAGTATTAATAATAATTATGAATTGTTTATAAGATATATATATTTCATAAATTCCATGCAGAGGGCTATCACATTATCATACTATTAATATGTATTATAAAATAATATTGTTATTATATAACTACTATTTTTATTATTATGTAAGATGTAATTTAAAGTCACTTCTAGTTGAAACAAATAAAAGTCCTAGTTTAACAAGACTAGATATTTAGTAAAAATATCTTTTAAAAATATTAATTTAATTAAAGAAGCTAAATATTTATTCAAACAACTATATTTCAAGACTCCCTTATATAAAAAAAGGCATATCCCAAGAGAGGGGATCATCCTTTCCATTAACATTTTCTTATGAGAATAGAGGAGAATTTTGTTGCAAGAACTGAAGCAGTCCCACATTAATATCCAGATCTAATCTAGCAGTTGAACCTAGGGCCTCTACTTCTCTCATTGCATGTTGGAACCAGCTCGGGGGGATCCAGTTAAGGCCAGAAACGGTCTAAGGTTCATGGTTATGAGGAACATGGTAGTCCCAAAGTTATCCAATTGAAATATCACTCTATAGGTCAGCCAATTCCATAAGCTTTCTGCATTAATTATTATTTGAGTGTGCAGGTCTTGCAGAGGAGTATTAAGCTTCAATATAACCAAGTATGAACTACAATTCTCCATTTCAGTTTACAATAGAAGCTAGGATTAATATATTAGGATTTATTTTACAGTACTGTATTTTCCCCAAATATTTATAATGTTATCTCTTCCATAGAGCAAGGGCTGTAGGGCATGGGCTCACAGGGTTACACGGTAGGATTATTTTGGGTCCCTTAAACAAAACTTTTATCTTCATTATAACTAAGTTGAACCAAAACCCACTAGAGGTCTAGCAGGGCTAGCCTACCTAGAGTGTGCTAGACACCAAGGTTAGCAGTAAACCCTAGAATGCCAAATCAATACGTAAACTGAGGACTGAACTCTTGCAAGATCTATGTTTAAATTGCATTTTTAATTCTGCAAAGCTATACTGTATTTTCGAGACTTATATATAATTAGGGCCAATTCCTTTGTTTCAGTTTCTACCATTCTTTTAAACTTAGAAAGAAAATCGTAGACATGATTAGAGACTTTTCTTTTTAAAGAAATTACATTACTATAAATTCCCAGGTCTTATCGTTTGCAACCCATGGTAGCGAAAATGTTATTACACAGTAATCAAGCCTTTCATCACCAACGATTTCATATCAACTAAATTATCTACGATTTTAGTTGTAAATTGCCTTTCAATTAAACTCTGCCTACCAAAATGAAAACACAAGGAGTATGCATACAACACGATTCCATTAGATCTCAGAAGTTTAGACAGCTCACCAAACATTCACACATTTCATCCAAAACCCTGACGGACATCTTTCCAATACAAGGATCGAACCCACATCAAACGAAGTCGATACATTATCATTTTAAACACATTCTTTTTAGACTCAGGTCAAGGGATCAATGCCCACTACAAATTTCATAAACCCTTGCTATCGTCGAAATCACCCAAAGCATAGTTTTAAGACACAGACTTATGTCTCAAACAAACGAGTGCACAGCAGCTAGGGTTACGATTAACATCTTCTTAAATAAAATGCAGAATTCTTTATAAAAGCCAAAGTTTCAACTATCACCTAGGAAAACGAATGACATTCCCAAACAAAATGCATTGATAGACGCAGGTCGGGTTCTCAAAACTCAGGAGCAACCTAAATCGCCCAGGCTAATATGTAGTGACCCTAGACTTCTGTAGACATTGAGGGCACCTATTAAGTGACCCGACCGATTGAAACATCAATAAAATAACTCTTTGATCTTATTTTGAGTATGTATATCTGAACAGTAGATGTAAATGAATGACTAAATGTGTTTAACGATTAACTATGATTATGGAAAAATATGTTTATGAATAAAATGATTATTATTGAGGACAGTACTACTAATAATTTGTTTTTGAGAAATGTGTGTAGCGACAGGTGAAACGGTTCACCGACGGACACACAAAGGAATAAGAAGGGCCGTAGAGTATGGGTAAATCACACACAGGGGGAGCGACGACGATGTCGACTTCTGACGGAATACCACGCATGGGCAGATAGGCACTGATCCGCTTGCTCAAGAAGAATGCGTGAGGGCGTACGAGGTGGGCCACGATGGAGCTGGTCACGTACGAGTTGGGGGGCGCCCAGTGAGAACAGACTCACTCCTCAGCGCCATTAGTCCCTAATAGCGTGTAGATGGAGGATGGAAGGTAACGGCTCCTGAAATCCCTACATGAAGTTCCCGCAAGTCAAAACCGAAGGATGATGGCAGAAGGGCCCGACGGTGCGGTACCCTGCGGAGAACGAAAATAATGGATGCAAGGACCCAACGATGTGGTACCTTGCCAAGGAATGAAAACTACAGATGACTGGACCCGACGAAGTGGTGCCATGTCGGGAAAAGGAAATAAAGGAATGGAGAAGCCCAACGGCGTGGCACCGGGATCCTAGAGTAATTGTTAGTTAAACTTAACTGCATAAAAAATTAGAAAATTACATCTAGATCATTTCTTAGAAAACACATGAGAGTATTTGAGGCATTTGCACATGTAAATGATTATTTTGACTTTTAAATAAAATTGATTAATTTAGACATTTGCACATGAGTTATTATTGTGAGCATTTAAAATAATATAAACCATTATTTAGGAGCAAAGTAGAATCCTAAGCCTGCACACCTAGTCAACTAAAATCTAGGAGATAAATAAAATATATGGGGGACAGACATGAGCCACGGGGGCTTCACTCAACAAACCGCTATCATAACACGTTTGTTCGTGGCATATGAAACAATACCCCTAATTTCACTAAATATTGGAAAATACCTTCCAAAATCGTTTTTTTTAATCCCCTCCCAATATGCCTTCCCAATTTAAAAAAAACCCTATTCTCACTAGATATTGTATGTATCAATTTTTTCATTAACATTTTTTATACCCCTTTAAATTTCTACCTAGTATATTGATATGATACCCCTCTTATGATCCCACGTGCATTCTACAATGCACCTTGCTTCTTTCGATGTATATTGTGGATGCACATTACTTCACCCACAATGCAATTACTCAACCACATATCATTATGATTTGCAACATCTAATGGTCTAATGAAGAGATAGGAGATCACTTCTTGTATGTCATTAGAGCCAATGCACATAGTACAACATTTAGATTGCAAGTTGCAGTTCCCCAATCGCTGACTAAGTCTGTTGTGGTCTAGGTATCCAGACCCCCAGGGCCTGTAACAAGCTCTAGGAGGCTGACTAAACCTCCCAAGGCCTGTAATAGGCACGAGTGGTTGGGTATTCAATCCCCGAAGGCCTATCGAGGGCCTATAATAGGCCCTGAAGGCTTAGAGCCTCCCAAGGCTATTGGTAATAATTGGTTGAGTGATATTGGTAACAATTGGCTCTCAATGACCACTCTCTCGCGACTATGATCGACTGAAAACCCACTTCACCACGAAACCCCTGGCCTCAAGCATGCCTCAAGAAACGATTTCCTTGCGTACTGGTAAGCCCGAGCCTTGCCTCAACCCAATTTCTCATCCGGCCGTGATCCTGCCATCTCCATTTGGTGGATATTTGTTAGGCCACCCATATAAAAAAGACCCCAAAGTATTTTTGTATTGTTACATTAAATAAAAAAAATCCTTTGCCCCTTAATATATAAGCAATATAATTTTTAGGTTTTTATGAATATTTAATACCGCAATATGAATGAACGTGATATTATATTGCCTTCTAGTGAAGCCCCTGTGACATGAGCAAACATAGGGATGTTGGTGCATCTCCTAGGGAAACTGACACTTGGATGGGTGAATTGTTTTTTATTAAATAATTAATTATGCATGAAGCGACATGTGTCGGTCTCATATAATTGTGCTACTCAGTGTTCAGGATTCTGTCCTTTATATGCTTTTCGACCCACTATGTAAGTCTTTAAATAGATTAGATCTGCTCTTTCAATTAATACTTATCCGTCAACGAAAGGTTGGTTCAGCGATTGAGAGTCCATTCAATAGTCTTGAATCTCTGGTCGTTTACATAGTTCGGTTGGGTAAAAATCGTGGAACCGGCGTACAGTATTCCCAGCAATGGAATCATCTCTGTATTTTAAAAGATATATATTTCTGTTTAGTAGAAAGTAGATCCAGCGGTCGAAATTCTATTCAATCGTCTTTGTATCTCCGCATAATTTATAAACCCCAGTTAAGGATGGCTGCAACCCCACGATCGACTACCTAGTTGATTGTATGAGACTCCAGATATTAGAATTTATGCTTTAATGTTAACCGCTGATAATTTTCCCCATGCTCATTTTTGCTGTAGTAAGACCCTATTGTTATTCGATTGACTCTGTAAATTAATTACAGAGCTCAGTCCTGATTTCACTGATTCATAGTGATTATGTCTCCTGTTGATACAATGTTAGTGGTAATGCTTCTCCACTGGTCACCTGGCAAACTAGCAACGGATTATTCCAAAATCGTTGCCTTTATTAAACTGTTTATTTCACTGATTTATAGCATTAATGTCTCCTATTGATACGATGTTAGTAAACGTGCTTGCAGTTACATTGTTGTTTGAAATTTGATGTGATATTTACTCACCACCTGAGCTTTGTTTAAGGCCGTCAAGTGAGTCAGTGTGTTACGAAAACTACTCGTAAAGTATCAACTTTCGAATGCCTTATCTAAAGTAATAAGAAAAGGTTTATTATTATATTATTTTGGACTACCGTTAACACTTCGCTTCTTCTGCACCATTAAAATGAAACGATGATAAGATAAAGATTATTATATTGTGTGTTGAGTCGATGTGTCTTTCCATCGGATTGCATTTAAATGCGTTATAGTAGTCCACGAAGGGTATGCAACTTAAGAACTAAATTATTAAGCTTCATGTAATATGATTTAGAAGCTCCTTGGCGTATCCGAGAAGTTACACTTTCGTATGATTTGAGTTGGGCACAAAGGATACAAGAATCGTGGTTATGATATTTATGCACTTGTCTAAGTGACTCACATTTACAACCTATACTAGAAGTACCTTAGGGAAGGATATTTCTTTAGTTTATAATTCATTCTATTATTCCCTTGCTGCATAAGTCGAAGTGAGAGAAATATAGTTGAAGGTCATATTTTTCACTATGTTTACATTATGCTTTAAGGGAATTAATATTATCATTTATGTACAAATCAATTTTAAAATCCTTGGAAGTATATGGTCGAATGTCACATAGTTCTTTTGTTTATATTGTGCTTTTGGGAGTTACTATTATCAATTCTATACAAATACATTTTTATATCCTTTAAAAGTATGTAGTTGAATGTCATATCTTCCACTATGTTTATTTCATGCTTGAAGAGAAACCATATTATATTTTATGTGCAATTCAAGTTCATGTCCTTCTATAGTATACGGTTGAAGTCATATAATTCTTTTGTTTGTATTAAGTGTAGGAAAAGAATATTATCTTGGTCATAATGTAAAATGGACATTTCTTTTGCAACATAAACCCAAGTGGGAATCAATTATATATATCTCTTTTCCTTTGGTGTTTTTTTCGTTGATATTATAATATGGAATGAAGTACTTATGTCTGGAAAAGATGTTTTGATATTATAATATGACATGAATTATATGTGCTTTAGAATAAATACTTGGGATTATATTATGAAATGAATTATATATATACCTTAAATTAGATTAGTAGATATTTAGGATTTGATAATATAAAGATAGAATGAAATATATGTATGTCTTAGATTAGATGCATTGATATTATTAAATGGAATGAAGTACTTATGTCTTGAAAAATATGTTTTGATATTATAATATGACAGGAATTATATGTGCTTTAGAATAGATATTTGGGAATACTTGTAAGTCGAATGTTATCTTTACACGTGAAATTTAGTGATTATGAATATCCTATATATTAAATTAGCATCTTCTAAATTGAAAAGTTAGATTAGGGATAGTTAGAAGTTGATTATTATTCTTTTATATGAAGCACTTATTTGTACCTATTTTTAAATTGGTAAGAAAATTACATTATAATGAATGTCATGTATAGTCTTAGAATATATGAATACTTATCTTTTAAGATTTGCAAAAGAATTACTTGAAAATGAATGGTATGTGTACAAGTTATTTGTATGAAAAGAAAATAAGAGCGTTAAATTATTATTGGAAAAGAGTCACTTACACTCGGTTATGAATTCACTTAGTACACACCATGCATGTTTAATACTTGGTTGTAATTAGTTTATATTTGTGATGTAGAAAAGGAAGAGAGAGGATCACTTGACTTTATGTGTTAACATTTGTAAAATCTTAGGATTCTAGTTATTATGCTTGATTAAAAAAAAAAAAAAAATTCAAACCCAACGTACGAGGTTCTACATAATAAACTAACTAGACATTAGGCAGAGACATCATCAGCATAAACAAACACAAGATATAACAGAGCCACGCTCTCAAGATTCTTATTTAAAATACCAAATCGATTTCCTTCAGGTTAGAGCAACAATAGCCAATGCAGAGTTTAGATAAGCACTAACCATACGCATTCAATAGAAAGAAAATGCAGAGGCCAAAACAATTTAGTTATCATTATTATATGTTCAATTGAAAATGCAGACCACTGTATTGCTTTTCCAAAACCCCAATATTATACATGTGGGTATGTATTCCCATTTAAATAGCATAGAACCCCCATAGAGCCAATGGCCCAAACGCCACATCAAAACCGAAACCCTCCAGGGTTATCCCCATAATTTACAAAATAATACATTTAATAAACAGTCCAGCCAACAACGACCTCTCAAGAACTCCAAACAAGTTACAGTGAACCCAAAAGGGCTTCACAAAGTTCCTCATAGCAACGAAAAACAAGAACACCGTCCATAGATGCGAGAGGAAGGGACAAGGGTTGGTAAAACCTGAACTTACCACTCTCGTTGCCAACATAGTCAAGAATGTTGGTCACCAGCTAGTAAGCCACGCAGAGGAGAACCTCCACCAACCACCTGCCAAGCAAACAATCACCACGAAATTAACTCCTGAGATGAATATAAAGTTCTGGATAAATGTAGAAGAAACATAGCATGATAAGGAATAGTCATTACTTGAACACTGTTGTTATATTCTTCACCTCTTCGGCTAAACATCCAACTAGTGCGCTGACCATGAGCATAGCTCAGGTCAGGGCACGAACCCCCCTCCAGGCGCGATAAGGGACTGTCCAAAACCAAATGAGACGAAGAACAACAATTGCAAGAGTAAAAACCCTGTATTGAAAACCCTCTTGCCATCTAGTCACCAAAACCAAGTCGCCATCACATGTGGTAGTTAATACTCCACCTAATGTCATTTATTAGTTAATATTTCATCCAAGCGCTATAGTGGAGAACCCTAATGGTATCAATGAAATAGTGGTACCAAAGTAATTATCCCAAGGGTGTAAACCTTAGCCTTTAAACCTTAGTCACATGATTGCTAGAACTTGGAGATAGGATTTTTAAGGGAGAAACCCTGTAAAGTGACACCTGCACAAACATGTTACAAATTGTTAGCAAAATTGCTAAGTAAGATAGGAATCCCAAAGCTCACCCTTACCTCTCGGCAACTCTGCCAGGGGTACGTTTATCAAACACCAGTTTTTTCTCAAGGATCTCTAACTTCCCTCAAGAGTCCATCATGCCTGAAGATACCAATTAAACATTATAAACTCAATTTGCATTTGATTCTTAAAAGTAAAAGAAGGACCTTAAGTGTTTGTTACTCAACATTTATAAACGTACCAATAGAATGCATATACATCAACTACTGCTTCTGCAGAAAGACAAAACTAACAAAACCATCTTGCTTAGGATTCTTAAACTCTTTATCGACGTAACTTCCCAGTGCTGAAGTTGATTAACATTACATTAATTGTTTCGGGCTTATAACTAGTGCAGATGAAAAATTTTAAATTTTTACTGTTTTAGGGACATTACAATAGATTATGATATCTATGCCAGAGTTGAACATGTAACTATTAGATGAAATAATGATGCAATAAATGTTGAGATATATCCAACAAGTAATTTCAAAATAAGGATAATATATCATGTAACATACCCAATACTTGAGACATTTTATGTTTGAGGAAAACATTGTCTTAACTTTTATTGTAAAGTTTTATATTTGACCAAGTGGTCAAGGATGATTGTAAATGCATAATATTATTATTTATATAAAAATAAAACAGGAGACACTCACCCAAAGAGACTGTTGAAAGAGTGTTTACTGACCCACTAGGAAGAATGGAATCTGGAGTAGAAGGCAATGGACAAGTGGCAGCATCATGAACTCAGTAACTAGCTGTTGTTATGGGACAACTCCCTTGAATTGTGGTCAAGTTCCATGGAATATGGAGCTGGAGCTTGAGGCTAATTTATTGAAACTGACCACTAAAATACCTAGGCATCTTTTATAAGCCATCGAATTTGAGTAGAGGCTCACACTTTTTCTAACGAGAAAATTTACCTTGTGGTTCTGTTGTATGCACATAAGAGATTCGATGAGGGGAAGTTATGTTTTGAGTTGTAGTGTAAGTCTGTCTGATTTCTGCTAAGTGCAGAGTTTTCCTACTGAGTGTAGAGGATTTTGATATGTATGCAAGTCTCCATTGATTGCTAAACTACATAGGTGAGGTGTATGCAAGTCTTCATTGATTGTTGAAGTACAACCTGAGTGCCTTGTTTCTACACAGAGTCTTCTTCCTAGTGGTTCAATAAACAGGCTCGGGGGTCCAGAGGGAGCAAGTGATTTGGTTGCTTCTTCTGGAGAAGGTTGGGAGGAACATGCCTCTTTGGGTGTTTGTCCATCCTAGAAAAATTATCAGGTTCTACTTGTTATTTCTTTTCATTTCTATAATTGTTTCTATATTTCTGAAAACGGTTTGAATGTTGTCTATGAGTAACTCATATATATATAGCAGGCAAATTAGGAAAGGATATGTCTCTGCACTAGTTAAAATATGTTGTTTAGATTGTTTAAAAATAATTTTTTTCTAGTTATCAATTAGCTGAACTATTGAATGATTTTCTGATTAAGTTGAGTTAGTTTCTACAGATTAAATGAATGAATGAGATGATAAAAATGACTGAATAAAATATCTTCCTATATTTTTCCTTTTGTCATAAGTGATGTACTCTAGTATAGGAAGAGTATAATTAAATTTGAAGATGAGATTGTAAAATAGAAGTAAGTTTATACTTTAAATAGAATAAGTCTTTTTATGATATACTACTCTCATCACTTAGCAAATCCATACTATATGCTATAATCGTTTCAGGTGTTTGTTATCAATGTAAATGTATTTAGATTTCTATGCTAGTTTCCATAAAACAATTAGCAGAAGGAAATAGGGTTTCATCTCAGAATGTAAATGGAAATATCTATTTAGACATTTACTAATCGTCTCATAAGAATACAAACAATGTTTTAAGAACAGAGTCTACACACTTACTTATCGTATATCTATACTTTACAGTAATGCAAACCCTAAGCTGTAAATTATCATTTAAATATTTCCATTAACTATTGCAGTATTTTATACACAAAAATTATAATCTATTTATCCATACAAATCACTCGAGCAAACATAGTATAAAATCTATGTAAACATTATACAGTAGTAATTATAAACCAAAGTATGGAAACACAGTAGTGCAAACATTCACTTTATCGTTGGTCAAACCATTTATACAAGTGTCGAACCATTACACAGTAATACTGTCAAAACATATAACCATACAGTCGGAGTATAGTATCGGTAACCAATTTAACACAGGAACAACTTAACACAAGCAACGTTCAGGATCGAGACCTATACAGGCTCATATGAGGGTTTAACCCACTTATTAAAATTAATAATAAAACTTAAATAACTTCTAGATCGAGACCTGTATAGGCTCATCCAAGGGTTTAACCCACGTATTGAAATTAATAACAAAACTTAAATAACTTCTAGTAACCTACGTTTAAAACCGTTATACAAAATCCGAATAGCAGTCAAGGGTTCGAGTCTCCTTTGTGAGAGCTCACCCTTACGTTGAAACGTAAGGTTCAACAAAGTTATCAAAACATAAATTTATGCAGTGATATGCCCAAGTCCAAACCTTGTAGAGCAAATTGGGTTACACTTTAAACACAAAACCCCAACGTAATACATTATTAAAGACATTAACGAAACAGAGTCCATTTCACAAGTGATCCAAGGTTCGAGTGTCAATGAGAGCTCGCCCAAGCTGTAACTTACACAGCTTAAAACATTTCAACCAATATTTTTCTGAATCGAACCACGGTGCTAATATATTGTAAACAGGTTCATAATAATATCTTTTAAAATAACCATTGACGATGGATTACGGGCTCGAGTCTCAACTCGCCCAGTTTTTTTAAGCAATCAACTTTTAAAAACTTATAAGTTAACATTTAAACTTCATAGATGAACAAAAGGGTTTAAACCCTATAGCTTCTTTCAAATATATTAATAAATCGAAGTTAGGGTTCATCCCTTTCATCTTTAACTAAAATGAAACTCCAAAACAATTTATATGCAAAGTTTAAAAAGAATACATTTCCAAATAAAATGAGTAAAACACTTCTTATTCACATAATGTAGTATTATATTGCAGTCAAACTGCCAGGAGGACCAACGATAATCCATTAAAACAACTTTCTACCAATACTACAGGTGAAACCCCAACCCGGGTCATTGCCCAGAACCAACTATTGCAGCAATGTAACCTCGACAACCATGTCTACAAATGGAGTTTGTACTGACGAAGAGAAAACCAAATATTACATCCTTGTTGACAGAGGAAAACCATTCTGATTGAGGCTTACCGGTGGATGTACACCATGGTGGCTCATTCCTTTGACTTCACCGTGGAACAAAGATCTTACCCTGCCATAGAATTATAAACCGGATTAAATACCGATGCAAATGTTAAAAAACAGTACTGAAATTGAATGGAGGTCTGTTTACTGTATTATATCTTACATGGTTAATAACAAATCGAAGCCAAGGAAGGAACCGAAGGTTGGAAACCCTGAATACGATGCAACACCATAACTCCCCACGATCCAACACTCTTCAAATCCCAACTAACACGACAAAGTGGAGGATGAATGCTAACAGCTATGGTGGTCGAGAAGGCCCAGCCTCCTCCTCCATAACGCAAAGCAACAATAAACCAAAGACCAAAAACCCCAAACCTTGCAGTAGGGTTTTGACACTACTAAGATGTAGTTATGATATTCACGTGATCACATTTAATGTGCCAGCTACCACCACATCGTTGGTATACAAGATGTTGATGTATATGTAACTTCGGAATGTATTTCATCTATGTATTTAATATATATTTATTGTACCCTTATAAGAGATGTGTTATTCCTCTATAAGGAAGTGTCGTCATGTGGATTGACAAGTGTCGCAAGTGTGTGTACTTGCCGATGGGTTATTAGACCACCATGTGTGGGGTCGGCCCTAAAATATATATTATATTGTGGATGTATCTAGATAGACAAGTCGGCCCTAGAAGGTCACTAGGCAAACAGGTTAAGTATAAATAGAGATCGGGAGATCTCTATTTGGATCATTCAGAAAGACACACTTCTCTCACTCAGAAAGTGGCGCACTAGTGAGGAGGAGGATCATCTGCTCTAGGAGACTATCTCAAGTGTATTTTGGTTGTACTTTGGTTGAGCCATTTCTCTCTCTATCTCTGAGGAAGTTGTGGGGTTTTTCACCTTAGGGTTTTCCCCACGGAAACTCTGTGTCTCTTGTCTCTCATGCTTTTGATTGTTGTGATGCTTGTCATGCTTATTGTGATTGTTATGCATTGATATACTGTATATGTTATTATCTCAGTAAAGATCCAAGAGTATTGTGAATTAATGCTCAAATTTTAACATGGTATCAGAGCTAACCTTAGAAGAAGACATTTTGCAGTGACGAAAACTTGAGTTTCTTATTTATTGGGTTTCTCTCCACAGTTTTTGGAAAATCAGTATAGTAGATTGACTCTACTCATCAAGGAGAATCTATCTGTCCAATCAGAATTCAATTCTGAGCATTTTCAGATTTGGCCCTAAAAATTAGGGTTTCCACAAAAATAGGAATTTCTGACATTTGAAGCCATAGCTGGAAGCTCCTTGCAAAAATCGAAGTGTAGAGCTTTGGATCGATATTTTTGGCTGGGTAGATCTCCGGGAAACTCAAACCCTACTTTAGGGCTCTCCCTAGTGAACCCGAGAGGACAAAAAGGCAAATCTGAAGGGTAAAGCTTTGCTGATCTCAAATTCTGAATACACCAGGCTAATCAGCTCATCAAGGCGCATCTTTCTATCCTTTCAGAAAGTTGAAATTCACATTTTGAATTTTTAGGGTTTTTCCGACAAACCCTAATCCGGGACCAGATCCAGTTTTCAGCATTTCAAGTGGTAAGACATAAATGTTTTCTATTTCATTTGAAGTACTCTTTAAGATGTCTCACCACACCAAGCTTGAGGATAAGCTTGAAGGGGCTGATAACTTCTGAGCTTGGAAGTATAGGATTGGGTTAATCCTGGAAGAGAATGAGTTGGACTCATATATAAAAGAAGACATCCCTATCCCAGAGGATGAAGAGGCTTCGGTATTGCATAAGAAGAACTTGGTCAAGGCAAAGAGAATCATTGTTGATTCTATCAAAGGCCATCTCATACCCCATGTGTCTTCTCTAAAGACACCCAAGGCTATGTTTGACTCTTTGACCAAGCTATTTGAAGGAAAGAACATAAATCGAAAGATGACCCTGCGGAATCAATTGAAAGGGGTCAAGATGTCGAATGGAGAAACCATTCAATCCTATTTCTCCAAGGTCTCTCAGATCAAGGAACAACTTGAAGCTGTAGATGAAATGGTGGAGAATGGTGAAATTGTTATGACTACTTTGAATGGCCTACCTAGGTCATGGGACTCTTTTATCAAGGGGATTTGTGCCAGAAAGAAGTTAATCTCCTTCAGCAAATTATGGGAGGAATGTTCTCAAGAAGAAGCAAGGCTTGTGGCAAGAGAAGAGAAGATGGGAAATGAAGATCAAGCTCTCACAGCTCACACTAAGAAGGGAAAGTTCAAGAGGGAGCCATCCCATCACAAGAAGAAATCTTCTCATCATTTTCACAAAGACAAGAAAGATCTAAGGTGTTTCACTTGTAATGAGAAGGGTCACTTTGCTTCAGAATGTCCCAAGAACAAAAGGGACAACCACAAGAACAACAACTCCAGCAAGAAGAAGAAAGGTAACAAAAGAAGGTACCATGCTCATGCTGCCGAAGATGATGAACCTCCAAAGAAGAAGGCTAGGGCAGAAAGTGATCATAGTAATGATGACTCATCAAGTGAAGAAGAGTATGTTCTAATCTCTACTCTTACAGGTACTATCTCCCATGGTTGTAATGATTGGTTAATTGACAGTGGGGCTTCCAAACACATGACTGGGTTTAAAGAATCCTTTGTAAATCTGTCTGAACATGAATCACCCCATAAAGTGAAACTTGGGGATGATTATCAATATCCCATCAAAGGAAGTGGTGAAGCCTCCTACAACCTAGATTCTGGAAAATCTTTGAAGATGAAAGAAGTCCTTTATGTACCTGGGCTCAAGAAGAACTTACTCTCCATCTCTGCATTGGATGCAAAAGGTATGAGGGTTGCATTTGTGGATGGCCAAGTCCTAATGTGGCCAAAGGGAAATACCATAGATGATGCAGTTGTGATTGCAGAGCAAGATGGAGGTTTGTATAAATTAAAAGGACAACCTGAACATGCCATGGTGCATGAATCCATGGAGCCAAGTGAACTTTGGCATAGAAGACTTGCTCATATGCACTATCGGGCACTTCCAATTGCAAGAAAGGCTGTAGAGGGTCTTCCTGAAATCAAGACCAAACATGAAGGTGTTTGCAAAGGATGTGCAAAAGGTAAGAATATTAAGAAGGCTTTCCCAAGCAGTGAAAGCAAGGAAAAAGATATCCTGGAAATCACCCACTCAGATGTATGTGGTCCTATGTCATCCAGTTCTCTAAGTGGGTATGTTTACTATGTCTCATTTATTGATGACTTCTCTAGGAAGACTTGGGTATACTTCTTGAAAAAAAAGATGAGGTGTTTGATAAGTTCAAGGAATTCAAAACCTTGATGGAGAATCAAACTGAAAAAAAGATCAAAATATTCAGATTCGACAATGGTGGAGAATTCACCTCAGGTGACTTCAAGAAGCTTTGCAGTGATTCAGGGATTAAGAGGGAGTTGACTGCTCCTTATAATCCTCAGCAGAATGGAGTTGCAGAAAGGAAGAACAGAACAATCATGGAAGCAACAAGGGCACTGCTGCATGACCAGGATCTACCTATGCATCTATGGGAAGAAGCAGCTAGAACAGTTGTATATGTGCAGAACAGAACACCCCACAAGATATTGGACAACAAGACACCAGAAGAGGTCTTTTCTGGTAAGAAACCTGAAGTCAGCCATCTCAGAATATTTGGTTGTCCAGTATACACTCATGTCCCAAAGGAAAAGAGGACCAAACTAGATCCTTCCGGAAAGAAGGGTATCTTTGTGGGTTACAGTGAAAGCTCGAAGGCTTATAGAATATACTTTCCAGGGTTCAAGAAGATTGATGTCAGCAGGGATGTAATATTTGATGAAAACTCAGCATTCATCAAATCAAGCAAGGCACCTATCGAAGTTTATGAAGAACCTAAGGAAACTAGATTTCAAGACACTACCATGACTGAAGCAATTCCAGAAGTTGTTCATGAGTTTGAAGATCCGCAAGAACCTGTAGATCCACCCCGTGAGGATAACTCTCACAAGAGGAAACCTGCATGGGCTAGAGAGCTCATTCAAGATGCAGAAATATTTGGCATTCCAGAAGAAGAACACAGAGCAAAGAAGAGAACCAGATCACATACCAGCTATGTTGCTTTACTCTGTGACATTATGAACAAAGAACCTTCCAGTTATGAAGAAGCAGTGGAAAAGAAAGAATGGAAGGATGCCATGGTTGAGGAATACCAATCAATAATGAAGAATGATGTTTGGGATGTTGTCCCAAGACCTAAAGAGAAGTCTGTTGTGACTTCCAAATGGATCTACAAAATCAAGCATGCTGCAGATGGCAGTGTAGAGAAATACAAAGCAGGATTCGTAGCTCGTGGCTTCTCTCAGAAAGAGGGAATAGATTATGAAGAAACTTTTGCACCTGTAGCCAGGTATACTTCCATCAGAACAGTACTTGCCCTAGCTGCAGCAATGAAATGGAAAATACACCATATGGATGTCAAGACTGCTTTCTTGAATGGTGTAGTTGAAGAGGAAGTATACGTGGAGCAGCCACTCGGTTTTGAAATACATGACAGGGAGTCATATGTGTGCAGATTGAAGAAAGCCTTGTATGGCTTGAAGCAAGCTCCCAGAACTTGGTATGGTAGGATGGACAGTTTCCTATCTAGCTTGGGCTTTACCAAGAGTAAAGCGGATTCCAACCTCTACTACAAGGTTGAGGAAGGGAATCTTGTGATTCTACTCTTGTATGTGGATGACTTATTTGTAACAGGAGATGACAGATTGATTGCAGATACTAAGAGGAAGCTTGCTGTTGAGTTCGATATGAAAGATTTGGGAATGATGCATTATTTCCTAGGTATGGAGGTGTGGCAGAATTCAGGTGGGATCTTCCTTGGTCAAGGGAAGTACACAGTAGATATTCTGAAGAGATTTGGGATGATGGATTGCAAGGCCATGGCCACACCCATGGCATTGAATCTAAAGCTTCTATGTGATGCTTCATCTGAGCCGGTTGATGTCTCTATGTATCGTCAGATGATTGGGTCCTTGATGTACCCGACGAACACGAGACCAGATATTTGCTTTGCAGTGAACACATTGAGCCAGTTCTTGACGGATCCGAGGAGTGTTCATCTGGTTGCTGTAAAGCATGTTCTGAGGTACCTGAAGGGTACAGTGGATTATGGGCTCAAGTATGAAGCGAATCAAAAGTTTAACCTGTAGGGTTATGTTGATTCAGATTGGGCTAGCAGTGCTGCAGATAGGAAGAGCACATCTGGGTGTTGCTTCAGTATGGGATCAGGTGTGATCTCTTGTTTCAGCAGGAAGCAATCCTGCGTAGCACTGAGTACAGCTGAGGCAGAGTATGTTGCAACCTGTTCAGCTAGTTGTGAGGCAGTATGGCTACGGAAGCTACTGTCTGAGTTATTTGATCTCCCATTGGATGCTACTGGTATAATCTGCGATAGCCAGAGTTGTGTGAAGCTGTCTGAGAACCCAGTGTTTCATGACAGGTCGAAACACATAGAGATCAAATATCACTATATCAGGGATATGGTGCAGAGAGGAGCCATGAAGCTCCTGTATGTTGCGACGGACGAGCAGATTGCATATGTGCTGAGGAAGCCACTAGCCAGGGTGAAGTTCGAGTACTTCAGGGAGAGGCTTGGTGTTCTTCAAATCGACGACACTTCGAGAAAGAAGTGATGGACACATTTGTTGAAGCCATCCCAAGCATGTTGGAAGGAGGATCCTTCACATGGCTGTGGATGTAAGTGCTGGATGATGAGTATCAAGACGATGCTCCATTTACTACTCTCTATATGCATCATGTTGGATGCTGGATATGATCAGTTGGATCATTTATATTTGTATGTATGTACGCATCGTGTTGATGCTGTATATGATCAGTTGGATCATTTATATTTGTATGTATGTACGCATCGTGTTGATGCTGGATATGATCAGTTGGATCATTTATATTTGTATGTATGTACGCATCGTGTTGATGCTGGATATGATCAGTTGGATCATTTATATGTATGTACGCATCATGTTGGATGCTGGATATGATCGGTTGGAACATTTGTATGTATTTGTATATGCATCATGTTGGATTCTTGGACCATGTATCTGTATCAGGTGGATACATTGTATGATCAGGTAGATCATGTATGTTGATATGTATCATGTATTTGTATTTGTATCAGGTGGATACACTGTATGATCAGGTGGATCATGTATGATGATATGTATCAGGTAGATACTTGGTGTGCATCACATGGATGCATTGTATGATCAGGTTGATCATGATGATGAGCTTCAGGATGTTGCTCCAGATGATATGTACCAGGACGGTACAAGTGATGATGATCAGTATGATCATGGGCATCAGGATGATGCCTCGTGCGATGATGATCCGTTGGATCATGAGTATCAGGTTGATACTTGGAGGTCAGAGATGATATGTGGCAGGTTGTGCAAATAGCATGTAATCAGTCCTCGGAGATCTTGCCGGTCGTGCTGCGGCACATAAATTTTCCTGGGGTACTCTTTCCAGTATTGCTATGTAGTATGTAATCAGTCCTCAGATATCCGATAGGTTGAGCTGTGTGCTCATAATCAATCCTAGGATGAGGTATTACTACAGAGACATGTAATCAGTTTTGGAGATCCGAGAGGTTGAGCTGTGTGCTCGTAATTAGTCCTGGGATTCTCTTTAGAGATCTTGCCGGTCATGCTGCGGCACATAAATGTTCTTGGGATGCTCTTTAAAGGTTTTGTCTATCCACATGTAATCAGTCCTGGAGATCCGAGAGGTTGAGCTGTGTGCTCGTAATTAGTCCTGGGATGCTCTTTAGATATCTTGCCGGTCGTGCTGCGGCACATAAATGTTCCTGGGATGCTCTTTAAAGGTTTTGTCTATCCACATATAATCAGTCCTGGAGATCCGAGAGGTTGAGATGTATGCTCGTAATAAGTCCTGGGATGCTCTTTAGAGATCTTGCCGGTCGTGCTGCGACACATAAATGTTCCTGGGATGCTCTTTAAAGGTATTGTGGAGGAGATTCATGTAATCAATCCTGGGAGATCTTGCCGTTCGTGCTTAGGCACATAAATGTTCCTGGGATACTCTTTCCGGTATTGCATCCGCACATAAAATTAGTCCTGAGAGGCCACCTCTATCAGACCGTTCGCACATATGATGAAGACCTGCAGGTGGTGGGCCTACATCCAGTATGAAAAAGTACTCGCTCTGTAGAACTTCCTATGACGAGTAGAGTCAGAGATTGGTTGAGATAGCAGCAGCACTGACGATGATGATGACGATGATCCCGAGAAGAAGAATTGTCTAGCAAAACTGTGTCGAGAAACACCTTCCTAGTTAAGAGGGAGTGTTGATGTATATGTAACTTCGGAATGTATTTCATCTATGTATTTAATATATATTTATTGTACCCTTATAAGAGATGTGTTATTCCTCTATAAGGAAGTGTCGTCATGTGGATTGACAAGTGTCGCAAGTGTGTGTACTTGCCGATGGGTTATTAGACCACCATGTGTGGGGTCGGCCCTAAAATATATATTATATTGTGGATGTATCCAGATAGACAAGTCGGCCCCATAAGGTCACTGGGAAAACAGGTTAAGTATAAATAGATATCGGGAGATCTCTATTTGGATCATTCAGAAGGACACACTTCTCTCACTCAGAAAGTGACGCACTAGTGAGGAGGAGGATCATCTTCTCTAGGAGACTATCTCAAGTGTATTTTGGTTGTAGTTTGGTTGAGCCATTGCTCTCTCTATCTCTAAGGAAGTTTTGGGGTTTTTCACCTTAGGGTTTTCCCCACGGAAACTCTGTGTCTCTTGTCTCTCATGTTTTTGATTCTTGTGATGCTTGTGATGCTTATTGTGATTGTTATGCATTGATATACTATATATGTTATTCTCTCAGTAAAGATCCAAGAGTATTGTGAATTAATGCTCAAATTTTAACACAAGAAAACCCACATTACCATAGTTTCAACATAGTTTCCCATTACACATTTTAATGTGGCACCGAATGGGAATTGCATGATCCACTATTACATAGTTTAACCATAACAAATGTTAATACCCTGAAGTATCACCTGGAAACACCATAGTTCACCTTGTTAGGAAATTTTATGTCGATTTCACCATTCTTTGCATAGTATGGAGACTCCCACCTAAGGTGAGTTTAATAAACTAGATCGATGAAGAATAACATTGGTCACCATGGACTTCATACGCATTTTAACATCACACACTAATTTTTGTACATGCTGTGTAATTATAACCTTGGCATTCAACTTACATAGTCACCACTTTTAATAAGGTTAGGGTCTAGAATGTTCTCACATAAGGCTAATAGAAATCATCACACTATATTAACAAACACCAAGAGCATGCAACCTGTAACCTGGACAATTAAAGAGACAATGCTTTAGCTTTAAGCTAAGTAAGCCTCAAAGTTGTACATCAGAATCCAACTACCAATAAGAAGTTAATTAAATAAGATTGTACAAATAAATCAATAATAGTATAAGTACCACCTGTCAGACCTTAACGCAAAGTACAACCGAGTCATAGTATGATCGCAACTGTATGAAGGAGTATAACATAAATATCACGCTGTAGGGACCCCCTTTTCGGGGTCCCAAAAAAAAAACTTCCAGTACGATTTTTCAGAAGAAGATATAGAAGCCACAGATCTAGTTCTATCTATTGTAGTACATGAATGTCAATATATAAAACTATATACTCATATTTATTCATTCTCAAAAAGATTTAGCAAAATAAATAAAATAAAAATGCTTCAAACCTGTTTTCGATGGTTGGTCCAACGAATCGATGGAGTCCTCGAAGTGGTTTCCGCACGATCCAATCCAATCTCCTGATGAAGTACCGAGTGACCTCTCGGTTGACCTCCCTACCGTATCAGGGTTATTCTTCTTCACCCCGAACCCTCGAGCTAATGGGGTCGTAAGAACACACAATCTAGACTCCCGAAAGGATCTCCCAATCCCCGTTCCGGCTAATCCCAACTCCAAGGATCATAACATAATCCGAGATTATGATAACCATCCAGCATTAGGGAGCAAGAGATGTCTTTATCTCCTTCTCCTCCCTCATTATATAGCAAAAGCCTGTGTGCCATGTGTCTGTCCATGCACATATTTAATTTAATTTAATATTTTAATTTCCAATATTCTCAAATACATATGTCTTCTTAATGTCTTTAATGTGCACTTAAATCTCTAGATCAGTGGGATTTAGGTGTAGAAGAGTTCTACTTCTCTTTTGGTTCTCATTTAGTTTACTTAACAATCTTTTAGTTAGACTTATTGCTTTCTACTTTTCTTTCTTTTCCTGATATTAAGATTGAATTAAAAGATGATTCCTTTTACTAAAAGTATAATCTATTTTAAATTTCCTCTTTATAAAATAATTTAAATGAATAATAAAATTAATTAAAGTAAAATTTTGAATAATAATAAAAGAAAAACAATTCTTTTATTAATGACCTATTTCAATTCTTTCTCAAAATAATGAAGTCATTTAAATAGAATCTTTAATGGAATGATTTAAAATAATAAAATCCATGAAATTAGAATCTTTGAATAAAAATAATTCTCTTATTATTAATCTTTTTCAATCAGCATAATTAATCAAATTTAATATTGAATAAAATCAATCTCTTCAATTCTTTTTCAAGTTAATAAAATCAATTAAAATGAATAATTCAAATTAATGAAATCAATTAAAAATAAAATTTTGAATAGAATTTTTTTTTTAAAAAGAACAAAATGAAATAAAATATTTCTTAAATCTTATGTGAAATTTTCATTTATACCATTGGTTAATTTTTCTCTTCTCGTTCTTGTCTAGGTACCTCTTCGGTGGGCCCTTCTGATAGTTTCTTTTCTTCCTTATTATGGGGAGTATTGCGTAACGACTGGTAACCGTTACCGCGATCTCTCAACTACACTCCTTGGAGACTAAGGGATGTTGAGGGATAAGGCTCTCCTTATTGCGCGCCCCTCAACTCATCGTATGCGACCAAATCATTATGGCCTTACCCGTACGGCATACGCTTCCCTGGGTGAGCTGAAACGGCTTCACCCGTGCGTGGATTGCTAATCCAGGGTCGACAGTCAGTCTTCGTACACCTATGTGTTTTTTCCGTTCTTACGACCCTTATAATTCCATTGTGGGTCAGTCAGTAAATCATCTTACCTGCCACTGCACACACACACACTCAAGCGCACATTAGTAGCGCTGCACTATGAAATATTTCATCATCCATCATAATATCTCAGTCAGTCGAGCATATATTCCATTCATCCTTCTATCTCAATCAGTCGAGCATATCTAACATTTAGTCATTCTATCTCGATCAGTCGAGCATATCCAACATTTAGTCATTCTATCTCAATCAGTCGAGCATATCCAACATTTAGTTATTCTATCTCAATCAATCGAGCATATCTAACATTTAGTCATTCTATCTCCATCAGTCGAGCATATCCAACATTCAGTCATTCTATCTCAATCAGTTGAGCATTCATCTATTAAGTAAAGTAATAGTTTCTATAACTGTCGTTCAAGCATTTTCAAAGTAAATTCAAATGGTTCGTGTTTTACTTAGCCGGTTCATTTCAAAACTAGTACCTCATTATTCTAAACAGTTAAGGTACCAAGGCGGGCATTACATACACCCCCTCTGATTAAAACTTCATCCCGAAGTTAACTTTTGTTCTTGTAATTTCGATGTTATGCTTTCTTTTAGTTTCCTATTTTCATCTTATTGTCTTTCTCTTCTATTTTTCTCAAACAATCAGGCCATAAGTGTTGGTGGTTCTAATCATTAGTTTCTATATCATTTAGAATGGTTCCAAAACACCCTCAGGACTTAATCGTATCATTGTGTAATACAGATCCAAAAATTCCTTCATAACTGTCAGTACCAAATTAGATTTTCTATACCTTTTAGTCATCTACGAAGGTTTACAATGTCCAAATTATCTACAAGTTGCATTGCGTCAATAACAACCCAAAAATTTATGAAATCATCATTTAGCATAACAAATCCAAGTAAGGATTCCCATCTAATCGGTTATCCTCTCTTCAAGAGGAGAAGGTAATCATCATACGACATATAGTCAAATATAGATAGGTAAGATATAATCACGATTTTAACAAATTACGAGCGACTATCAAATGTTCCATAATCCAATCCCCAAAAGACTACTTTCAATTCCATGATTGCTATAAAATGATTCTCCACTCGATACGAAGGTGTCGTAACTTAGCGACTGAGTCGATCATATTTAAGTTTATCTCTTAGTCTTTTCATTGCTACCTTCATGTCCATATCACGGATCTCATCATGTTCTTACATCATCTCATCGTTTATGTTGTCGTAGGAATCCTTCTGCAGACCTTCAAGTCATATCATGTGTGTCGATAAAGTTTCATCGGGTATTGTCTTAGGAACTAGTCATCTTTTCATATATGTTTAATCATGTCATGAGGTTAACATCGTTGCGTTCAATTCAGCATTTTAATCATCTCCATGCTTTGTTTTACTATAGTTTTATTCATTTGAACCCTTCTGTGGACTTTCCAAATTAAGAATTCTTCCTTTACCTTGGTCGTGGTCACATCAAGTTTGTACTTTTTCATTCTTTTTAGCAACATTGTCATGCTAGAAAAATAATTATATGCATGGGGTTCAGCTCCTCATGTTGCTAACACTAATATCTCATTTTTCAAATTTTAAGTTCGTTTCACTTCCTCGCCATCGTCAAAGTTTCATAAACTTGAACATTTGGTGTAGCGCCATCAATTTTCCATTAATTAGTAAATTCACCCAATATATCCGTCCACTAGTTTTCTCATCATCGCTATGTAGGGAAAGTTTAAAATCATACATAAGAAGTTCTTTTCAAATGTCTTAGATGTGTTAATACTATTTTAAGTTTCAACATTCGTATAATTCCTTTCAAGTATTCAAATATAACTCTATATTGTAACAACCCCTAATATTGTTAAAAAAAAAAAAAAAAATAACTTTTACTACACTTTAATAAAACTAATATTTGCATGACCTCTTCCATCTTAAATAAAAACTTAACCTTTTTTCCATATAATTATGGAAAATATATTTTTTTTTTCTAAGAAAATATTTACAAAACTCCTAAAACTCATTCACCAATATAAGCAATTCTAACAATAAGATTTATTATTTTTTTCATATTATTGTAGAGAATATATCTAGACTTTCATGCATATATTAGACTTTCATGCATATCATTGTCATTGTTTTATTAAAATATAAAACCTTTTCTTGTATAAGCTTAAAGAATATCTATTCATGCATCCTAATCAAAAGTATTGAATATGTATATATTTTTAATTTCAATTTATACAACCCTTTATCTTTTAATATACAAACTTATATATATAGATATATAATACTTTTTTTTCTATACATAAAACATACCAATTTATGTTTACCAAATAAAATAAGCATTTCCTTTTAAAATGATACTTTCCAAAATATATTAAATATCTATTCTACAACACTTTTCCATTCTTCATAACAGTGATAACAGTGATACTTTTCAATATATATATATATATATAAATATATTAAGTCATAACAGTGATACTTTTCAATATATATATATATATATATATAAATAAAACAATAATTAAAAGTTTTGGATAAGGCTTTAAATATTCTACTTTGAATTCTTACTCTTTTACAATGATATATATAAATATCTATTATATAAATGGAAACATTAACTGAGCTTGGAATATACTTTCAAGTTCCAATTCCATTTTTTTTAGTCCTAACTTTACTATCACTAAACAATTTCGAATATAACTAACACTTCATAAATAAATTATATTAAATTATCGACTACTGGCCACATATTCATATACTCGTAAGCCAATAATTAGATTTTACGGTAATACAATTACAAATATAAACTGAACGATTTGAACTTGGATAATACTCATAGTACTAACTTCACTATAATTGGACAACATCATAACTAAGTAACACATTAAAAAAAAAGCGTTGGAACATGTATAAATATGCTCTAAATGCCCAATAAGAATTCCGGACAGAGATTAAAGGTCATACGATTAAAAAGAAAGACATAGTTTTAAAAGAATCATGCTTGAATAGCGCATGCCGAGATCCATACAAAGATCCGACCCCGGACTGCAACAAGTCGCACAGAGGAGAGAATACTACGCGATCTGAAGGTTTAAACAATAAATTGAATATGTATCTTACCTGCACGCAAAGGGTTTTGATGCAGTAGATCCACACAAAAATTTTAATAACTGTATCACTGCAAGGTAAAAGGGCAGCTACGAAGACCAGTACTATATCGACAACGGATCTGTGAGATGTGTTCAAAGGTTAATCTTTCACACTAATTATTAAGTCGAAGCTCAGGGAAGCGAACTATTGACAGATCGCTCCACCGGTTATGCTGGCAAGATTTACACAAGATTCAGATCGAATTCATCCTCAACATACACAGTTAGAACAATTTATGGGTAGATTGCTTCACCGGTAAGGTTGGATAGGCACCCACACGGTTTCAGTTCGAATCTTTCCTGGCTATGCACGGTCACAGCAATCTATAGACAGAATGATCCACCGACAATACTGGGCAGACCTTCGTATAGTTCAGGTCAAATCCTCCTACAACATACAATAGATACATTGTGAGAGGCTTTAACTAACTGTTGATGCCGGGGGTGCACGGTAAGTGCAAAGTGCTGGAATGGGTCCAAGGCACACAACAGGGGATGAAAACCCAGCCAAAGGCTTCGAAAGACCCTGTGCAAGGGCAAATCTATCCTCGAGCTGTATGGTGTGGTTACCCACGGATATTTGGCCTCCACTGGCACTCTATGAGTAAAAGATTTGATCTTAAAAGATCGTTTTCCTATGAATGAAAACAAAGTATGAAAGCTGGTTAACAAACCTAACTTAACCTAACTAAGGAAAGAACCTATTCTAAGTGAGATCTAACCTAAAAGGAAAAGTTGATATCGTGCAGATCAGAATTGAAGTGTGATGAACAAGTAGTAAGTTTCTTGAACATAAATGTCTTCGGGTTCTTCACTTGTTAATTTAAAGCATTATCTATTAATGAAAATTAAGTGATAATTCTTCAAAGTGTTTAAGCCTATTCAAATATTTGATCTGTAATCATTGTGTTAATTGAAAAATTAACATTTGATTATACATATTTATTTGCATCGAATCATTTGCAGAAATATAAAAGTGAAAACATTCAATTAAAGAAATTCAATAGAACAATTTTGAGCATAATTCAGACATACAGAGAAATCAATATGAGAGATCTTATGCATTAATGAATGTCCTGCAAAAGATTAAACACAATAATCGATGACAAATTTGAAACAATAATTCAGCAATTCCCAAAGAAATTTGAAGAACAATAGAAGGTGGATTAAAAAGATAACTTTCTTGAATAGAGAAGTCTTGTACAAAAATTACAATGACCCTGATAAACAGAGTATCTTCAGTCCAAACTCATGCTGAATTGCAATTCAAAAATTCCCAACCCCTTTACTAAGGGAAACATTCCTCCTTATATACTAAATTTACATAAGAGTTCCAAAAGGAGAAATTCTACAAAATAGGGATTACAAAATCGGATCTAACCATCGATCCAAGAAATCTTGCTATTTTTAAGCTCAAAATATTTTCCGCCACCTTTCACAAAAGAAAGACTTGTTGTTTAATTAGATAAGGTCTCGTGGCACCATAAAAATTCAATCATAGATTGTTCATTATCATCGACAGGTGGTGTGGCTTGTAGAGCATCCGCTGTAGGAAATTCGAGGTCGGGGAACCCACTATCAAAAATAGAGAAATCCATTAGGGGATTTACTTCAGAAACGGTGGTCGGCACGTCACGCTCTTCATTGATTATAAAGTCCAGTATAACATCAGTATCGAGCTCAGTTGATCCCTCCAGAATTTCCTTCCTTTGATTTTCAGGGTTGTGAATGTAGGCAAACAAAGTTTCGAAGCCTTCTTCACTGCTACCGCTGTTAAGATCAGGAACACCTACATCAAACGGTGGTGACAACATTTCTTGATATAACAAGGGGTAGAGTTCTTCATTTTCAACCTGAACATTAGAAAATTTACCATTTGCATGAATATTGCTCATTCTGAATGAGTCTTGGATAGAAGGATATAAGAAGAATGTCGAACAGAGTGCTTCCTGTTTCAGAAGGAAATGGATGAACTCGAACTTTCATGTTAATTTCTATTTAAAGGCCAATCAAGAAAGTCGATGATAATCGGGCAGGGAAATCTGCAGTGATTAAACTGACCCAGTCAATTCATTGCAATTACTTCAATTGTAATGAAAAGAGCCGAGGTATGTGCCAGTCGGATCAAAGCTTGTGCAAAGTACGAGTTCAATTACTACCCGCATGATTTTAAACTGCCTTTACGATCACATCGTTTCAAGCAATATTCCATCAATAATTATGACGGGTGATTAATAACGGAAACGAAGGTTATGGTGATAAAGTTGATGTGAAAAAATGTCTCGACTAGGAGTTCCAGTACATGGGCTATCAATTCTTTGCACGTAACAAATCCGATCATTAAGATGTGGAACAAAAATGACAAGATGTCAAAGCTCAAATCCAGACATGGAGAACTTAAGGCGGAGAGATGGCGTCCATCCAACATGACGTAATTGACAAACTTGTAATAGTGCCCGCTATCATGAATTACACAGGAAAATGATAATTTGGCAGAACCAAGTTTCAAAAGACAAGATGGCGAAGGCTGATTTAACTGATTACCTAAAATCAACATGACCGCGAGATCATAACAGACGGACGACGGAAATTAACCGGAGCGGATTCGGAATCGGGTTCAAAAATTTTCATAAAGTTCTTATTCAAAGATTCCGCAAGCCGAAACCCGAAAGTACGAATTTGCGGGTTGCGGGTATGCAAACGGAAGTAAAAAGGATTTCCAAAAGTCGAAATCCGACTATGAGGTGGCGGGATTCTGAAACATTAAACTGTGATGTAAAAATAACCATCCTGAAAGCCGCATCCCGAAAATACGGGTTGCGGGTTTCGGGGGCACACACCAAATAAACAAAAAAAAAACATAATCCTGAAAGCCGAATGCCGCCACTGTGGGGTTCGGGTTTCGGGGTAATTATTTCTCAATCCTATTAAAGAATGATTCTGCAACCCCCAGCCGTCGGGTTGTGGATTTTGGAATCGGCAAAACCAAAACTTAAAAACAATAGTCCCGCAACCCGCACCGGTCGGGTTGTGGATTTCGGGTTCTCCACATGTCGGGTTTCGGGATGATGATAACAGTCAACAAAATACTCAAAAAATTTTCTCTTTTCAGACCGAAACACTTTGGAAGAAATAATCAAACCCTTAGAAACAAGCAAACCAAAAGCAAGGGTGAAGAATTTTAGAGGTAAAATCAAAATCTAAAATTTTCAAGATGACTTACCCAACATCTTTGCGTTTATTAAAATTGGGGGGGCTCCCGTGCTTAGCTAAGCATGGGATCTCTGGTGGCCATAACAAATGGCGACTGGCTGGGAAGAACCAGTTATCTATGCAATCAAATCCAACTAAAGACAACATGTCAATCAACTGATTTCTTGAAACTCAATTCAAAGAAGATGCTCAAAAGATAATAGCCAACAAACAGTGAACATGGAAATGGATAGATCTCAACAATGACCAATTTAAAGATAACACTCATCTAATAAGGAGATTTAGAGAGTAATACCAAATCTTTACCATAATGTAATCATTGAAAACTAGCTTGTGTTGAATCGGGGCACAGTCTTAGAAATGCTCATGGATATCCTAATTACAGATCCCCTTGGTTTATTAATCATATGTATACTTAATAATCCTCTATGGATTATATATATAGTCCTTTATCTTTTCATTTGTATTTTCTTTCCTTTTCTTTTCTTTCTTCTTTATATTTTTTTTATTTTTATTTTTTATACATGAAACCTTGTTGATACAAGACCACTATACTGACTTGGTGATCAGATGAAATAGTACCATTCACAGGCTTGATTTGGAAGCTGGTCAAGCTAGCTCAATGGTGAGACTCCTTGTCTTCTGGTTGTAAGACCAGAAGAAATTATCATGGCTTGGTAACCATATTGTGATAACTCCAGTCCAAGGTTAGACCCATGATCATAGCAGGGCTGGCTTGTGATAAGACCCCCCTTGTTCTTGTATACAACAAAAATCCCATAATGAAAGACAAAGCAATTTATTTTGGCCTAGGCTACAAGGCATTACCATGGCTTGGTGACCATATAGTGATAATGTTACTCACCAGTGCTTTGCGGATCATGAATGGATCAACCTGTAATACGATCTTCCACCTTCCAGCAGAACTGAAAGTCATCTTCCAAGTGTGGTGGCTTGATGTGAAGATGTCATTCCACTTTAAACACTTATGAACTTAATGGGTTGGCTTAATAACAAGACCACCCACTTTGTAACTTATAATTTTAAACAAAATTCATATTCAAAGTGATTGTAAAAGGATCCATGAGCAGTTGAAGTTGGTCAAGTTATTATGATATGTTGTTCAACCATGAAACACCAGATAGAGAAATGATGACCATCCTCCATACCTCATTTACACAAATAAAGCATTGTGAAATATAATGATCAAAGTGAAAAGTATCCAAAGGCACTGCACTTATTTGACTATTTATTCTTCAGAGCAAATTCTAATCGAAAGCCAAAAAGTAAGATTGATAACGATGCTGAAACTTCAAAAGCAATTGTTGCTAAGAAAAGTTATCATAAGCCATTACAACAAGTGTGAAGCCTTGTTAATGAAAATCAAAACAAAATAAGAAAACCAATCAAAATGTCAATGCAATAAAACAAATGATTGAAAAACAAACCACACCTATGTACAAGTGCACTAGATTGTTCAAACAAAATACTTTTTGAGAAGAGACACATTCACTGGGAAGGTGTCTACAACTCCCCCTAGCGTCTGTAATCGAACAGTGTTGGGACCAATCTTTTTTGTAATAATGAAAGGTCCTAACCAAAGGCGCTGAAACTTGGTGTACTGATTCTTATCTTTATGTTGCTTGCCCCATCTTAGAACCAGATCACCAATAGAAAATTCCCTATCAGATGAATATTTTTCATCAAACCATCTGCTGATGATAATACAACTTGTTCTTGGCTATTTCCCTGTCCTCCTCTAGCTTCAAGAGGGTGTCAATTGTTTGCTGGAGGGGAGAAGAATCATCTTCTTGGACAGACTGGGCCAATTGTAGTGAAGGAATGGTAAGATTAGTGGGAAGGATGGCTTCTTTGCCATAAACCAAACAGTAGGGAGAATTTGCAATTGCTGCTTTTGGGGTAATTCGATCTGCCCGTAATGCATTATACAACTGTGTGTGCCAATCTTTGTGATGAGAAGCTACAGTCTTCTTGAGAATGTTTATCAGGATTTTATTCGATGACTCAGCCAAACCATTACCTTGAGGATAATAATTGGTGGAAAAATTAATCTTAATCCCCATCTCAAAGGCATATTCATTTATATCGATTGAAGAGAAGTAGGATGCGTTATCAAAAACCAAGTACTCTGGAGCGCCAAAGCGCGTGACGATCTGGCTATCAAGGAAAGAGATTACTTGGGTAGCGTTACATTGTTTAAGAGGAGCTTCCTCCACCCATCTAGTGAAATATTCTGTGGCTGTGAGGATATACTTATGTTGGAGGGATGAGGGAGGGTTTATAGGCCCAACAAAATCCAGTCCCCACTGTTGAAATGGAAACTGAATTGTAACTGGTTGTAAAGGAAATGCAGGTTTCCTAAACTTCCCTGTGCATTTCTGGCATGGCTCACACTTCCTGACATAAGTATAATCATCTTTGAACAATGTGGACCAATAATATCCGGCCCTAAGAATCTTGTGTGCTGTAGTCTCTGCTGAAAAATGGCCTCAAGCAGGACTTGCATGAAATTGAAACAAAATGTCACCAGTTTCATGTTTTTCCAAGCATCTAAGAAATACTCCATCGTAATTTTTTCTAAAAAGAACATGATCAATGAATTGATAAGAAGCAGATTTCAGTCTTAAAGCTCTTCTTTTTTTTAAATCAAGGGTTTCAGGAGCAAACCCATGGTTCAGGAAAAATATGATATTGTCGTACCATTCCAATGTCGAGGCATCGATAACATTAACAACACCTGAGGGAATTTCTTCCTCGTGATCCCATTTGGACTGCTGTTGTGCGGGGTCGTTGGATTGCGCAATAAGAAGACAAAGGCCTTGGCCTTTTACAATTTTAGCCGGTTTGATCTCAAGATCATATTCTTGTAGTGCGGTCATCCAATGGGCCCTCTTTTCCCCCAATTCTTTCTGGATGAGAACATTTCTGATAGCAGAATATGGAACAATGACTTTGGTTCGAGACTTCAGCAAGTAGGGTCTGTAATGTTTGACGAATTTATAGACCGCATAGGCTTGCTTATCGATCTGCAAGTATTTAAGCTCTGCATATTTGAATGTTGAGCTCATAAAAGAGATCAGGATTTCGGTATCATTGTCATGCTTTTGAGTTAAGACAGTTGCATAAGAGAAGGCAGTGGAAAAAGTATAAAGAATGAAATCCTTATTAAAATCTGGGGACATGAGAGCAGGAGATTCTGCAATGGCCTTTCAAATTCGGATAAACGCATGACCACGTAAACTGCACATCTTTCTTGACCAAAAGTTGTAATGGTTAAACAATCTGGGCAAAATTTGGTACAAATCTACGTACAAAATTAATCTTACCTAAGAAGGAATGCATTTCTTTGCGCGAGCCTGGTAAACCATTCTTTGAAATAACCTCTGTACGTTCAGGATTTATAATCATACCTTCTTTCGACAAAATGAAGCCAAGAAGCTTTCCTTCTGTTACTGCAAAAATAGATTTCTTCGGGTTGAGACAAATACCGAATTTTCTGCAGCGATCAAAAACTTGTTTCAAAGCAAACACATGTTCATGTCATTTTTAGAGTAAATAGTGATATCGTCAAGGTAAACCACGATAGAATTATGCATTAACCCTCGGAAAGCTATATCCATAGCTCTCTGAAAAGTAGCTCCTGCATTGATCAGCCCGAAAGGCATCCGTCTGTAGGCAAAAGTACCCCATGGGGTCCTGAAAGCTGTTTTCAACTGATCGTTTGGGGCAACCATAACCTAGTTATACCCCGAAAAACCATCTAGGAGGGAAAACATCTCTGACCCTACTACCTTTTGAAGAATCTTCTCCATTGGTGGAACGGGATAGTTGTCTTTCTCAGAAGCCCGATTTAGGTTCCTGAAATGGACACACAATCGAATTTCCTCGCTTTTCTTACAGACAGGTACTAAGTTAGCGATCCATTGAGTGTGCTTGACTGGAAAGATAATTCGAGCAGTGAGAAGCTTCTCCAGCTCCATTCTTACAGAAGGCTCCAAACTGGGGTGTATCTTCCGCAGCTTTTGTTGAAATGGCTTAACCTATGGTTTCATGGGTATATTATGAAACATGACGCTAGTGTCAAACGTTTTCAACTTGTCATACGTCCAGGCGAAAACATCTTTATACTGTTTGCACAATGCAATAATGGCTCTGCGTTCTTCAGGGGTACAATCAACTCCCAAATTGATGAAACGAGGTTCTTGTTCAGTGCCTAGGTTGACCCGTTCATAGTTCAAGGATGAGCTTTGAGTTTTACAATTGGTTTGAGATTTAAACTTGTCCTGCAAATCGTAAAACTTTTCTAGATTGATGACAGACTTCGGGATGACGTTTGAGGAATCAGTGAGAGGCTTTTCATGTTCTACTTCATCGATGGCCATGTCTTGAAACGTATCCTGAGCAGTGAGGAAGTCGAGTATCTTTCGGTCATCATCAAATACTTTCCAATTAGTCACATTATCAGGAATGGATGGTCTGTACATCAATTCGATTGAAATTTTTTGAGGAGAAAGACCTTCCGGTGGGATCATTCTAGAAGCTGTGTTTGCTAACAGGTCTACATCAAAATGTTGTGACTTGGGAACTGATTTAATATTGAATGTCGAAAATGAGTTGGTTAGATCCCTTACCAACTTTTGATAATTAGCCAAACACGGAGATAAGCAGTGTATTTTATTCCTGACTTGCTTGACTATAATTTCGGAGTCTCCATAGCATTCTATTGCTTATACACCTAAATCAATGGCCTTCTTAAGCCCCTGCACAAGAGCTTCATATTCGGCTACATTATTAGTGCAATCAAATTCTAACCTGCAAGCAATCATGATTTTCATTCCTTTAGGATTGATAAGAACACAACCCGCTCTAGCTCCGTCCTTGGACTTGGAGCCATCGAAAAATAAGGTCCATGAGATAGGGTCTAATCTAAAATTCGTATTCACATTATATACATTATGCATAATTTCACCAGAAAAAGGTACAGAAGTAACCTAAGTGATATGTGATTCGTTTTGAATGCTTTCTTCTCGTGAGGCATCAGCTGGGAATTCACTGAAAAAGGTATCGAATGTAAATTGCTCTATACGAGAGGTGAGATAACCAGCAGGTTCACTTGAATCATTAAGATCAGTAACTGTCTGTTTCATAAAAGGTTCTCTGCTGATCTTAATTTTATTTGGTTGACCATTGTAAGGAAACCATAAATGGGACCAGTCGGTTGCAAAGTAACCTTTAAGTTTCTCTTACCAGTCCCTACTTAACCACATCCCATAGGCTTCTGGGATGTCAGCTATCACAATGTCAACTGTCTGATGGATCCTGGGATCAGCCGACAGTGTAAGTCGAACGTTTCTCAATTTTCCAACCACTCTGACTTTGGATCTGTCAAGTTGCACAATCTGGGTTGGACAGGGTTCTCATGTTGCATTCAATTTTCTGTAAACAGAGAGGGGCATCACATTTGATGATGCTCCTGAATCTATCATGCAGTTGTGCACATTCCGGTTGAAAATATCAAAAGTAAGCAAGAAAGGAGGAGTTCTCTTACTTGCTGGTTTTTTATCATCAATTTTAGTGACAGAGTCTAGGTTATTATTCTGTGACTCTCTAGACTATTTGACTATCATGTTTTTAGGTAAAGAATCCCTCATAGCATGAATCTTGAGTAGCTCAAATAGAGAGATGTTTGCTTTGACTCTTTTTAAGTCTTCAACCAGGTTGTACTCCATTTGAGGGAGGACCGTATCCTTCTGTGGGACAATCTTGTTTCCTGTGGGAACCGGGGGAGAAGATGAAGGTTCTTGAGGTGGCTGTGGTCTTAACCTTGTATTATAAGGATGTTGTGTGTTAAATACCGCCTCAGGTTCTTCTTCTTCTTCACACATAGGAAGTTTTGAAAATCAACCCACAACATCAACCTGTGGATCATATTCTGCTTCCTGTTCAGGTAGTGGAGGATTCGGGGTAGTCTGATTGTTGGAAGTGCCAGGGGTGACTTGAGATTCTGCTGCCAATGCTCTAAAAATAGAAAAGAGTTCGTCGATTGTGAGTGCATCTGTCGGATTTGGTGGTGGTGGATTTTGTGGAGGCTGGTAAGGTCTTCTAAACGGAGGCCTTACAAAACCTCTGTTCTGATTCTGATTATCATTAGTGTTCTTCTTCAAATCCACCATCTCATTTGACATCTTCTGAAGGAACTTTTTCATTTCAGTCATATCAAATGGATCCTTGTTCTGAACTGTAGGTTTAGGGACATTCTCAATTTTCTTCCTGGAAGTGGAAGGTTGTCCTTCGGAAGCCTCTGGGCTGTCTTCCAGACAAAAGATGTCCTTCTCAACTTGGATTGCTTCATCAAATGCTTCCAGTAAAGTACCCTTATGTGCCCTTTTGACCCATATTGCAATAGGGGGAGACAGACCCTTTTCATAATAAGCCACCAACAATTATTCAGCGGGAAGAAGATTGGTAGGAATTCTATTTTTGAGATACGAAAACCTTTGGTTAAAGTCTTTTACTCTTTCTTTTCCTTTGATTTTCATGGAGGATAATTCTAAGACAAGATCTTGCAATGTTTTGTCATCCCCGAATTTCTGGGTAAAATGTTTCTCGAATTCATCCCAGGAAGTTATAGATTGGGCCAGTAAAGAAAAATACCAAGTTGCCTCTCTACCCTCAAAGGTGTATGGAAAGAGTCTCCATACTACATCCTCATGTACCACGCTTCTAATCCTGATTGCTTGCATGAAAGTTTTTATGTGATCCAAGGCAGGTATCTTGTCATCAGGCTTGTATTTAGGCAGCCATTTCTCAGTATTCTTTGGTAATCTATGTTGATCACCTAATATGAAAACTGCACCTTGGTCAAGCCAAGGTCTGTTTTGACCTTCTCCGGCCATTGGAGGTTCTTGTTCTTCTTCTTCAGATGACGAACTAGAAGAATTTTCTTCGTTTGAGGAAGATGATGAAGATGAAGGAGGGGACGGTGGTGGACCATTGGCTCCAAGATTTGGCTCACCTTGTGTTGCTATGTGAGTGGTCTCACGGTTATATTCAGGAGAATCCGGTCGATGAATCGATTCTTGGTTTTCAGGTTGTTGATCGACTGTGTGTTGATCCTGTGTGTTTAGATCAGTGGCATACTGAACCTGTAGGTCACTAGTCTGTGTAGTGGGAATTTGTTGATCTTCCCGACCACTAGTCTGTAGAATATTTTCTAAGTTTAAGGCTGCCAGACCATGTCGTCTTTGATCGGCAAGTCGTTGTTCTGCTCTTAAGACCCTATCGGTAGATGTTTTCAATATCTGCTCTAACGAGATGGGCCCTCTTATAGGTGATGTGAAAATGATATCTCCTATGTTCTCCTGCTGTATCACAGGTGTGACAGGTATAGCTATAGGTTGCGTAGATGTAACAGGGAGAACTGTGGGTCGTGAATCAGTTAGTTGTTCAGATGTTGAAGCCCTAGTTTGGCTTCGGGTTCGAACCGTTGAAGTAATTGCTGGAGGAGGTTTATTAGTTGTTTGCTTAGGCATGTTTTACTAGTGGCCCTCCTTCTAGCGCCATTTGTTGATGCCTCAGGGGTGCAGGGTAAGTGCAAATTGATGGAATGGGTCGAAGGCACATAATAGGGGATGAAAACCCAGCCAAAGGCTTCGAAAGACCCTGCGCAAGGGCAATTCTATCATTGAGTTGTTTGGTGTGGTAATCACCCACGGATATTTGGCCTCCGCTGGCACTCTATGAGTAAACGATTTGATCTTAAAAGATCAGTTTTCCTATGAAGGAAAACAAAGTATGAAAGTTGGTTAACAAACCTAACTTAACCTAACTAAGGAAAGAACCTATTCTAAGTCAGATCTAACCTAAAAGAAAAAGTTGATATCGTCCAGATCAGAATTTAAGTGTGATGAACAAGTAGTAAGTTCCTTGAATAGAAATGTCTTCGGGTTCTTCACTTGTTAATTTAAAGCATTATCAGTTAATGAAAATTAAGTGATAATTCTTCAAAGTGTTTAATCCTATTCAAATATATGATCTGTAATCATTGTGTTAATTGAAAAATTAACATTTGATTATACATATTTATTTGCATCGAATCATTTGCAAAAATATAAAAGTGAAAACGTTCAATTAAATAAATTCAATAGAACAATTTTGAGCATAATTCAGACATACAGAGAAATCAATATGAGAAATCTTATGCATTAACGAATGTCCTGCAAAAGATTAAACACAATAACCGATGACAAATTTGAAACATTAATTCAACAATTCCCAAAGCAATTTGAAGAACGATAGAAGGTGGATTAAAAAGATAACTTTCCTGAATAGAGAAGTCTTGTACAAAAATTACAATGACTCTGATAAATAGAGTATCTTCAGTCCAAACTCCTGCTGAATTACAATTCCAAAATTCCCAACCCCATTACTAAGGGAAACATTCCTCCTTATATACTAAATTTACATGAGAGTTCCAAAAGGAGAAATTCTACAAAATAGGGATTACAAAATAGGGATTACAAAATCGGATCTAACCATCGATCCAAGAAATCTTGCTATTTTTAAGCTCAAAATATTTTCCGCCACCTTTCACAAAATAAAGACTTGTTGTTTAATCAGATAAGGTCTCGTGGCACCATAAAAATTCAATCACAGATTGTTCATTATCATCGACAGGTGGTGTGGCTTGCAGATCATCCACTGTAGGAAATTCGGGATCGAGGAACCCACTGTCAAAAACAAAGAAATCCATTAAGGGATTTACTTCAGGAACGGTGGCCGGCATGTCAAGTTCTTCATTGATTATAAAGTCCCATATAACATCAGTATCGAGCTCAGTTGATCCCTCCAGAATTTCCTTCCTTTGCTTTTCGGGGTTGTGAATGTAGGCAGACAAAGTTTCGAAGTCTTCTTCACTACTACCACTGCTAAGATCAGGAACACCTGCATCAAACGGTGGTGACAACATTTCTTAATATAACAAGGGGTAGAGTTCTTCATTTTCAACCTGAACATTAGAAAATTTACCATCTGCATGAATATTGCTCATTCTGAATGAGTCTTGGATAGAAGGATATAAGAAGAATGCCGAACAGAGTGCTTCATGTTTCAGAAGGCAATGGATGAACTGGAACTTTCATGTTAATTGCTATTTAAAGGCCAATCAAGCAAGTCGATGATAATCGGGCGGGGAAATATGCAATGATTAAACTTATCCAGTCAATTCATTGTAATTACTTCAATTGTAATGAAAAGAGCCGAGGTATGTGCCAGTCGGATCAAAGCTTGTGCGAAGTACGAGTTCAATTACTACCCACATGATTTTAAACTGTCTTTACGATCACATCATTTCAAGCAATATTCCATCAATAATTATGACTGGTGATTAATAACAGAAATGAAGTTTATGGTGATAAAGTTGATGTGAAAAAAGGTCTCGACTAGGAGTTCCAGTACACGGGCTATCAATTCTTTGCACGTAACAAATCCGATCGTTAAGATGTGGAACAAAAATGACAAGATGTCAAAGCTCAAATCTAGACATGGCGAACTTAAGGTGGAGAGATGGCGTCTATCAAACATGAAGTAACTGACAGACTTGTAATAGTGCCCGCTGTCATGAATTACACAGGAAAATTATAATTTGGCAGAACCAGGTTTCAAAATACAAGATGGTGAAGCCTAACTAAAATCAACATGACCGTGAGATCATAACAAACGGACGACGGAAATTAACCGGAGTGGATTCGGAATCGTGTTCAAAATTTTTCAGAAAGTTCTTATTCAAAGATTTCGCAAGACGAAACCCGAAAGTACGGATTTGCGGGTTGCGAGTATGCAAACGAAAGTAAAAAGGATTTCTGAAAGCCGAAATCCGACTATGCGGGTGGCGGGCTTTGGAAACATTAAATTGTGACGTAAAAATAACCATCTCGAAAGCCACATCCCAAAAATACGGGTTGTGGGTTTCGGGAGCACACACCAAATAAACAAAAACAAAAAAAAAACATAAGCCCGAAAGCTGAATGTCGCCATTGCGGGGTTCGGGTTTCGGGGTAATTATTTCTCAATCCCACTAAAGAATGATTCCGCAACCCACAGCTGTTGGGTTGTGGATTTCGGAATTAGCAAAACCAAAACTTAAAAACAATAGTCCCGCATCCCGCACCTGTTGGGTTGCGGATTTTGGGTTCTCCACATGTCGGGTTTCAGGGTGATGATAATAGTCAACAAAATACTCAAAATTTTGGCTCTTTTGAAACCGAAACATTTTGGAAGAAATAATCAAACCCTTACAAACAAGCAAACCAAAAGCATGGGTGAAGAATTTTAGAGGTAAAATCAAAATCTAAAATTTTCAAGATGACTCACCCAACATCTTTGCGTTTATTAAAATTGGGAAGGGCTCCCGTGCTTAGCTAAGAATGGGATATGTTGTGGCCACAACACTAACCAAAGTCTCATAGTCAATGACTGGCGAACAATATGACTCCTATACAAATTGAAGCAATTAAAACCTATAGTTATCTTTTCATCATTAACTTAATTAATAGTTCGAAAAAAAAAACAATTCATTCCAGAAATCCTTTTTCTCATGACCCCCTCGACATTCTATGATCTTTACAGAAATTAATAGGCATCCAATACTGAATTGGACTTCTTGAACCTAAGATCGAGGTCTATTTAGATTCGATCACTACAAACTTCTTTAATAAATATATATATATATATATATATATAAGAAATAGGAATAAATAAATATATATATATATATAAGAAATAGGAACATAGGTATGCGATCTTGAGTCAAATACACTTCTAAATTAAATATTTAACACAGTAAACAGGGCGACTAAAGAGAGCTCCAGTTGAGTTATTATGTGACACTATTACTTATTGGCAGTCAGTCGACAAAACGTAAATATGTATGTAAAGAAAACACCCAATCCGTCACGCTACGATTATCTTAAATTCTAAAGAGAACAGTCCATGTGTACAACTTTCAGAATATATATATATATATATATATTAGAATGCACAAACGTAGATATCCAACGCTTATAATATAATTGTACATACAACCCAATTCCATCATTCATTTCTACAGCAATAACATATATAAAGACAACTGATATATTTATAATACAAATCCTTAACAGATTCATGGTGAAATACGATCTCACATAATAGCGATCTCCTATATCTAAGGGTAAAGGTCATAATCCCAAGATTCTATAAATCGACGATTGGCGGACAGTAGGTAAAGGGGAGCAAATGTAGGAATATATGTAACCAAGTGTCTCTCCAACATGGTTTCTAAGATTCGAGTGCCAGCGAGACAGATCCTTACATTGATTTGGATTGGATAGCACATATCCCCCTTTTACAATGGTCGACAAATGGGAAAAATAGGAGGGATACGACACACAAGAGATTCGGAGTTACCCTTTCTACACGTCTCGACAGAAAGGAAGATAGAAGGATTGGAATGAACGCTGAGATCCAACAGCGAAATAAACATTAGCAGAGGTGTAGATCGGTTGTCTATCGTCTGCAATAAGTGATAATGGATTAGAAGATTCGCTCAGATCTAGAGCTTCTTTAATCAACAGAAAATAAACTCAAACGAATAGCAGAAATATAGATCGGTTATCCCTCGTCTGCAATAGATGATCAGGGATGAAAACGCAAATATCAGGTAGAGGAAATTCTCAGCAAAGTTTTGGACACGTGCTCAGCTACGAATTAGCTAGAGATATAACCTCAGTCTGACAATCTTCTGGATTGAAATGGATTCCAATTAAGATTTGCAATCGGCTTTGATTAGATAAAAAAAAATATACTCTCGACTAATAAATTAAATCCCATATGGAATTAATTTTTAAGATTAGAGGTACGAACTCGCACTCTGTACTGTAGAAACATTTCATACCAATATATTGAAATCTCATGTAGGTAAGGAGAATTTCAGATTCAAGCTGTAAAAAGAATTACATTGTTCGGGTAAACTTTTCTCACAGATAACTTAAAATCTCAGACGTAAATATTATTCAGGATTCAACTATAAACATTTTTCTGTTCTGGTAAACGTTTCATACATAAGCATTGAAATCTGAGATGTAAATATAATTTAGCATTCAACTATAAACATTTTTCTATTCTGGTAAACGTTTCATACAAATGCATTACCCTCTAAGTTGAGAATCAATTTAAGACTTCAAGCATTCTTAAATAAAATGAATAGAAAAAAAATAAATATTTTTAAGAGTGAGTAAAACCTGCAGAAAAATAGGTGTTACTGCCATAGATGTAGTCCTTGGAGAAGCTTTGGTCGATCCGCTCCTTATTTTGCATGGCTCACCGAAGACCCTCAAATAATATGAGTCTGGTGCCTTCAAGGCTCAACTGGCTTTGATACCAAATGTAGGGACTAGGGACCCCCTTTTCGGGGTCCCAAAAAAAAAACTTCCAGTACGATTTTTCAGAAGAAGATATAGAAGCCACGGATCTAGTTCTATCTATTGTAGTACATGAATGTCAATATATAAAACTATATACTCAGATTTATTCATTCTCAAAAATATTTAGCAAAATAAATAAAATAAAAATGCTTCAAACCTGTTTTCGACGATTGGTCCAGCGAATCGATGGAGTCCTCAAAGTGGTTTCCGCACGATCCAATCTAATCTCCTGACGAAGTACCGAGTGACCCCTCGGTTGACCTCCCTACCGTATCGGGGTTATTCTTCTTCACCTCGAACCCCCGAGCTAATGGGGTCGTAAGAACACACAATCTAGCCTCCCGAAAGGATCTCCCAATCCCCGTTTCGGCTAATCCCAACTCCAAAGATCATAACATAATCTGATATTATGATAACCATCCAGCATTAGGGAGCAAGAGATGTCTTTCTCTCCTTCTCCTCCCTCATTATATAGCAAAAGCCTATGTTCCATGTGTTTGTCCATGTACATATTTAATTTAATTTAATATTTTAATTTCCAATATTCTCAAATACATGTGTCTTCTTAATGTCTTTAATGTGCACTTAAATCCCTAGATCAGTGGGAGTTAGGTGTAGAAGAGTTCTACTTCTCTTTTGATTCTCATTTAGTTTACTTAACAATCTTTTAGTTAGACTTATTGCTTTTTACTTTTCTTTCTTTTCATAATATTAAGATTGAATTAAAAGATGATTCATTTTACTAAAAATATAATCTATTTTAAATTTCCTCTTTATAAAATAATTTAAATGAATAATAAAATTAATTAAAGTAAAATCTTGAATAATAATAAAAGAAAAACAATTCTTTTATTAATGACCTATTTCAATTCTTTCTCAAAATAATGAATTCATTTAAATAGAATCTTTAATGGAATGATTTAAAATAATAAAATCCATAAAATTAGAATCTTTGAAGAAAAATAATTCTCTTATTATTAATATTTTTTAATCAGCATAATTAATCAAATTTAATATTGAATAAAATCAATCTCTTCAATTCCTTTTCAAGTTAATAAAATCAATTAAAATGAATAATTCAAATTAATGAAATCAATTAAAAATGAAATCTTGAATATAATTTTTTTTTTTTAAAGAACAAAATGAAATAAAGTATTCTTTAAATCTTATGTGAAATTTTCATTTATACCATTGATTAATTTTCCTCTTCTCGTTCTTGTAGTGCCCCTAGACTTTTGTAGACATTGAGGGCACCCGCTGAGTGACCTAGTCGATTGAAACATTAATTAAATAACCTTTTGGCCTTATTTTTTAGTATGTGTATCTGAACTGTTGATGTAATTGAATAATTGCATATGTTAAACGATTAGCTATGACTATGGAAAATTATGTTGATAGATAATGCTTAACAACTAGCTGTACGGTGATTATGTAATTGTCGATGAAATGAATATTTGATTAGATGAATAAGAAGTTTGAATAAATCATAAATGTTTAACAATACTAGATTTAGAAATCAGATGATGATTATCGAGGACAGTGCTACTAATAAATTGTTGTGAGAAGTGTGTGTAGAAACAAGTGAGATGGTTCACCAACGGACACACAAAGGAACATGAAGGGTCGTAGAGTACGGGTAAATCACACACAGGGGGAGCGACGACGATGTTGGCTTCCGACAAGAATACCACGCATGAGCAGCTAAGCACTGATCCACTTGCTCAAGAGGAATGCGTGAGGGCGTACGAGGTGGACCACGATGGAGCTGGTCACGTACGAGTTGAGGGGAACGCAATGAGAACAGACTCACTCCTCAGCGCCATTAGTTCCTAGATAGCATGTAGACGGAGGATGGATGGTAACGATTCCTAAAATCCCTACAAGATTTCCTGCAAGTCAAAACGGAAAGATGGTGGTAGAAGGGCCCAACGATGCAGTACCCTGTCGAGAACGGAAAGAATGAACGCAAGGACCCAACGATGCGGTACCATGCCAAGGAATGGAAACCATGGATGACTAGACCCGACGGAGTGGTGCCATGTCAGGGAATTAAAATTAAGGAACCAGGAGCCCAACGGCGTGGCACCGTGATCCTAGTGAGTTTCATTGTTAAATTTAACTGCATAAAAACTTATGAGAATAACTCTAGATTATTACTTAGCAAATGCATAAAAATAGTTTAGGCATTTGCACATGAATAGTTATTTTTGTTGAGCATTTAAAATAATAGAAATCATTATTTAGGAGCAAAATAGAATCCTAGATTAGACACCTAGTCAACAAAAAACTAGGAGTTAACTAAAGTATCTGGGGGACAGACTTGAGGAAACCTAGGGATTTAGGTGCATCTCCTAGAAAAGTTGACACTTGGATGGGTGAGTGTTTTAATTAAATAATTAATTAAAAATATTTAATTATGCATGAAGCGACATGTGTCGCATGAGATTTTCCTTTATAAGGAAGGCTTGGGGAATGGGTAAAGGGCCCATAATTTGGACGATTGTCGTAATTTTTGAATGCCTCAAAGACTTGCTGCTATCTAAGGGTTTGGCTTAGAAATCCTGGTGGGAAGGGAAGCCCAAGTTGAATTTCTGAAATACATGTGTGAACTCTACGGCCCGATTAGCTCGGGGGTCTGGAAGGAAGAAGAGTACTTCCAGAGTGGTTGGGTGGTTAACCGAGGTGTCCGTTGGTGACTGTGGTGGACGACGACGAAGAGTGGAACTGCGAACTATGTGGGACTTCACCATCGATTGGAGCTACCTTCGTTACAGGTTCTTTTACTTAATTGTTTTATTTTAAACCTCTGCAAATTACTTTTTATTTTATCGAAATTATAGATATGAACATTGTCTCGCTTAAGTTACAGCTCTGCAACTTAACTTTTATTTATCGAAATTACAGATCTGAACATTGTATCATTCAAGTTACTGCTCTGCAAATTAACTTCTATCTTATCGAAATTACGGATCTGAACATTGTCTCGTTGAAGTTACAGTTCTTCCCATTAAATTTTATTTGGTCAAAAGAAAATTAGATCTAGAGATTTTCTAGTTAAAGAAATACATCTGCAAATTTGATCGAAATGTTAGATGTTATACTTCTGTAAATTAAATTTTTTTATTGGGTCGAAATCATTTACCAGATCCACGGAGAAATCAATTTACTCTGAAATCTTTTGTATCTCTATCTTGTGCTTTAATGTAATCTCGATCTTCTGGAGAAAACAAGCCATTCTGATTATTTGTAAACTCTGTCTATTCCAAATCTCGATTTACGAGTGGTTGATTTCTCCTTCTTTTAGTAACTCTGTATCCTCTTCATGATTGGATTCCAAAACTGATTGTGGGAATCGTTCTTCTACTGAAGTTTAAGACTCTGTTTTAAAAATGACACCGACTTGGGTATATTCATTTGTTTTGTCAAATCGATTTCCTATGATCCTATTTTAACTCTGTTCTAGATTTTGAGCCAGATCTACTCTGTGCATCTAATACAAAACCGATCTGAGCTTTGAATCTGCTTTGATAAAACTCCAGGAGCCAATGATCTAAGTTACCAACGCCCAGATCTGAGGGAGGGATGTCTTTACACTGGATCTCCAAACTGTCCCTTTCGATTTTATCTGTTTATAACAATCTATTCTAATTTCTTGTATAACTCTGTCAATTGATGAACCTAGTTCCAGATCGATGAAGCAATCGATTACTCAAACCGTATTTGTAATGGCTTTTCATTGGTCTTTTTAAAATTTATATGTTCTATTTTCAGAATTGTAAAGGCGTTTCCAATCCCAGAAATATTAATGTAACCTTAGCATGAAATGTCTCTGTATTCCGTAGTGAAGGAAAAATTTAGATTTTGTTTCGATCTTAGATTTTGCTGATTTCAATTTGAACTTGAATGAGTCCCAAAGTTTCCCATTGCACATGGCGCTCTCAGGTCTGCATAATTTAATATGATCTTTAAATGCTCGGTAGTTCCTTTCCCCATTTTATTGGCATTTTCCAGACCTTATAAATCGATTTACATTTTGTTTTTTTTAAATCTCTGTGTTTCCAAATTAAATGTTGCTGGACGTTTTCCTGAATCGACATTTGTCTATTATAACATCTATGTGTTTCCACCTCAAGAAGTTGGACGTTTTCCAGAGTCCATTAAATACTCTTAGTTATCTTAAGTTTTGATGGGAATGGTTTTCATGTGTATACCTTTCGAATATTTAATTAGCTTCTCTTTTATCTTAAAATATTTATAGAGGCATATCGAATAGTTATGTTAAACATGTAAAAGAGTCAATTATGAAATATGCAAGTTTTACTCCTTGTTATGTGAAAGACTCAATTATAAATTAATTATTCTATTATGATGGATTATATGTGAATGCTATTGAATAAGTAGTCAATCATTCAGGCAATTTATATGTACATTATTATTGTTAAAAAGAAGGAATAAATCTTGTCTAAAAGAAAACTTGGAGTTAGTATACATTTAATTGTTGGATGGTGGTTATATGTACAAAGTTATTGAATATGATGGAATAGATCTCGTGTAATATACTTGGGGTGATTATATAAAATTGTTGGATAGTTTATATGTGCATGGTAGAAATGTGGTGAATAGGATTATACAATTACTTTAAGTGCAATTGTCCTTTTAAAAGATTATTTCATAGGAAGGAAAGTTACATAATATTAAGGTTATAGCTTAAATCATATTTTTAATTATATGTTATAGATATGTGCATTGTAGAAATGTTGTGAATGTGTTCGTATATTTACATTAAGTGAAATTGTCCATATAAAAGATCAATCAATAAAAAGGGAACTATCCAGATAGTGATGTTATAGGCATACATGGTGTGCAATCATTCTAATAAAAGTTCTATGTGCAATAATAATGTTATGGGAGCAATTATATTTACGTGCATGATAGAAATGTTAAGAAATAGTAAACTTTAATTAATATTACACTATTGATGTTTTCGCTTGAAAAGTTTAAAAACCCTAGAGGGATATCCTAGTAAAAACGAATGTAGGACATGATTGTACCCAATGAACTTCCGACTTTAGCATTACGAATTAATTAACATGAAAAAAAAATTAAAAAAAAATCACTTACTCAGGACTAGAGACCCTACATTTGGTATCAGAGCCGGTCGAGCCTTGAGTGCACCGGACTCATATTTCTATCAAGGGTTGTCGGTAAATTCGTGGAAGATTGAAATCAACAGCAACGACACCTCCGGGGCTTCAACCAAATGTTCGAGCGACCATTTCATCAGGTTAGAATGCACTTGATTTTTATATATTGGATGCATAACCTGTGAATTTAATTATGTTTGATTTATAATTGCAACGTAGAACCAACAGTTAAAGGATTAGGTGTACGTTGTTTTCTGTTTATACAAAAAAATTATCCTGTAGGTTCACCTTGCTAAAGATTAACCTCATGTCGATTATATCTGTTAAAGTGAAACAAAACCTTCTGCAGACTTCTTTGTTCTAACAATTTTGGGGAAATCGAGTTTTGCATGACCAAATCTTATTTTCCATTGAGATTTTAATCGACCTGCGCTTTTCTTAATTCCATGTTCTGTCAGTTTTGGGGAAATCGATTTTAACATGACCAAATCTTGTTTCCCATTGAGATTTTAACCAATCTACACTTTTCTTAAATCTCTGATTCTGTCAATTTTGGTAATGATCTAATTCGTATTCTGGCATTTAACTGTGTTGGAATTATAGATATATATATCTCTGTTTTAAATAACATTCTAGAATTTAAAGATATATTGAAACCGTTGATAGGCATCCCTATTTGAATCTTAATCTAGATTATAACTTGTGTTAAAAAAAAAACACTAATATCCAGTTTGAATTTTTTTTTATTTTTTTTTTTACATCCATCTCTGTGTATGAAAAACTTTGATCTCCAGATCGATGGGAAAGCATCTTCGATATTAAAATTGTTCTCCCCATATGGATTGGGTCTTTACCATCCTCGATCCGCGTGAGAATCCTTCCTCGGAAAGATCTGCTTAATTTTCTTTTCTCTCCTGACTGATAGTTAAAAACCCCAATCAACGGAAGACTCACCGAATTAGCGATCCTTCACTCGTTCTACATAAGACAGGTGTATGAAAGTCCTCGTTGAGTAGGTACCCCTCCTCGGATTCTTTATAGGAGTTTCCACAGGACGGAGATGGCTTGTTGCACTTGTACCGTAGAAAAACTCGGGACGATAGACTTCAGTGCATTTATAAAGTGGTCTGTTGGTTATTCTTATTAACACAACGAATTTCTTGCGTACCGAACTCTGCCGAATTAAAATGTGTGGATATTCATGATAATTATAAACCTCTGAGATCTTGATGACTCCAGATAGCATGCACTGCATTCTCGGTAGCTATCTCCTTTATTGTTGTTAACGTCTTAGTGGATATTCAAGTTTTACCACTATTATACCACTCTATTGTTAGCTTGTCTCACTAGGAGACATGTAATTTAAGGATAGATAACATCTACGAGTCTCTTGTAGACATTCTATTGGCTTTCCCAAAAATCATGGCGATAAAGTTTATCTCATTCGAGTCGTTGCTAAACTCATAGTCTAGCTGTTTAGTTATGTAAAAATTTGTTTTATATAAAAGTAGAACTCTTTAGAATTGCTCGAATTATAGTTTTATAGGGAAATAGCTTAAAGCTTTTATATATATATACACGTAGGTCCATTCCTTAAATGATTAATAGGAACATCATTTTGAAATGTCTCTTTCAAGGCTATAACTCTGCATACATGGATAATTGAGTGGATGTATAGATTTTTATATTTATGCTAAAAAAAAAAAAAAAACATAAATTAGATAGACTTCAATAATGTTATATGTAAGTATATTGAAGTATGTTTTAAATAATTCTATTAAGAAAGTGTTGGTTGATATTATGTTATTTGCTGGAATATAGTAAAGGAAACCATAAATTTTGTAGAAGTAGTTGCCATGTATATATTGGGTCATGAAATATTTATAACTATAATAGAATATGACCATTTGATGTTTCAACTATTATATAAGTACGGTGAAAAAAATAAAAAAATCATGGAGTAAAATATAGGTTGAAAAGAATTGTTTTGTTTATATATATATATGAAATACGAGAAACAAGTTTAAACATTATAAAAATAGAAATGCTATTTATAATTACCAAATTTTTATAACTTTCTTTTGTACATATGAAATTTTCATATAGAATTATTACTATCATTATAAAGAAGCTTTTATGGACAAATTAAATAATATGTTTACATGGTATCTACCAAGGAATGAAGATCCATGTATGGAATGATTTGGCTACTATAAGGTGTACATAAGTTTAAAGTGATCCTAAAATGGTTAAATTTATATTAAAGAAAACCTAAGTCAAAAGTTAATTAAGAATTATTTAATAAAAAGTTAATAGAAGTGTATAAATGATTTATATGTCATGAAATGGATTACTAAAATGGTTAAATCTATGTTAGTTGTTTCCTGACGTTGAAAATTATGGTCACAACTATACATCAATTAAGTACATTTCCAAAAATATAGAATATAGTCTAAGGATAAATTGTGCCTATAAAAGAAAAGGAAAAGAGAAGTCTTGTACTTAAGTCCATAATATACATAAGGAAATGCGTTATGCATATATATTAAAGAAAAAGAAAAGTCTTGTACTTAAGTCCATAATATACATAAGGAAATGCATTATGCATATATATTAATGAAAACATTTTATAAATGAGTTTGGGAAGGCTACGTAAGTTATTAGAATTATTGTATTTCATAAATTTTATGATAGAAGATTTGTGTGTAGTGCATTTATTGGAAAGGAAGTTAAGGTAAATTTTAAGTATAGTGGTTTTCATCAAAGTTTTTAATTTTCCAAAATTTTAGTGTATTTGGGATTTTGAAATGTGGTTTTGATTGGTAAGGTGTATATATATATATATGGTTTAGCAAGAAAATATAAATGTCATTGAAAGGAAGTTTTCTAATTACAGGAAATGAGCTTTACATTATATGTTGAACAAAAAAAAGGAATGTTTATATTTTGTTGAAAGAAAACAAATTTTATGTTATATATCGAGAAGAAAAGATGTTCATAATTAAATGTTCAGAGAAAGAAGACAGTGTTATTTTTGGGAGGATATATATTATTCAGAGGATGTCATAATTTGCGGAAGAAAGATTGTATATATACATTTAAGGAAATTGGATGAATGTTAAGAAGTTGTGAAATTGTAAATCTAATTATGAATAATTAGACATGGTAGTTGATTCATCAAGAAAATGTAATGAGGTACACAAAAGGCTAAGATCAAGAACTTTAGATGTACAAAATACCCTGGTGAAAGATTTCTTTATATTAAAGACAATTGATGCTAAGGGCCCATCAATTGGGAACATCATAAGTAGATTATAACTTTAGGAACATAGCCACGATGAGAAAACTGGTGGATGGATATATTTGGTGGATTTACTAAATGATGGGAAATTGATAAATTTTAACTCACAAGACACCATGATGCTTAGATTGATGAGACTTTGATAGATTGTCAAGGAAGTGAAACAAACTTAATAATTGAAAAGAGAGATATCTATGTCACTAGCACAAGGATCTAAGCCCAATGAAACTGATTTTTCTAGCATGACAATGTTGAATGAAAACATAAAAACTCGATGTGATCGGGACAACAGTAAAAGAGGAATTCTCCATTAGGAAAGTCCACTGAAAAGACCAAATGAAGATGATTTTAGTAAAACAAAGTATGGAGACAATCAACTCAATGAAATGAATGCAATAAAGCCAACAACAGGACATGGTCAAACCTTGATGAAAAGATGACTAGCCCTCGATATAGAACTTGATAAGGATAAGAAAAACACACATTATACAACTTGATGAGTCTGTCAAAGTAACCTTGTGACAACAAAAAGGATGAAATGAAGTAAGGATGTGATAAGCTAATTAACTTAGACACAATGATGCTGATGAAAGGACTAAGTGATAAAATTTAAAACTTTCGACTAAGTCACAAAGTTTCGATACCTCGAATCCTATCAATTTGAGAACAAACATTTAGGGGTTTTTGGAAGTAACCTTATGGAAATTGGTTTTGGACTAATTGAGGGTCTCCTGATTTGTTAAAACCGTGATTATATCTTACCGAATATGTTATGATGTTTACCTTCTCATCTTGGAGGGAAGGATGACTGAATAGTTTTGAAGATTTGCTTGGATTTACTATGCTAAATGATGACTTGATAAACTTTTGGGTGGTTATTGACACAACGTAGCTTGTAGATAATTTGGACATCATAGACCTTCATACATGACTGGGAGGTATGGAAAATCTAAATTGATATGGATAATTATGAAGGAATTATGGGATTCTCATTGCGCAAAGTTACGATTAAATTCCTGAGAATGAATATGGAACCAGTTTGCGTGCAAAAGAAAAATAATGATCTGAACCACTAATGCTTATGGCCATGACTGTTTGAGAAAATGGAAGAGAATGACAAGAAGATGAAAGGAAGAAATTAAATTGAAACCTAAATATCGAAAGTACTAGAACAAAATCTAACTTCGGGACGAAGTTCTAAATAAGTAGGGGTGTATGTAGCGCCCCTAGACTTTTGTAGACATTGAGGGCACCTACTGAGTGACCCAGTCGATTGAAACATTAATTAAATAACCTTTTGGACTTATTTTTGAGTATGTGTATCTGAACTGTTGATGTAATTGAATAATTGCATATGTTAAACGATTAGCTATGACTATGGAAAATTATGTTGATAGATAATGCTTAACAACTAGCTGTACGGTGATTATGTAATTGTCGACGAAATGAATATTTGATTAGATGAATAAGAAGTTCGAATAAATCATAAATGTTTAACAATACTAGATTTAGAAATCAGATGATGATTATCGAGGACAGTGCTACTAATAAATTGTTGTGAGAAGTGTGTGTAGAAACAAGTGAGATGGTTCACCAACGGACACACAAAGGAACATGAAGGGTCGTAGAGTATGGGTAAATCACACATAGGGGGAGCGACGATGATGTTGGCTTCCGACAAGAATACCACGCATGAGCAGCTAAGCACTGATCCCCTTGCTCAAGAGGAATGCGTGAGGGCGTACGAGGTGGACCACGACGGAGCTGGTCACGTACGAGTTGAGGGGCGCGCAGTGAGAACGGACTCACTCCTCAGCGCCATTAATCCCTAGATAGCATGTAGACGGAGGATGGATGGTAACGATTCCTAAAATCCCTACAATATTTCCCGCAAGTCAAAACGGAAAGATGGTGGCAGAAGGGCCCAACGATGCGGTACCCTGTCGAGAACGGAAAGAATGAACGCAAGGACCCAATGATGCGGTACCATGCCAAGGAATGGAAACCATGGATGACTAGACCCGACGGAGTGGTGCCATGTCAGGGAATTAAAATTAAGGAACCAGGATCCCAACGGCACGGCACCGTGATCCTAGTGAGTTTGATTGTTAAATTTAACTGCATAAAAACTTATGATAATAACTCTAAATTATTACTTAGCAAATGCATAAAAATAGTTTAGGCATTTGCACATGAATAGTTATTTTTGTTGAGCATTTAAAATAATAGAAATCATTATTTAGGAGCAAAATAGAATCCTAGATTAGACACCTAGTCAACAAAAAACTAGGAGTTAACTAAAGTATCTGGGGGACAGACTTGAGGAAACCTAGGGATTTAGGTGCATCTCCTAGAAAAGTTGACACTTGGATGGGTGAGTGTTTTAATTAAATAATTAATTAAAAATATTTAACTATGCATGAAGCGACATGTGTCGCATGAGATTTTCCTTTATAAGGAAGGCTTGGGGAATGGGTAAAGGGCCCATAATTTGGACGATTGTCGTAATTTTTGAATGCCTCAAAGACTTGCTACTATCTAAGGGTTTGGATTAGAAATCCTGGTGGGAAGGGAAGCCCAAGCTGAATTTCTGAAATACATGTGTGAACTCTATGGCCCGATTAGCTCGGGGGTCTAGAAGGAAGAAGAGTACTTCCAGAGTGGTTGGGTGGTTAACCGAGGTGTCCGTTGGTGACTGTGGTGGACGACGACGAAGAGTGGAACTGCGAACTATGTGGGACTTCACCATCGATTGGAGCTACCTTCGTTACAGGTTCTTTTACTTAATTGTTTTATTTTAAACCTCTGCAAATTACTTTTTATTTTATCGAAATTATAGATATGAACATTGTCTCGCTTAAGTTACAGCTCTGCAACTTAACTTTTATTTATCGAAATTACAGATCTGAACATTGTATCATTCAAGTTACTGCTCTGCAAATTAACTTCTATCTTATCGAAATTACGGATCTGAACATTGTCTCGTTGAAGTTACAGTTCTGCCCATTAAATTTTATTTGGTCAAAAGAAAATTAGATCTAGAGATTTTCCAGTTAAAGAAATACATCTGCAAATTTGATCGAAATGTTAGATGTTATACTTCTGTAAATTAAATTTTTTTATTGGGTCGAAATCATTTACCAGATCCACGGAGAAATCAATTTACTCTGAAATCTTTTGTATCTCTATCTTGTGCTTTAATGTAATCTCGATCTTCTGGAGAAAACAAGCCATTCTGATTATTTGTAAACTCTGTCTATTCCAAATCTCGATTTACGAGTGGTTGATTTCTCCTTCTTTTAGTAACTCTGTATCCTCTTCATGATTGGAATCCAAAAATTGATTGTGGGAATCGTTCTTCTACTGAAGTTTAAGACTCTGTTTTAAAAATGACACCGACTTGGGTATATTCATTTGTTTTGTCAAATCGATTTCCTATGATCCTATTTTAACTCTGTTCTAGATTTTTGAGCCAGATCTACTCTGTGCATCTAATACGAAACCGATCTGAGCTTTGAATCTGCTTTGATAAAACGCCAGGAGCCAATGATCTGAGTTACCAATGCCCAGATCTGAGGGAGGGATGTCTTTACACTGGATCTCCAAACTGTCCCTTTCGATTTTATCTGTTTATAACAATCTATTCTAATTTCTTGTATAACTCTGTCAATTGATGAACCTAGTTCCAGATCGATGAAGCAATCGATTACTCAAACCGTATTTGTAATGGCTTTTCATTGGTCTTTTTAAAATTTATATGTTCTATTTTCAGAATTGTAAAGGCGTTTCCAATCCCAGAAATATTAATGTAACCTTAGCATGAAATGTCTCTGTATTCTGTAGTGAAGGAAAAATTTAGATTTTGTTTCGATCTCAGATTTTGCTGATTTCAATTTGAACTTGAATGAGTCCTGAAGTTTCCCATTGCACATGGCGCTCTCAGGTCTGCATAATTTAATATGATCTTTAAATGCTCGGTAGTTCCTTTCCCCATTTTATTGGCATTTTCCAGACCTTATAAATCGATTTACATTTTGTTTTTTTTAAATCTCTGTGTTTCCAAATTAAATGTTGCTGGATGTTTTCCTGAATCGACATTTGTCTATTATAACATCTATGTGTTTCCACCTCAAGAAGTTGGACGTTTTCCAGAGTCCATTAAATACTCTTAGTTATCTTAAGTTTTGATGGGAATGGTTTTCATGTGTATACCTTTCGAATATTTAATTAGCTTCTCTTTTATCTTAAAATATTTATAGAGGCATATCTAATAGTTATGTTAAACATGTAAAAGAGTCAATTATGAAATATGCAAGTTTTACTCCTTGTTATGTGAAAGACTCAATTATAAATTAATTATTCTATTATGATGGATTATATGTGAATGCTATTGAATAAGTAGTCAATCATTCAGGCAATTTATATGTACATTATTATTGTTAAAAAGAAGGAATAAATCTTGTCTAAAAGAAAACTTGGAGTTAGTATACATTTAATTGTTGGATGGTGGTTATATGTACAAAGTTATTGAATATGATGGAATAGATCTCGTGTAATATACTTGGGGTGATTATATAAAATTGTTGGATAGTTTATATGTGCATGGTAGAAATGTGGTGAATAGGATTATACAATTACTTTAAGTGCAATTGTCCTTTTAAAAGATTATTTCATAGGAAGGAAAGTTACATAATATTAAGGTTATAGCTTAAATCATATTTTTAATTATATGTTATAGATATGTACATTGTAGAAATGTTGTGAATGTGTTCGTATATTTACATTAAGTGAAATTGTCCATATAAAAGATCAATCCATAAAAAGGGAAACTATCCAGATAGTGATGTTATAGGCGTACATGGTGTGCAATCATTCTAATAAAAGTTCTATGTGCAATAATAATGTTATGGGAGCAATTATATTTACGTGCATGATAGAAATGTTAAGAAATAGTAAACTTTAATTAATATTACACTATTGATGTTTTCGCTTGAAAAGTTTAAAAACCCTAGAGGGATGTCCTAGTAAAAAAGAATGTAGGACATGAGTGTACCCAATGAACTTCCGACTTTAGCATTACGAATTAATTAACATGAAAAAAAAAAATTAAAAAAAAAATCACTTACTCAGGACTAGAGACCCTACAGTTCTTGTCTAGGTACCTCTTCGGCGGGCCCTTCTGACAGTTTATTTTATTCCTTCTTATGAGGAGTACTACGTAGCGACCGGGAACTGTTACCGCGATATCTCAACTACGCTCCTTGGAGATTAAGGGATGTTGAGGGATAAGGTCTCCTTATTGCGTGCCCCTCAACTCATCGTACGCGACCAAATCATTATGGCCTTACCTGTATGGCATACACTTCCCCGAGTGAGATGAAACGGCTTCACCCATGCGTGGATTGCTAATCCAGGGTTGACAGTCAGTTGTCATACCCCTATGTGTTCTTTTCGTTCTTACGACCCCTATAATTCCATTGTGGATCAATCGGTAAATCATCTTACCTGCCATTGCACACACACACACACTCAAGCGCACATTAGTAGTGTTGCACTATGAAATATTTCATCATCCATCATAATATCTCAGTCAGTCGAGCATATATTTCATTCATCCTTCTATCTCAATCAGTCGAGCATATCTAACATTTAGTCATTCTATCTCAATCAGTCGAGCATATCCAACATTCAGTCATTCTATCTCAATCAGTCGAACATATCTAACATTCAATTATTCTATCTCAATCAGTCGAGCATATCTAACATTTAGTCATTCTATCTCCATCAGTCGAGCATATCCAACATTCAGTCATTCTATCTCAAATAGTCGAGCATTCATTTATTAAGTAAAGTAATAGTTTCTATAACTGTCGTTAAAGCATTTTCAAAGTAAATTCAAATGGTCTGTGTTTTACTTAGCTGGTTCATTTCAAAACTAGTACCTCTTTATTCTAAACAGTTAAGGTACTGAGGCAGGCATTACACATGCATCATATTAAAAGACGATAATTTCATAGTTATAGTTATAGTATCGCAATACTTATGTTTCATGAAATAGTATGCGCGGGGAGCAAGTGACGACACAAATTAATAATTACAATAGTAAAACTGACATAGGAGTATTACTGCACTTAATTGTCGATAAGACAATTAAAAAGCTTTAAATATAATTACTTGCTATAATTAATTATTATCTAGTTCAGTTATTTGATAGACATTTATTACTTCCGCACAACATTTAATGCTAAACTAATGCTTAGAAAAATTTTTAAATTTTACGAAATTTTGGGATGTTACATATTAGTAGCATTTGCAGATATGCTACTAGTAGAATTTGTAGATAATCTATTTCTCATTAATTATACACATCCTCTTACTTTCTTACTATTGACATGTTTCATCATTCAACAATGCCATTCACCTGATTTCTCATTTAACTGTTGAAGTTACCTTTTACATACTTCATATGATGCAAGAAATGTTGAGATAACCCCAACAGATTAAATTCAAAATGAGGATAATATATCAGTAGCATTTGCAGATAATCTATTTTTCATTGATTATACACATCATTTTACTTTCTTACTATTCACATGTGTCATCATTCAACATTGTTATTCACCTATTTCTCATTCAAATATTGAAGTTATCGTTTACATACTTCATATACATAATCATGATCATCCAAATTTATTGTGACTGCCCCGGATTGCAACCAGCCTATTTCCATCTAAACTATAGATCTACCATGTGCCTAAAGGGATAAAATCCCTTGAGATGCAAACCTATCCAACAAGAGATTGACAATGAAGATGGTTTGCACCTCATGGTATTTGATCCCTCTCAGCACAAGGCAAATCTGGAGTTTAGATGGATCTAGGATGGTTAATAATAATATGATATATGATTGAATAATTATAGTATGTATGTAGAAAAATGGGTGTATGTATAGAAACAATACATAGTAATAGTAAGTATGGTTTATGGTATGAGTGTATGATGGTGTGTTGTATAGCCAGTAATTGTTTTTTAATTAGAAGATTTTGGTAGTAGGATGTTTGGTTGTTTGAGGTGACTATGTATTTATTTGGTTGATATTATAAGTAGTGTGCTACATGTAAATAATTAGTAATGTAATGTATGGTTAGTATATGGGGATTAGATGGGATTGTTGTCTAAGTATGTATAACATTTCTATCGATGGAGTATGTATGCAGGAAATATGTATGATTGTGTATGTGTGGAGTGTTTACATAAGTGCAGTATTAGTAGTGTTTGTGTGATGATGTTGGTTGTATATATGTATTATTAATATATGGATATTATACATATCGTCACGTGATAATAATTATCTACAATGAACTATGATAAATAGTAATTATTCGATATGATTGGTATCGTTGAGGTATGATGTTTGAATAGTTGATGTATGTTGTTTGATACTATTGGTTGTTAATGATTTATGTTCGTTGATTAATGGTTGATACATGTACGATATTTTCATTACTGTATGTATGGATATTATTGGTTGTTATGGTTGTTATGTGTATGATTGATGAATGATGGTTGATTTTGAGTGGATGATGTATGGATGATACTATTATTCATATGGTTTCTATTGGTTGTTATTTTCGTCATTGGTTGATATTGGTATGATTGATGTGCTTGGATGATGTTATTGAGAAACTAATCGGATAGATGTGATTGTTAAATATTAATGTATTATGATTGATGTATCATGATTTGATCGATGTATTCCGATTAATGTATTATGACTGATGTGTTTTAATTGAAGTATTTTGCTTGATATATTTTGCTTGATGTATTTTGATTGATGTGTTTTGGTTTATGTATTCCGGTTGATGTATTTTGCTTTTGGTTGATATGTTACAGTTGATGTATTCTCGTTGATGTATTATGGTTGATTGCATCAAGAGGCGCTCTACAACCCAGCATGGGGAAGATGATGTCATGTCCATAACGTAGCGTTATGCACACCAATATAAAATAATTAAATTAAATTAAAAAATATTTATGTCGGCTTAATAAAAATAAACAAAATCAAATTCCAATATGGGGGAGATGTTGCCACATCCATAACATGGCGTTATGCACAAAAGAAAATCAAAATTGAATTGATGTAGGCTTAAAATAAAATTTAAAAAGTAATTAAATTGATGTTAGATTGAATTTAGGAATATATACAAAAATTTTACACTAAAAAAGTAATTAAATTGACGTAGTCTTATTATTTACAAAACTTTTACACCAATTCTCATTTATTACTATCGTAAATAAATAAATATCATAAATTTTTACAAATAGATGAGTATATATGAGAATTATTAGTGCCCATTGAACAATTAAACTTTTCTTTAATAAATCAAATTCTAAATCATTAGAATTTAATTATTTTTTAAGTTAGTTTTAGTCATTTACAAGAAAGTTTGTATATACTCTTAATTTAAGTTATTAAATTAAGATTATAGAAAGTGCTTCTCATGTGTATTGGGTAATTGTTTTTTTAAAGGCACATTCTCACTAAGAAGATTAGTTTAATGTGATATTAACCTTTGTAAAAATTATTTATTTTTACTTTTCCTTTGTGTATTATTCTTTACTCAATTTAAATGTCAATTACAAAAAGGTAGATAAAATAAATAAATAAAGAAACTTTGAAATAAATCCAAAGAGTAATTAAATTGATGTTAGTTTAAATTTAAGAATGTATACTGAAATTTTACACCATTTCAGATGTAAACACAAATATTTTAAGAAAAGTTTAGTTGTCCTATGCATAGTAATAATTCTCATTTATTTATTAAGTTAATTTTAGTCATTTAGAAAAAGGTGTGTATATACTCTTAAGTTGCTAAATTAAGATTTATAGCAAGTGCTTCTCATACATATTGGGTAATTGCTTAGTAGTTGGTTCTTCTCTTACTGATTGGGTAATTGTTTCTTTAAATGCATATTCACACTAAAAATAATTCTTTAACGTGATAGTAACCCAAGTTAAGCATGTATTTAGTTATGGATTCTAATAGGGGTGAGTCAAGAATGAGTTAATAATGTATTTAGTTATGGATTGTAATAGAGTGATTTAAGAATGTATTTAGATATGGATTGTAATAGGAATGAGTTAAAACACTAATAATATTAGGGTTATGGTTAAAATATATATAATATTAAATTTCTAAATTTTGAATTCCAAGAAATTCCTACAAAAATTGGTTGTAGTATGGTTAGGCATTCATACACATGGTTAGTATGAGAAAAATTATGGATGTGTATATATGTGTTATAATAATAACCGAATTCTATGTGGTATATATAGTAGTATATATTACGATCTATTTGCATTTTTTGAGAGATCACTGTCCTAAACTCGACTCCTTATGTTCATTCTTAAATCTCTCATAGATTTATGCGTTTGTTGTGTCAATAAATTAGTGTAGGATTCGTAATCCCTACAACATCTTCTTAGATTTGGCACATCCTTCTTATTGGATGAAAGCATGGTGTCACTACATGTCATAAATTCCGGGCTAGTCCTTTAATAACTTCAAATTCCGGGCTAGTCCCTTAATAACTTCAATTACTTCGTGTTAGAATGAAGAATCCTACTAATGAAGACCCAATAATCTATTTTACTCGGGTCAATAAGGATTTCTATTCTAAAATAGTACTTTGGAAGGGTTTTGACACATACTTTTAAAATTTTAAATGTGTGCATGAGAAAGCAATATTGGCTTGTAGTCTTGTTTACAATCCATCTTCAAAATTACAATGAACTACACTAGAGTATTTCAAACAAGTATTATTTCTAATTATATTAAAATAGCTTGGTGATTTCTAACAACATGGTTAGTGGTGTTTGGATTTTTAACCATTCTTATGCATAATTTTCCCAACAATATTTGAAGTGTGTGATTTTAACAAGGCCAAAAATAATTGGCATTTAGATGCATTGATTTTCAATTCAAAATACTCTTTAATCATTTTGTTATGTTGCTAATCAATAACATGATTAAGGAACTTACCTTCAAGGATAACTATGGAAATTTCATTCACATCAACATATTTATGAGTTCTTCACCACACATTAGATATATGAGTTTGTGAAGGTGGATTTGAAGTTTGGAATCCATCATTGTGACATTGTAGAAATTCACCAGGAGATTGTTGCACTTCATTCACTTGATAGTCAATATTTGGAGTGCAATGGACATGCTAGTATTGAACATGAGGACCATCTTGATTATACTAAAAAAACATGCAAAAAAATACATCTTAATAGGAAGGTTGTACAAAGTTGAATCTCTAATTTCTCAATATATATACTCAACATTACCAAAGCTTGCATGTCTTCATCTTCTTGATCATAGTGTTTAGATGGAACAATGGTTCGAGGTTGAATTTATTTCAAAATTGGAATGGACTCTATTGAAAACAGACACGTCACTTGTCATGATGAAGTAGATATCACTATGACATCCATTGTTCAAGGAATTAAGATAGTGATTGATGGATGCATATACTTTTCCATACCCAACTTCACCTTTTTTCTTAGTTCGTTGATGTGTTCAAGGTTTACTCCTTCGTATCAAACTTTATTTCTTGATTTTGTTTATTTACCATCTTCACAAGGATCAACAACAAGAAGAACTTGAAATTTTGTGTCTTCCCAATCACAGTAAACAGTAGAAAAGATTGAAACAATCTTTCTCAAGAAATATATGTGCTTGCGCAAAGTTGACCCTTTTCTTAGAGACAATGAGATTTTGTTTCATGAATATTTTTATTCAAACAAAAATGTATAAAGATTGTTATTACATTAGTTCACAAATTAACCTAAACAATCAACAAAACATTAAGAAAATAAGTGTAGATTTCACAAATCATGAATGGGTATCAATATTTAACCAAAAATAGGTCTTGATCCCTAAATAGGAATGGGTTTTAGGACATAACCATGAATGGTTTTCAGGGTCATGATCAATGTTAACCACTTATACTATAAAATGAGAACTCGACACAGTTCTTGTTTTTCTCTCTCCTAACTTTAGTAGCTAGTTTAACCTCCGTTTCAAAAAGGGTTGATACCAATATCACACATTTTCATTTTGAGGCATTTTATCGGGCCTTTGAATTATGTGTGTCGTAAAATATTTTTTATTTCTATTTTCAAGTTTGTTTTTAGAAATTTAACAAAATAGCATACATTTATAAGCAATTTATAATGAAAAACCTATTTATTTTGCAATTTTTTCTATAAAATAAGACATTTTTATGGACAAAATAAGACATTTTTATTGACAAAATTGTAAAAAAATCCATAAAATAAAAACATTTAAAACCATTTTCAATGAATTTTCAGATATGTTTTGTATAAAAATGATACTATTTCATATTATTTTCATAAAAGTGACGATTTACATAAATTCAACAAAAACTATACCATATATTTCTAAAAAAATATTAAAAACATTATATATAGAAATTTAATTTCTAAAATAAAGTCTGAAAGTCAAAACATTACTATATATCTTATCATAAAATTGTCAAATTTAACATTTTCTTTAAGACATAAAACTTTCACGTCCCCTCCAGACGTTTTGACCCACTGGAGGGAACATGGCCGCAACATGGGGGTGTCTAATTCTTCCCCAATTCATATAACAAAATTCATGATTTAATAAAATGCATAATTAAATTATACAATGGAATTAAAACATGTTAACATACACACAAAATGGAATGCATCAGCATATTTATCCCAAGCAGAATGATGAAACAACATGCAGAGATTCAATCCCCCTTCTCATGCTATGCACAGGCTTCATTCCAATTAACTTAAGATAACCATTTCATTCAATTAACATGAATAATTAAACATTCAGAACAGAACACAGAATGATCATAATTTAACCACAGAGAACACTTATCTTTAAGATGAAGTTGTCCAAACAACTGGCTATGTGAGAGAAACATTCCACCCAACCATAGGTCCCTGACCAGCCTATATTATTTTAGCTGAGATACCACCCCCGACATGGGATGTGTATCCACTAAGGAGGAAATAAGCAAGCTCACTCACAGCAATGGTTTCACACCAACAGTCATGCTAAGCCAACACACAGTTGGGTTTATCAAGCATGCAAGAGACAAAGGAGGAGGATGCTAAGCCAGTGACCTCAACCACAAAGCTACAGGCATCTCAACTAAACTCAAACAGACATGGCACCCACAATACCTATGTTGAATGTGGTTGTCATTGATGTCAAAGGAGTTCAATAATGACAAAGGAATAACCAAGGACATTATGGCAAAGAAAACTAAGTGAAATACAAAGGAATAACAAAGTAGATGACATGGCATGTATGATGATGTGGCATGGTTGAAAGTGATAACATGGCATGGCATAGATGTCATTTTGGAGTAATATGGAAAATTAGTGAAAATCAGGAAATTGACTAAGTATGGAATAATTAGTCAAAACTAGACTAAGAGGAGGTGAAAGTTACAAGTCTGGCAAACTAGGGTTTTAGAATAAACTTGGAGGAAATTCTTGAAAATGACTAGGTGTTGGAAAAACTAGTCCATGTGGCCTTGAGGAAATGCCTGCCACCTCTCATAGGATGATGAGAAAAATAATATGAAAGTGTTAGGATCTAGTATGTTGGTTGGTGCATCCAACCATGGTCTCATATGGTCCAAATAGTCTCTTAGGAGAAAGATATGGATCTGCCAAAAGTGCCTCCCAGCCATATTTGCACTACTCCAGTAAAATGCCTACTTAGGGAAAATGAAGAAGAGTCTGAAGGTGAAACAAGTTGTGTTGTGCTCAGTGAGGTGTCCTACATCCTCTGGTATCATTGTTTCATGGTTTTGGTGAAATGAAAAATCCACCTTAGGTTTTGGACAAATTGTCTGAGTATAAAAACTCCTTGTAAATCTACCCAAGTGGCCTTTGTAAAATTCCTGCCACCTCCTGTATATGATGGATAAAATTATTCTAAAGGTATAGGTACTTAGAGTGTTTATCTGACCATATGATTATATTATCCAAAAGGGGTTTGAGGAAGAATATATAAGCCTGCCAAAAGTGCTATCTGGCATAGTTTGCACTGTCCCAGTAAAATGCCCACCAAGGTTTGATGATGAGGTTGCGGAAGGGAAAAGTGGAATGGTTGGAGTCAGTATGATATTCCTCACATTGTGGATATCTCACTTTCCAAGTTTGATAAAAAAGTAAAATCACCTTGGTGGCCTAGGGTTTGAAGAAATTTTTCTAAGTGTCAATAAGCAGTTTGGAAGACCATTTTCAAATGCCTGCCAGATGTTGGGTGTATGTCAATAGGTTCATCAATTGGAATGGATCTGTTCTTTGGTGAAATGGTTATCCAGCCATACTTTCAAGTTGACTTACAATGGTCACATATGCAAAATACCAATCTGCCAAAAGTAAGAAAAATACTATTTTACATATTGAGAAACACAAGAAAATTGGTTGTGTTAAAGAACAAGAGTTTTAGAAGGCCATTTGAAAATGTCCACCAATGGCTTTGTTTGTGTCAATAAATTCATGTAGAAGCATGATATTGTTTCTTGGTGAACTGGCTATCCAACCATGAAATCAGATCTCCATCTGGTATCCACACATGTGAAAAAGAGACCTGCCAAAACAGACAAAACTAAGGTCAATACACCTTATATTATGGCCACAAAGGGCTTAAGAGATAAAAGCTCCCAGGAGCTTTATTATGCCCGCGGGGGATAAATTTAAGTCCACAAGGGATTGTGGTATGCCCATAAGGGGCTTAGTGTATGGGGACTAAAAGGATGCCCGCAAGGGATTAGTTAAGCTCACAGGAGCTTATGTTATGCCCGCAGAAGACAAGTTAAGCTCACAGGAGCTTAAAGTTAAACCCACAGGGGCTTGAGATGCCCACAGAGGGTAAGAGGTAAAAGCCACAGGGGCTTGAGAATCCCTCAAGGACTAAGAAATGCCCGCAGGGGCTAAGGGAGATCCAACAGGGGATTAAGAATCCCGCAAGCATGAAAAAGAGGAATCCCGCGTTTCTTTGAGAAAGATGAAACCTGTGGGTAATTAATAGAGGAAGTCCACAGGCATGGTTTTTTATGAAGCCCGCAGCCAAAAATGATGAAGCTAGTTTCCTAAAAGATGATCATGAATATTAATTAATTAATTAATATCAGTGATAAACAGATATTTGAAAAGGCGTGTTTATGAAAGAATGTGTTTTCCCATAATGAAGAGGCATGACCAGTTTGAAGAGACATGAATGAGATATTTAATGAAAATTCGACATGGAAGAGAAGTGTGTCTTTAGTGTCTTATTTGAAGCAGAAGCAAGAACAGGCCGAGACCAATGAAGTTCCAGGACTGAAGAAAGGATGTTTTGGATGATCTGAAGAAGTCATATTAGGGAGGTAGGGTGGTGCTAGGGAAGGTAGAAATCCTGCAGGGGGTCGTATCCTCCTTCCAGTAGAAGCTGGAAAATAGGGTGTCATTGCATCCTTGTCTGTAGCAGCAGGAAGAATTTTTGGGGTGTTGTTTCATCCTTTTCTGCAGCAGTAGTCAAAAGATCTAGGGTGTCATTGCATCCTTGTATGTAGCAACAAGTAGAAGATCTGGGGTGTAGTAGCATCCTTGTCTATAGCAGCAGGAAAAATCTGGGGAGTAGTTGCATACCTTCTGCAGAAGCAGATAACAATTTTGTAAAATTCCTCTTATTAATGAGTATGAGTTTGTGGTTTTCTCTTTGAGGTTTCCACGATAAAATATTGTGTCCCAACTTGTTTGATTATTTGTGTGTCTTGTACTAATTGTTTTAATAAAAGGAAAAAGAAGGCAATACTAATTCACCCCCTCTCTCAGTATTGTTGGATATTCCAACAATTGGTATCAAAGCAGGCTTCTTCACTACAGTTTAACCACTAGAAGGAGGATCCTAATTAAATACTACAATGGATCATCAAGAAGGATTAGCTACCAACAGACCTCCACTGTTCACATGAATTAACTATGCATATTAGAGTGCAAGAATGAAGTGTCACCTAATGTCTCTTGGATGGAAGGTTTGGAGAGAGGTTGAAAAGAAGTATAACATAGCAGACAATCTACCTATAGACCAAGAAGAACTTGATCAATATGAGGCCAATGCAAAATCCCTGAATGCAATCTGGAATGGGTTAACAAACTCAGTGTTTGTGAAAGTCATGCAATGCAAAACAGCTAAGGAGGCTTGGTATAAATTAAAATTTGTCTATGAAGGATCATCCAAAGTCAAACCTTCAAAACTTCAAACATACAAGGGACAGTTTGAAAGCCTAAAAATGAGAGAGGAAGAAAAAATTGCATAATATCTTCTAAGAGTAGATGAAATTGTCAATGATATTCGAGGCCTTGGAGGAGAATTAGAAGAGAAAGAAGTAGTTGACAAAGCAATAAGAACCTTGCCAATGAAGTATGACTAAAAGGTATCTGCTCTAGAAGAATGAGATGATCTTAAAGACATGACAGTAGATGAACTACATGGGATCTTCACTTCCTACGAGATGAGAAAAGGAGAAGATGGAAAATCAAAGAAAAAGGCAGCATTTAAAGCCTTATCCAAGAACCAATCAGAAAACTCACATGATGAAGAAGCTCTTTTCATCAAGAAACTTGAGATAGGTACTGGCAAGTACAAAGGAAAGCTACCTCTAAAGTGTTTTAATTGTGGAAGAATTGGACACTTTTCTTCAAAATGCCCTTATCCTAAGAAAAATGGAAATGATGAGAAAGAAACCTCAAAGAAGTTCAAAAGGGAAAAAATAGGAAACAAAAAGAAGTTCAATGAAAAGAAGAAGTTCCTTTACAACATGGAAGATAGTGAAGATGAAAACACCAGTGAAGATGAGGAAACATAAATCCTATTCATGGGAATAGAAGCCCAAGCTCAAGATGATGAATCAGTGGAAGAAGGAGAAGTAGATCAAAAAGCTGAATTAATCAGTGCTCTTGAGCAAATTGAAAAATGTAGAAGAAGGAACAAATCTTTGAAAGAGAAATTGTCAAAATACCAGGTGTTGAGCCCAGAATTGGCCCTTTTTTATCATCATTTATCATCTTCCCTGCCCTTGTCCTAGACCAATTATCTTGGCAATTAGACTTATTGTCCTCATCTTATTCCCCAAATTACCAAGGTATGGCCGATTATTGTTTTATTGTATTAATACTTATGATTGTGATAATTAAAGCTGTGCATCTCTCAAATTGTGCTAATATGTTGTGATTTATGAAGGTAGTTGAGACAAATGGATTGCAGGAAGATCGGGGCTGAACAAGTCATAAAGAAAGGGATGTTTGTTCCTTGTAGAAGGTTCCTTGGGGCTCAAATCATCAATCAAGGCACAGTCGTGACAGGGCAACTGTAACAGAAATTGCTATCTTAAGTATGTCGCTGCTCAAGTCCAGCTGTGAGCTGGAAGGACCGTCACTCTTGGGGAAATTAATAACTCTCTCATATTTGGATATTTCTGTTCTGCCACGCATTGTAACAGCTAGATTATTTAGGGCGCCTGAAGATCAGAGATCTTCATGGCTGCCCAATTATAGGATTAGATGTTACAATTTGTATGTATAAATATGGGGAGTTGCCTCGACCCAGGGGTTGGACAGCAAACAATTAATTTATTTGGTATTAGCAGCCAAGCCAAACTGTGTACTCATTCTTCTGTTAATATAAGGGGTTACTTCTGAGTTAAAGAGGGTGTTGTTCAACCAGTGTCTCTGTGTGAAGACTGGGCCCGTCTTCCACAGAGACTGCTGAGTTAAATTAGGATTTTATCTTTCTTGTTGTGTGATGCTTTGTTCTTTCCTTTGCACGCAGCAGCAATATTTATTGTGTGGATTTCTCAGTAAAAGATTACATTTCTGTGAGATTGGTGAATGGTATAGAATAACAGTTGACTGAGTCAGGATTGCTTTACACATTTCAATTTATGTTCACACTGTCGTGTTCATCCTACAGTTGAGACGTGATCCCAGGAGCTCTTACAATTTAGCTTTCCTGTTATGTGTTGATTGATTTCTATTTTGCAATTCAGTTTCTTAGAACAGTTGCTTCAATCTCTTTCATTTGAAATTCTAGAGTAATGTTCAAGTTTATGCTTTATGATTCGTAGCTTGATTAGATCAGACAAGTGATTATTTAGAATGCAATTGAGATTTCCTTTTTGCAATTGTTGATTAGATCTGATACCATTTCTTCTTGATGCATAATAGAAAAGAATTATAGTATAGCAGTTAGAAGGCAATTGGGATTGCATAGATTCTTGGGATGAACATGGATGATAGAAGATAAAAGTATTCACTTCTAATGGTTTTGTGTTTAAGCATATATTGTGCACTTATCCTTTGAAATAAAAAGACTTTCTCGGGTTGACAATAAATTTCATATGCTCTGTGTGTTTGGTATTAATTTATCTGCAAATAGAGTGCTTGACATTTTGGCGCCGTTGCCGGGGAAGGATGAAAATTAAACACTAGTCATTAGTTGTATCTGATAATCGCTTTTAGACAGTCTTTTTGTTTGTTTTTGAATGATCTGCTTTGCATGAATACGAGGAGGGTAAAACGCGATCACCTCCCAACCCCCAAAACCCCACAAATTACTAACAGTGCAGGTGGTTCGGGTCGTGGTCGAGGTCCACCGCTGGGTAGAAGAACATTCATCGACGACCTTGTTGACAAAACTGACTCAGCTGTCAGAACTCGTCAACAGGAGACTCCTATCAGAAGAGGCCCTGCTGATCTTGGAGCGCTAGCATCAGGATCCACAGTGGAAGATACAGGAGCAGCTGTGATTCCTGCATATACCCCTGCTAAAGAAGGAACGGCTGATTCAGCTGTTACAATTGAAGAATACGCAGCTGTTACAACTGAAGAATACGCAGCTGTTACAACTGAAGAATACGCAGCTGTTACAACTGAGGTAAGGAACGCAGGAACGAACGAAGGAGAGGATACAGAAGAAAAGATGAATAACAGACATGAGAACGAAGAGGAAGAAGCAGTGGTACAATACCATCATGAAAATGATTCCCTGCCAGAAGAAACTATGGCTACATTGCAATTCCCAATACAGCAGCTAGAAGGGATAGCTCCTATGAAAAACATCTCACCGTCGGTGTTGCCTCGCTTCCATGGCAGGGCGGCAGAAGATCCAGACGAATTCCTTTTTGAATTCGATATCCTCTGTCGCATCTATGATTATGTCACAGATGCCCAAAAGTTGAAGCTTTTTCCTGCCACCCTGAAGGACAATGCATTACGATGGTTCATGAGCCTTGGGGGAGGAACTGTTGCTAATTGGAATAAGATGAAGCAAGTGTTCCTGGAAAAATATCAAGAATATTGCAACACCAGGGACAAAAGGGAGGAGTTATTCAAGATGGTACAAAAGGAGGACGAAAGTTTGGAGGATTTTGTAGAGAGGCTGCTGTACAATGTGCAGAGAGCTGGGCAGACGAATATGGGACTAGATGTGCTTAAGATAATCCTGCTTCGAGGGATCAGGGACGATTGTTTAGACATGCTAAATTTATTAGGAAAGGGAGATATCTCTAAAGAACCTTTTGAGACAATTGTGGAATTATGTAAGAGATACTCCAGGGGATCTTCTAGGCATAACAAGCAGAATAAACGAGATAAGCTGGAACGTGATGTCTTCGACAGAACTCAGAAGTCATCCAATGGGGGAGCTACACGTGCGGAGATAGGCAATCTTCTTGAAAATTTTAAAACAGAAATGATGAGCTCTATCTCTTCAGAGATTGATGTCTTGAAGGCCAAGCAAAGACAGGCAGTGGAGGATCTCACACTAGGTGTGTTCTGTCCCCGATGTAGAAAGACTCATCCACTGAAAGAATGCCCTCTTGACAAAATACAAGTGTGTCAGTTGTGCGAGCTGAACCATGATATGAAAGAATGTCCCACATTGCCCCAAGTGAAGGCTGTTCTGCAGGCATCAACTCCAGAAGTGGATTCAGCCTACTTCATTGCACAGAAGAAACCCTGGCAGCCTCGGAATCAAGGTATGTCTCCCGATTCATTTCCATTTTTGAATAATTTGAATAATTGGAATACTAATATGCAAAATGTGAATACACAATTCCCTTCAAATTATGCTCAGTGGAATTCTCCTCAACCTGCAATGCAAGGTTATAATTCATGGAGTCCTTGGACACAGCCACCACATCAACCTACATCATGGTCTCCTGGATGGAGGAACTTCCATCCTGGGAACCAGTTTCCTCAACCACCTCCACCTCAACAGTTACCGTATTCTCCTCCATATCCTCAATTTCATCAATATCCTCAATACCCACCTCATCAGTCGCAGCTGCAGCTGCAAAATAATCCTGTTCCTAATATACCAATACGGCCTCAGTTGCCTGCCCAACCTAACCCTAACCCAAATAATAAAATAGTCCACCAATTGGAGGCTCTCAATATGCCGGCCTACTCTCTCTCCCCTGTACCTTGTAATGATATTCGCCTACGGTCTGGGAAGATAATAGAACGTGTAATTTCAGAAAATATTCCACCGTCTGTGCATGACAAAGAAGAGAGTTCCCAGCATCCATTTGATCCGGTTCCTATCACTGAAGGTGCTGAGCATCCCTCAGATGGGACGGCTGAAACATTAAACGATAAATCGGATAACACGCAGCCTACCCAGCTGGTAAGGCAACCACCATACCCTGAGAGACTGATGCTGCCAAAAATAGGGGGGCAACCTCAGTTCAATCTCTTAGGAGAATTGAAGAACCTTTATGTTAAGATTCCCCTTTTGCAAGCTCTTCAAGATGTACCTATTTATGCTAGAACTATTCGGGACCTGTGCACTAAAAGACCGGGAAGGAAACCCAGAGATCCTCCTACTGTTCATGTCATAGGGAATTTATCTGCTTTAATGACCGGAAAAACCCCTATAACCAAGTATGAGGATCCTGGCAATCCTACTGTCATTGTACACATAGGACAAACGCAGATACCCAACGTACTAGTAGATTTAGGAGCCGCGATCAATGTTATAACAATGGAGACTGTAAAGAAGCTCGGATTCACCAATATTAGACCGACCCCTACCATCTTGGAATTGGCAGACAGATCCACCATCAGACCCGAAGGGATTTTGGACGACCTTGTCATTTCAGTAGACTCATGGGAATACCCTGCCGACTTTCTGGTATTACAACCAAAATCACAGCTGGGGGGACACCCATTGATCTTGGGGAGGCCTTGGTTGGCTACAGCTGATGCTTGCATCAGCTGTCGATCAGGATCTATGACTATATCTGATGGTATGGAAACCAAAAACCTCACCCTGTACCCTCCAGCACGGCCGAGTCTAGAAACTGAAACTTCCCTTTGGATAGAACAGGAAGAGGAGGAGGATGTTCAGCCATTACTAACAATAGGGAAGGCACTAACCTTCAAAAACGAAACAGAAGACGATGCCATTAATAATTTCATTAGCGAACCTGCTTCAGTAGATAAGGAAGTTTATCAACTCCTGAACAGTACCCTTGGTAAGGAAGAAAAAGAACAGCTTACGGAGGAAGCACTAGTCAATGACACAAACATAATCCCAGTTTTGAAAAACTCGAGAAGCATTCCTATTGAGGTAGAGCCTGGAAGAACTTTGAACATCAACCCTGGTCTCTCCTCAGAAGAACAGATGCGCCTAACCAATCTCTTGAAGGAACGTAAGGGAGCATTCGCCTGTGAGTATACAGACATGAAGGGTATTCCTTCCAGTCTGTGCACTCATCATATTTATATTAAAAACGACTCCCGGCCTGTATGTCAACCCCAACGACGCATGAACCCCAATTTGAGGGATATAGTGAAGGAGGAAATCCAGAAACTCTTGGAAGCAGGATTTATCTATCCTATTTCAGATAGTGAGTGGGTTTCCCCACTTGTAATTTTGCCCAAGAAAAATGGTAAATGGAGAATCTGTGTCGATTATAGGGAGCTGAACAAAGCTACACAAAAGGATCATTTTCCTCTACCCTTTATTGACCAGGTACTTGATACCCTATCAGGGAAGAAGTTCTTCTCCTTCCTGGATGGGTTCAGTGGGTACAATCAAATTCAGATTGCTCCAGAGGATCAGGATAAGACCACCTTCACTTGCCCCTGGGGAACGTTCGCCTACAGGGTGCTTCCCTTTGGCTTGTGCAATGCACCTGCAACGTTCCAAAGAGCTGTGATTGGCATATTTTCTGAATTGGTTAATGATAGTATGGAAGTTTTTATGGATGATTTTACTCCCTATGGCAAGGATTTTGAGGAAGCACTGGAAAATTTAAAGAAAGTTTTAATTCGTTGTGAACAGGCTTGCCTCTCACTAAGCACTGAAAAATGCCACATGATGATGAGTGAGGGGGTGGTATTAGGACATTTCATCTCTACTGATGGTATTCAAGTGGATCCTTCAAAAATTAAGGTGATAAAAAATATACCAACTCCTTCAACTCAGAAAGAGGTGCGAAGTTTTCTGGGACATGCTGGATATTACAGGAGATTTATAGAAAACTTCTCCAAACTTGCTTCTCCTTTGTTTTCATTGTTAATGAAGGACGCACAGCTTGTGTGGAGTGCAGCATGCCAGACAGCATTTGATAAGCTTAAAGAGAAACTGTCCACAGCCCCTATTTTAAGGGGACCTAATTGGACCATACCTTTCCACATTTCTTCAGATGCTTCTGATACTGCCATTGGAGCAATACTAGGACAGCAGGATGGTCAAGTACCTTATGCTATTTATTATGTTAGTAAAAACTTAGCCCCTGCTGAACTAAATTATACTGTTACTGAAAAAGAATTCCTTGCTATTGTTTATTCTATTAATAAGTTTCGGCATTACATTACTGGGTATCCTACATTTGTGCATACTGACCACTCTGCCATTAAGTATTTAATGAACAAACCTGTCACTAATGCCAGAGTCACCAGGTGGCTTTTATTATTACAGGAATTTGATATTACTATTATAGATAAACCTGGAAAAGAAAATGTTGTTGCTGATTTTTTATCACGATTTACTAACAGTGATGACAGTTCACCTGTTGAGGATGCTTTCCCGGATGAACATTTATTTGCACTCTCAGCTCATTCACCCTGGTATGCAGACGTTGCTAATTATTTGGTTGCAGGAAAGCTTCCGCCACATATGTCTAAACAAGAGAAAAGAAAAATTATTCAGCAAAGTGCCAGGTATTGTTGGCTCAAAGGCCATCTCTTTTACACAGGACCTGATCTTGAGATTAGAAGATGTGTAAGGGAAGATGAGATCTTTCATATACTGAAGGCCTGTCATGATGAACCTTGCGGAGGACACTTTGCAGACAAAAGAACAGGGCATAAGGCGTTGCGGATGGGCTATTATTGGCCGACACTGTTCAGAGATGCTAAAAGATATGTTCAGTCCTGTGACAGCTGCCAAAGGATGGGCCAACCTAATAAGACAGATCAGATGCCTTTACAGCCCCAAGTGGTACTAGAACCGTTTGATAGATGGGAATTGGACTTTGTTGGTCCTATCAACCCTCCTTCCAGACAGAAGGTTTACATTTTGGTGTGTACAGATTACATGATCAAGTGGGTAGAAGCTGTAGCTTTGGCTAAGGCTAATGACCAGGCGGTGATTGATTTTCTGTACAGTGAAGTTTTTACCCGCTTTGGGGTACCAAAGGAAGTAGTTACCGATGGGGGACCGCAATTCACCTCACACCAATTTGAATCCTTGCTCCGGAGGTATCATGTGTAGCACAAGATAGCTTCACCTTATCATCCCCAGGCCAATGGTCAAGTGGAAATCACTAATAAAGTTATCGAAGCAATCCTTACTAAAACAGTTAAAAGCCATCGAAGGGATTGGGATGACAGGCTTCCAGAAGCACTGTGGGCATATCGCACAACTTGGCGCAATACCACGGGCTTTTCTCCCTATGATCTGGTGTATGGAAAGAGTGCCATCTTTCCAATTGAATTTGAGATCAAGACCCTGAAAACAGCCATTGAAATGAACCTGGATGTAACAGAAGCCCAGAAAAGAAGATTGAATCAATTAAATGAATTGGATGAGAAACGGTTAGCTGCAATAGACTAGACTGTGCTGCTTCAGCAACAGAGATCTAACTGGCATGACCGATTCATCAAAAAGAAAATCTTCCATGAAGGAGACTGGGTACTATTATACGACTCCAGATTCAAGAAGGATTTTAAAGGAAAATTATGCACAAAATGGCTGGGTCCATATTTGGTTGACAGGGTATTTGACAACGGCACTGTTCGCCTGGTGACCATTGATGAAAACCGTATACCATTACTTGCTAACGGCCACAGACTGCGACTGTATCGGAAGCCCATTTCGAAAGATGCATTCATTTCACAGATTGCTGCTGATCCAGACTATCAATTGGCACCAGAGCAGGAACTTTTCTCTACCTTTGCCAAACCTTAAACTGAAAATTGTATTTGTTGTACATAAATAATTTCTTGCTGTAGCGTATAGTTGTTGTTTTCTTTCTTTTTTGCATTTGATCTCTTTTCTTACTGTAGTCTTTCAAAAATTTTCAAGGAAGCGCCAGGAGAACAACCAGTTTGGGCCCGTTAATGAAAATCTCCCTGTGCCGTCCTTGCTTAAAAAAAAAAAAAAAAAAAAAATTTCCGACAGCTGCAACATATTTTCCAGCAGCTGTATATCCTTTTCCAACAACCACATTATCCTTTTCCCTAGCAGCCGCAAAATCCCTTTTCCCGCTTGCCATCGATTTTTTTTCCGGTGGCTGCAACATTAGCGGCTACAACATCGGCGGCTGCAACATCGGTGGCTGCAACATTAGCGGCTGCAACATCGGCGGCTGCAACATCGGTGGCTGCAACATTAGCGGCTGCAACATTGGCGGCTGCAACATCGGCAGCTGCAACCCCAGTCCCCGCGGCTGCCACCTCATCTTCCCTGCGGCTGCCACCTCATCTTCCCCGCAGCTTCCACCCCATTTCCCAGCGGCTGCCACTTCATTCACCAGCCACGGCCATTTCATTTCCCGGTAGCCGTAATGCCCTTTTTCCGTCAGCCGTCAATCTTTTCCGGCAGCTGCAACTTCGGCGGCTGCAACTTCGGCGACTGCAACTTCGGCGGCTGCAACATCAGAAGCTGCAACATCTTTTTCCCGCAGCCGCCACCTCATTTCCCAGCGGCTGCCACCTCATTTCCCAGCGGCTACCACCTCATTTCCCAGCGGCTGCCACCTCATTAACCAGTCACTGCCACATCATTTCCCTGCAGCTGCCATTTCTTTCCAGCGGCTGCAACATATTTCCCATAGTCGTAAAAAAAAATTCTCGCCAGCTGTAAGTTTTTTTCCCGGCGCCGTAAAACTTTTTCGTGACAGCCGTAATCTTCCTTGATATCGTAAATTCTTTTTTTTTTTTTTTTTTTCGGCTGCCGTGAATTCTTTTCCGGTGGCTGCAACTTCTTTCCTGCCAGCTGCAACAGCTTTTTCATCGGCCGCGCTATCATTTCTTTGGCAACTTGCAGTGGTAACTCCCATGTTAACAGAAGAATTGTTTCAACCTGCTAATCATGATGCTGATTCATCCCAGTCATGCCGGCGAACTCATCATTCCAACCCCGAGGACGTGATGGCTTGTGTTTCACCGGCGAAAGAAATTAGTGCCTTATTCGAGTCATCATGATCCCACGTCTGACTATGCACGCGTTCGGCTCCGTGACGTCACCAACTGCATGCTCCACCAGTTTCCGCAGCCTTCCGACGCACAGTTTTATGAGGTATGGCTTTCATTTATCACGTGATTAAGCATTGATATCATTTAAACGATATTGGTCGTACCTTCACTCGTACCACCATTTATACCTGATTAAACCTTTCCCTCGTACGACGTAATACTAATAACTGCCACCTTCCCCAATTCGGCATGGAAATTTTAAACGCTTTTCTGTGCTCAACTTTTCGAATTTGCTCATTCGCTCAACGTCTTCGCTCAACGATTCGTGCATTCTCTGTGCTGCAACTTCCATTCTGGGATCCGGTAATCTGTGGAATAACAGGTTCAGTTTGCAGCCAGGACCATGGGCATTCCAGTTCGCCATGAACCTTTCAATACTCGGGAACTCAGACGGAATCTGCAAGTTCTTGCCATTTTTCAAGCTGCTGGCTGGGTCGAGTTCTTTGAGCGATTGGATGGATTCGATCGGGACGCAGCCCTGCAATTTGCCTTGAATCTTACTAAAACGCACTCCACGGTGTGGGGGCTGTGTATAGACGTCTCTGAGGTCATTATATCTGAGGTTACAGCTATCCTGATGGTGGGAAAACCTTGGTTTAACCGTCGAGTCCCTGCAACGGTTGCACGAGAAGAATTTTTACTTCCAGGAGAGCAAGTTGAATCATCTAGGAGAGGGATTGCACTGAAGTCACTGCCGCGGCCATGGGACCAGGTTGCTGTCTTCCTTAAGAAATACATTACCTGCGAAGGTAGATACCAAACTGTGTATAACTCTGAACTTCCTTTGCTTTCTCATCTCCGCCATGGCATTTTGTTGAATATTCCATTTTATTTATTGCACGACTTGCGTCATATGGCAACATTTGTTCAGTCTACGAAGCACCCACTGTCCTCTCTCACCCACCATGGCCTTATCAAGTTAATTATTGTAAGAACCCTTGCCCAACATAATATAACTTGGGAACAATTTATAACCCGACCACAGCAACCTGTTCCCTTGAGGGTCATCCCATTGCAGCAATTATAGGTTCCACCACAACAGGAGGACCGGAGTTCCTCCAGTGAAGTTGGGGGGAGGGATGAAATGGGAGAAGAACGGCAATCGGGGGCACAGGCAGGACCATCCGGGGTGGGTAAAACCACAGAGGAAGAACAACCGGGGGCACAGGCAGGACCATCCGGGGTGGGTAAAACCATAGAGGAAGAACAATCAGGGGCACAGTCAGAGCCATTCGAGGTGGATGAATCCCCAGCACAAGCAGAACCAGTGGGGGATGACACTGCATTTGAAGGAGAGCAAGGGGAATCACAAATAGAGCCATCAGGCGACAATGGAGATGAAACCTTCGTGGAAAACCTAGATAACAGGACAGCTCCGACAGCAGAAGGTGAAATTGGAGCAGCATCAAATGCTGCGACAATGGAACCTGAAGATGACGGAGCTAGAGCAATGGAAGAAGATATTGAGCTGGTTACAATCAAGTCTTCACCTGAGTGGGTAGGAGGAGGAGCTGTGATTGAAGAAGAACAGCATGGGGGGCAGGGAAATATTCCTTTGACTTCAGTTTTGCCCCCCTATATTCCAGCTCCACAAGAGGAAACACCCCAAAAAGGAAAATCACAAAAGAAAACGCCACAGAAAAGGAAGAGAGCCACCAATGAGTTTGATCTAGTAGCACCAATCAGAAGGAAACGAACTCGATCAATCACAGTAGCAGAGGCAGCTAGGAAAAGATGGGCAACCTCAGAGACACAGATTGAGCCCCCAATCCTTACACCAAGACCGATGGATGCCCCACAAAGGCCAGTGGAGGAAGAACCTGAAATTGAAGGACTCTTGTATGAGAATGCAATGCTGAAAGAGGACCTCCAAGCACTTAGAAGGGAGCTGGAAACTTGGAAGGAAACCTGCAGAAAGCAGGGTGGAAGAAAAATGTACACATTAATAGAGGCTGCAGACCAAGTGGAGGAATCAGCTTCTGCTGGAGCTGGAGAAAAGGATGAGTGAATACTCTGCCCCACCTGTGGGGAAATCTTTGAGGAAGCAGGCCATAAAATTTTACTTAGCACTTATTCAGCACAACAGCCTGTAGCCACAGTAGGGAAAGCAGTGGAAAAAGAAGGTGCTGTCACACAAGAACCAGCACTTTTAAACATCCTTGCTGCAGCTGCCACTTCCCATGATGCAAAAATTATAGAACAGATAGGAGAAGAACTTGGAATGGAGGACGCCCTAGAGATTTATAAGGAATGTATGGTAACCCCAGAATGTTCCCACGACATAAAGATTATAGAACAGATGGGAGAAGAACTTGGAATGAAGGATGCTCTGGAGCTTATAAAAGAATATAGTGAGACCCCAGAATGTTCCCACGATACAGAGATCATGGAGCTGAAGGATACTCTGGAGGTTAGTGAAGAATTTTATGCTGTAACCCCAGAACGTTCCCAGGATACAATAATTTTAGAAGGAGAGACAGAAAGGCAGGACAGTGATAAAATGGAACAGGATGCTGTAACACAAGAACCAGCAACCCTGAATATAATTGTCCAACCGACCAAGCAGACAGGAGAAGAAGCTGGGACAGAGGATACTCTGGAATTTAATGATGAACTCTGGGTTGTAACCCCAGAGGACTCCCATGATACAAAACTCATAGAAGAGGAGTTGCAGCAAAAGAAGGATGAAGAGGTAAGCCAGGATGTTGCTACACAAGAACCAACATCCTTGGAAGCTGCAGCAAGAACTCCTGAATTGCAGTTGGAAGATAACCTGGGAATGGATATCATTCCTGATACACAGTGGAGTGAAGATGAACAAGTACAGACACCATGCTCAGGTGACACTGAAATCTTGGAGGAGGAGCTACAAATTGAAAAGGATATCCAGTCTCAGCAGCAAAAGGACAAAGAAGACACTGTTACACAAGAACCAGTGTCTCCAAAAGCAATAAAGGTAGCTGCTGAAGAAGGTTTAAAGGATGTTGCTGTTACACAAGAACCAGCAACTCTCCTGTTAAAATTAGATGCGGTGGAAGACACTGTCCCACAAGAACCAGTGCTTCCACCTCCTAGAGATGTCATTGAGTTGGATTCAGATTGAGGATTTCTTTTCAACTCCCCCAGGCATAGCATAATGAGACTGCAGAAAGATTCCCACCACACCAAGTGCATTCCCAGATATCAGCAAGTAGCAGTGGAAGGGAAACAGTGAAGTTGGAAGATGCTGGGTCACTCACAGAAGCCTTTCAAAAGATAGATGAGATGCCTGAGTTCCCTACATTCCTTCCTCTCTCCTGGATAGAGCTCAGTTCACGATTCAGATGCAGGTTGTTGCATGAGGACATGCAACAGGGTAGTTGGGGGGAGATGTTGAGCCCAGAATTGGCCCTTTTTTATCATCATTTATCATCTTCCCTACCCTTGTCCTACACCAATTATCTTGGCAATTAGACTTATTGTCCTCATCTTATTCCCCAAATTACCAAGGTATGGCCGATTATTGTTTTATTGTATTAATACTTATGATTGTGATAATTAAAGCTGTGCATCTCTCAAATTGTGCTAATATGTTGTGATTTATGAAGGTAGTTGAGACAAATGGATTGCAGGAAGATCGGGGCTGAACAAGTCATAAAGAAAGGGATGTTTGTTCCTTGTAGAAGGTTCCTTGGGGCTCGAATTATCAATCAAGGCACAGTCGTGATAGGGCAGCTGTAACAGAAATTGCTATCTTAAGTATGTCGCTGCTCGAGTCCAGATGTGAGCTAGAAGGACCATCACTCTTGGGGCAATTAATAACTCTCTCATATTTGGATATTTCTGTTTTGCCACGCATTGTAACAGCTAGATTATTTAGGGCGCCTGAAGATCAGAGATCTTCATGGCTTCCCAATTATAGGATTAGATGTTACAATTTGTATGTATAAATATGGGGAGTTGCCTCGACCCAGGGGTTGGACAACAAACAATTAATTTATTTGGTATTAGCAGCCAAGCCAAACTGTGTACTCATTCTTCTGTTAATATAAGGGGTTACTTCTGAGTTAAAGAGGGTGTTGTTCAACCAGCGTCTCTGTGTGAAGACTGGGCCCGTCTTCCACAGAGACTGCTGAGTTAAATTAGGATTTTATCTTTCTTGTTGTGTGATGCTTTGTTCTTTCCTTTGCACGCAGCAGCAATATTTATTGTGTGGATTTCTCAGTAAAAGATTACATTTCTGTGAGATTGGTGAATGGTATAGAATAACAGTCGACTGAGTCAGGATTGCTTTACACATTTCAATTTCTGTTCACACTGCCGTGTTCATCCTACAGTTGAGACGTGATCCCAGGAGCTCTTACAATTTAGCTTTCCTGTTATGTGTTGATTGATTTCTATTTTGCAATTCAGTTTCTTAGAACAGTTGCTTCAATCTCTTTCATTTGAAATTCTAGAGTAATGTTCAAGTTTATGCTTTATGATTCGTAGCTTGATTAGATCAGACAAGTGATTATTTAGAATGCAATTGAGATTTCCTTTTTGCAATTGTTGATTAGATTTGATACCATTTCTTCTTGATGCATAATAGAAAAGAATTATAGTATAGCAGTTAGAAGGCAATTGGGATTGCATAGATTCTTGGGATGAACATGGATGATAGAAGATAAAAGTATTCACTTCTAATGGTTTTGTGTTTAAGCATATATTGTGCACTTATCCTTTGAAATAAAAAGACTTTCTCGGGTTGACAATAAATTTCATATGCTATGTGTGTTTGGTATTAATTTATCTGCAAATAGAGTGCTTGTCAAAATACCAGGAAGAGCTACACAATTCAAAACAACAAGTGATGACTAGCATGAAAGAGGCCGAGAGCTTAAAACAAGAAGTTGTTTATTTCAAGGAAGAAGTAAAGAAGCTAAAAGATCAGCTAACTGCTAGTGAGAAGTTCAAGGAAAGTACTGAAGCACTTAATAAAGTCCCCAGCTTACAAAAATTCCCTAGGGATAAAACAAGTCTTGGATATGATAAAAAATGTGTCATTAAAGGATATAGATCCATCACTCAAGAAGATGTTGAAAAGGTTAAAAGTTGGGATGATGCTTTAAAAGATATATCCAGGCAACAAAATAATCACAAAGAAATGAATTCCAGTCATCAGAATTTTAGTCATCCTCCCAAAATAAAAAAAATTTAAAAGATATGCCAATGAAAAAAGTCATTACAAGCAGAAAAACCAGAGTTTCTCCAAATATAAAGGAACATTCTATGGATACTATCATTGTTGTCATGAGTTTGGTCACAAGGTTGATGATTGTAGGATCAAAGAAGAAGATAAAGGTCTGAAAAGGAAAGAAGACACTAACATATCGAATGGTGAAAGACTTATTATATGTTTCATATGTCACAATGTTGGACACTTTGCAAAACATTGCAAGAACAGTACATGCAGACTGTCCAAGGAAATCCAAGAAAAGGTATGGAAGATGAAAACTAAGAGACATAGAAATGGGAAACCAGTAAGCAGAGTACCCCATGGAAAGATGTGGAGAAGAAAGGAAGACTCCAAATATTTAGAAGAAACAAAGACTTCAAACATCAAAGAAGGTTCCAAAGAGGATGAGGAACATAATAGTGTTATAGATAAAAATGTCATTCATGATGATGGAGAGCAAGATGGAGATGTAAAAGAACTCACCGATGAAGAGAGAAATTATGAAATTCTCTTCTAAAAGTCTCTCATGACCTAGAAGAGAACCCTAAAATGAGAATTAGAAGGAATCATATGCTTAGGGGGAGTCAATATCAGAGAATTAGAATAGGTATTTGAATAAATATCATTTGGTAAGGATAAAATATCATCTATATGACAAGTGAAGAACACTTAAAAGCTGAAGTATAGTAAAACCAAGAGCAAAATTGTGGTGAACAAACTTAAAAGTTGAAGTATAGTAAAACCAAGAGCAAAATTGTGGTGAAGAACAAAAGGTAGAGTGCCAGATTGAAGAGTCATAAGAGTACTTGTTTAGAGACCGTCCATGTGACAAATGAAGGACAAAAGCACAAGATTAAAGATGAAGTGCAAATAAAAGCATGATGAAAACTAATGGAAAAGAGAATGATCTCAGTAAACATTGGAAGAAGAGTATAGTATGAACGAAGCATATCATTTTGATATTTGGTCAAAAAGGGGGAGCAAAAACATAAAAGTATGAGAAGTTTCTTGTATGGTATTGAAGACTCCTTAAAAAGAGACAAGTTATATGATGTATCCTTAAAAAGAAATATATGGAAGTAAACTAAGGGTTGAATGAAAGAACTCAAAGACAAACCAATGAGTATAAACCCTATCACAAGGAGAAGAAAGATGTTGGAAAGAGGAGAAGCGCTGTGATAGGGGGAGTCTATAAACTCATCATCCAAGTTCTTATTCAAAGACTCACTACAAGAAGGTAAAGAAGGATGCTAACTAGATGATTAGCACCAACTCCAAGTTAACTAGAGGAAGAGAAGAAAAAGAAGGGAAGTTGTCTAAAAGGAGAATGATTGGAAATTATATGTCAAGATGGTTATAGCAAGGGCATAATAGGTTATCCTTTGTCATTGTTTTCAAAGGGGGAGAATGTTTAGGTGTTTCCATCAATTCCAAAGGGGGATAATGTTGAATGTGGTTTTCATTGATGTCAAAGGAGTTTAGTAATGACAAAGGAATAACCAATGACATGATGGCAAGGCAAACTTAGTGAAAGACCAAAGAATAACAAAGAAGATGACATGGAATGTATGATGATGTGGCATGGTTGAAAGTGATGACATGCAATGGATGATGCTAGGGAATATATGATGGCATGGCATGGGATAGATGTCGTTCTGGAGTAATATGGAAAATTGGTGAAAATCAGGAAATTGACTATGGAATAATTAGTCAAAACTAGACTAAGAGGGTCTAAGAGAATGCCCGCCACAATTCATGGTTTGATTAAAATGCTCGCACCATGGTACTAGGATATACCTTATTATAGTGGCTATATGTTCATGGTCTCAGTTTGATTTCATCACATCCGAGGAGAAATTTCTAGGTCTGCCAAAACAAGGTTTTTCACCAGAACAAGTAAAAATGACCAAGTAGTCTCAGAAGAATTCCCATCATAAATTATGGGTTGAAGTAATTCCCACAGCGTATGGTTAGGATGTAGTGTATTGGTGTGGCTACCTATTCATGGTCTCAATTTTCCTTAATCATTTTTTAGGTGAAAGTTACAAGTCTTCCAAACTAGGGTTTCAGAATAAACTTGGAGGAAATTCTTGAAAATGACTTAAGTGTTGGAAAAACTAGTCCAGGTGACCTTGAGGAAATGCCCTCCACCTCTCATAGGATGATGAGAAAAATAATATGAAATTTTTAGTCTCTTTTATGTTGGTTGGTGCATCCAACCATGGTCTCATATGGTCCAAAGAGTCTCTGAGGAGAAAGATATGGATCTGTCAAAAGTGCCTCCCAGCCATATTTGCACTACTCTAGTAAAATGCCCACCTAGGGAAAATGAAGAAGAGTATGAAGGTGAAACAAGTTGTGTTGTGCTCAGTGAGGTGTTTGTGATGTCCCCATTCAAATATTTGCATAACAAGACAATCCCATCAATCCTACTAGTTCCCTAGGTTGGATGGATACATTTGGAATTGTAATAAGGGAGCTAATAAATGATGCTTGGACATTAGAATAGTTCAAGTATTTAATAAAGAGGTTGAATAAATAAATTCAAGAGAAATTCTAGGTGGCAATTGGTTTTGAATACATATGGAGGATGTGGGACCCACACTAGCTTGATTTTTCAATGCCACGTGGCATCTCTCTCTCTTGCCATTTCGAATCCATGAGAAGGAAAACATTCTTGGATGAGTTGGTAGGCTCATACACATGGATTTTATCATCATAGGTCGAATTTGGATGGAATGGTAACCTCCATGGAAGAGGAAGAGTCAAACTAGAAGTTTGTGGACACTTGGGCTAGATTCCCTAGCTCCTGTGACAACAATGATGAAGAATCTATGACACCTATGACAAATTTCAGACTTGATTGCTGACATCTGACCAATATGACATGTCAAGCCCAAAAATAGGCTCCAAGGTGGCACTCATGGGATTTGAAGAATCCAAAGAGACTCCTACTCGAATTGGGAGAAGGTGGAAGGGTGGGAACTTGGGAGACAAGTGGCATAATGTGGAAACTTTCCTAATTGGAAATCTCTAGAAGATAATGGGAGGAATTTGAACCATAGGAGGATAATTTTGGTTATCAAATACATGAATCAAGCATGAGAAGTGATTTTGATCATTTGAGAATTTGCATTTGTGAAGAGAGAGAGCTAGTGGAAAACAAGTCTTCTTGCCTTAGCCAATTTCGAGGGTGAAAGATTCCCATCCTAGTTGGTGTGTGGAAAGGACATTTAGACCTTTCATGGAGATTTAATGGATTCATAAGTTACATGTGCAAGCTACAATGCAGTTCGTGGACACTTCAAGATCAGCGTGTTCCTTCATCTATTCCAAGTTTTTTCATCATATTCTTACTCTATGGGTTGAGGCGCACTTGGTGAGATATTGTTCTCTTTGGGGGAGATTACATTGCCCCATTATTTTTTAATATGATATAAATGATATTTATTTAATTTCATGAATATTCTCAGGTCGATAGCACAAGTGGAGTCATGTAAATCTGATTATTAATGAGAAAATGGTGGCATTTCCCCACTATCTTGGTGTATGACAATGAAATGTTATTATCTTTAAATGAATGAGTGAGACATGGATATTAAACTGATGTATGGACTATTAATTATGCATTCTAATAGTTTCATGTTTAGTATCTAATCATTTGAAGTCATTTTGTGAAGTTTCATAGCATTTGGAGAAGGTTGAGTCTCGTTTCCCCCAAGGTCGAGACTAGTTGTTTTGTAACTGATTGAAGTGCATTATAGAATGGTTTATGAACTGAATGGAGATGCCCTTGAGACCAAATTGAATTCCCCTTGAATTCCCTTTCCTATGATATGAAATTTGAAAGGGTTTAGTTTCATTTGGAGAGTCAATTTCATCACACACCCTAGGGGGATTTGAACCAACAATTGCTAGTAAAAGTCCCTATCTTGACCAGATTTGAAAGAGGAGTTGAAGAAGTCATATGAAAACTCCAGAGCATCCATAAAAATTATAAATATGTCTTAATATCATCCAAGTACCTTATGTAGCAATTTGGGATCATTTGGAGTCAGTTGGAAATAAAACAAGCAAGACTAGTTTAGGGGTCGAATTAGTGGAAAAAGTGAAAATTTGCCATTTTAATAAATTTCTTAAAAAGGAATTACAAGTGGTATTAGAGCATGATATTGGCACCTGATGTGGTCTGATGTTTTTTACAAGGAGCCAAAGAAATAATCCACCACCCTTAGAAACTGAAACTGAAGATATTGTTGTTGAAGAGGAAGAAATAGGAAAAAAGTGCATTTTGAGGACACTATGGGTAATGAGAAGGAAATAAATTCAGAGGACAAGGGATTCGAAAACATGACCAAACAGATAATGAAGGGATTTGAATTTTTTCCATCCAACAAGGAAGTAAAGGAGACACCAGTAGTTCACATTCAAAGGAAAAGAAGGCAATGGGTGGACACATTTTCTCAAGCACGTGACCTCATAATAGACCTAATGAATTTCAGAGCACACCAAATCCTACTACACCTAAATTTATTGTGCCCAAAGAGGAAACTAGCATCCAATTGGAAATGGGTGAAGTGGTGAATGAATGGGAAAAATTGAGTGAAGATTGTAGAGGGTCTCTACCATTTGACCAATATTTTACTGTCTCAAACAAACTCAAAAAGGAAGGGAATAAAAATATGTTTCAAAACAAACAATTAAATTGTGCTATTGGTAAAATGTCGCTCCCTACTTTTGATGGTTCCCCTCAAAGTTCTGCTAACACTTGGATGCAAAAATTAGATGGGTATTTTAAGTTGAATCCCATGGTGGAAGAGGATGCATTAAAAATGGCCATTTTGCATTTAGAAGGAGATGCCAATGAATGGTGGTTCCATGGTCTGAAAACTTTGGGACATGATCAGGTTAATACATATGTATAATTTGTTGACAGGTTATTAGAAAGATTCTAGCTAAAAGACCCAGAATTACCTTTCAAAGAACTATCTCAATTGAAGCAAGTGGGAACCCTTGCTGATTATATGATGGAAATTTAAAAAAATTTAGTCAAGGTGGCTAATATATCTATGGGAAGTTTAGTATTTCTATTCACTGAAGGTTTGGCTAAACCCTTAAAAGTTTTAGTTAAATCCCACAAACCAGCTACATTAAGAGATGTTATGAGCTTGACTAGAGATCTCCAAAATGTGCTTCCTAGAACAAGATTTCCTCCCAAGCCTAACTTCAGATTTGAAAAGAAAATTTGGCAAAGAGATGCATATGATAAGAAGTCTTGGAAAAGAGATTCATTTGAAAAGAATAAGAAAGAAGGACTAAATAGGGAAGAACTTCGAAGAAATTTTTTTTGCTACACATGCTTTCAACCATGGGCACCAGGGCATAAATGTGCTAAGGGAAAAGCTCAATACATAGAAGTATTTTCTGATAATGATGAGTATGAAGGGGGTATGGATGAAGAAGGAAATATTTCAGATAAATAGGATGCATATGAGACAGCAGAAGAAGAAAGACAAGAAGAAAATCAGCCTTCACCGGACAAAGCAAGAATGGAAGTACTTTCAGCAGTGCCTCGTTATCACACTATTCGATGCAAGGGTGTGGTACTAGGACAAAGAGATTCAATTTTGGTAGATGGAGGAGCCACACATAAATTAATTGATGGAAACATGGTGGAGAGAAGGAAGATACCTATTGAACCATCCGATGGCTTCACGGTTTTCATTCCAGGTCACAACACAATGTAGTGCAAAACATGGGTTCCAAAGCTACAAGTCACCGTAGGTAACTATACTTTTGTTGATAGTTTTTATGTGGTTGATGTTGCTGATACTATTGTGGTTTTGGGAGTGAAATGGTTGTACTTTATAGGGAATCATACAGTAAACTATCAAATTCCTGAGATGAAATTTCAAGATTCGAAAGGTGTACTAAGGGTTGTGAGAGGGCATCACACTTACCCAAATCAAGTAGTGGCTTGCAATAGTATGAGATCTATATTGAGGCATGGGGACATAGAATGGGCTGTTGAATTTCATATCACATATCCCAAGCCAAACATAAAGGTTTTTGAACACCCAAAGGAGATAGAGAAACTATTGCAAAAGTATGAAAAAGTTTTTAGATATCTTCCACATGGTAGACCACCTGATAGGGGGGTTGAGCACAACATTGTTTTGGAGGAGGGTACTTCACCCATTCAAATACCACCCTATAGACATCCAAAAAAATTTAGAGATGAAATTGAAAGGGCTATCCAAGAACTCCTAGAGTTGGGACTCATTAGACCAATCTCTAGCCCTTATGCTTCTTCAGTAGTGCTGGTAAAGAAAAAAGATGGAACCTTGAGGATGTGCATAGACTTTAGAGCCTTGAACAAGAAGACAATCAAGAATAGGTATCATATTCCTAGGATTGATGAGCTCATGGATGAGCTATTTGGGGCCAAATATTTTTCCAAAATTGACCTTAGATCAGGTTATCATCAAATTCGAATGAAGGAAGAAGATGTGCAAAAGACTGCTTTTAGATGTCATTATGGCCACTTTGAGTTTCTTGTTATGCCATTTGGATTAACTAACACTCCAGCCACATTTAAAGCATGCATGAATAGGATCTTTTGCAAGAATCTTAGAAGGTTTGTTTTGGTCTTCTTTGATGACATTCTCATTTACAGTAAAACTTGGGAAGAGCATTTGCAACATCTAGAGATTGTGTTGAAAACTTTGCAAGAACAGTCATTGTTTGCTAAGATGTCTAAATGTGAATTTGGGATGAAGGAACTATTTTATCTTAGGCACATTATTGGGAATGAAGGAGTGAAATTACACATGGAAAAAATCAGGGCTATCTTAGAATGGCCATCACCAAAAAACATCACAGAATTAAGAGGCTTCATTGGAATATGCACCTATTATAGAAAGTTTGTGAAAGAGTTCTCCAAGTTGACTCCTCCACTCTCTAATTTGACTAAGAAGGATGATTTCAAGTGGGATGAAGAGGCTGAAAAGTCCTTCCAAAAAATGAAAGAGGTAATGAGTAGTTTTTCCATACTTGCATTACCTGATTTTTCTAAGCCTTTTGTTGTCGAATGTGATGCTTTAGGTAGAGGAATAGGGCCTATCCTAAAGCAAGGCCAACACCCTATAGCCTTTGAGAGAAGAAATTTGCATCCTCGTGAAAATATTTACTCCATCTATGACAAAGAAATGTTGGCCATCATGCATGCATTGGCCAATTTTCGACAATACTTGGTAGGAAACAAGTTTGTGGTGAAAACTAACCACAATAGTCTATGGCACTTCCTCACCCAAAAGGATATAAATGAAAGGAAACAAAAGTGGGTAAGAAAGATTCAATCTTATGATTTTGATATTGAATATTTGAAAGGAAATAATAACATTGTAGAAGATGCATTATCTCAAAGACCTTCTTTTTCTCTCATGGACATTGCCAAGGATTGGAAAAACATCCTACTAGTTGAATATGCCAAAGATAATTTTGCTTGTGATGTATTAGATGGAATCAAAGGAGATAATAACTACAGGATTTTGAATGGACTGATATATTATAAGTGAATAATTTATTTGGTTCAAGATTCAAAACTCAAGTACAAAATTTTGCAAGAAGCACATGATTCCCCACTAGCTGGCCATCCAGGGATCTTCAAAACCTATAGGAAATTAATTCAAAGATTTTATTGGAAGGGACTGAAGGAAAATGTTCATAAATATGTGAATGAATGTAAGGTATGTCAACAAAACAAATCAGAACTTACGTGCCCAGCTGGCTTATTGCAACCATTTCCCACTCTAGAGCAAAAAAGGGACAGTATCTCAATGGAATTCATCATAGGTTTGCCCAAATATTTGGGTAAGGATTGCATATATGTGGTAGTGGATAGGTTGAAAAAAATTGCTCATTTATTTGCTATTACATCATATTTTAGTGCTGCACAAGTGGCTGATATTTGTTTCAAAGAAATCTTCAAATTGCATGGGCTCCCCAAGAGCATTGTAAGTTATAGAGATAGTAGATTCATGGGTGCTTTTTGGAAAGAAATTTTTAGATTGGTGGGCACTCAGTTGACTCCAAGTACAACCTATCATCCAAAAACTGATGGAAAAATAGAGAGGGTGAATCAATGGTTGGAAGGGTACCTAAGAAACTATGTGGGAGAGCAGCAAAAAGCATGGGAAAAATGGCAACACTTGGGTGAGTTTTGCTACAACACCACTTTTCATATGTCAATAGGGATGTCTCCTTTCAAAGAATTATATGGTTATGATGCACTTACCTTTGTTTAAATTATCTTTAGTGATAGTAGAGCCCCAAAAGCTAAAGATTGGGTGGAAGAGAGCCAAGAAATTTTAAAGCTTTTGAAAGACAATTTGCAGGTTGCCCAAAATCAACAAAACCAATATGCAGATAGACATAGAGAAGAAAGGACCTTTCAGGTTAATGATTTAGTATATTTGAGGTTGCATCCATATAAACAAACATCTCTAAAAACGAATGGAGCAAAAAAACTAAATCCAAGATACTATGGCCCATACAAGGTAGTTCGGAAGATTGGGGAGGTAGCATATCAATTAGAACTTCCGGAAGAAAGTAAAGTACACAATGTATTTCATGTTTCTTGTCTCAAGAAAGCTCTTGGTTGGAAAATTGTCACTTCAGAAATACTTCCCCCCTTGGATGATGAAGGTCAACTCATACTTGTTCTGAAAAAGATTTTGAAGACAAGGGAAAGGAGATTGAGGAGAAGAACTATCAAAGAATAATTAGTACAATGGAAGGATCTACCAAGTGAAGATGCCAAATGGAAAGAGGAGAAGATTTTGCAGCATCCAAATCTGAAATTTATTGAGGAAAAGCAATCTTGGGTGTGTGAAAATCCTCACAGTGGATCCAAAGAGATGATGTAAACCTCACCATGAAAGAATTTAGGAAAATAGAAGAGAATAGAGCAGTAGAACATAGATCCAATGGAAATCAGATAGGAGCAGAATATTCACACATGTTTCATTAATCAGAATAGTAAAACAATAATGATACAATGCAAAAGATTCGAATACCAAGGGTGTAATTCGAATTAGCATGCATGGAGAGATCAAAAGATCACTGTAGTGTCATCAGAGCACAACTAGAAGTATTCATCATCATCAGTGGAGTCATCAATGCACAAGTAATTGTCAACCATCAGTCAAACTGAGTCTAACTGAGTGTAACTGGTACTAACTGAATGAAGGAGGCTCAGTGGAGGCACATGAGGAGCTAACTGGAGTCAGAATGGGCAGTCTAGTCTCATTGGAGGTCCATCGGAGTGATACAGTCAGTTGAGAGTCAATCTAGCCTTAAATCAAGGAAAGAACTAAAGATAACTGAAGTACAACTGAATGGAAGGTGAGAGAGGACGCATGAGATGCATGAAACTGCATGCATGGCACACTAAGCACTAGGATGGCTGAAACTGACAAGTGAGAAGCTCCCGGGGCTAGTTAAATGGGGGCTAGGTGCTGGGACTGATGACTAGGATGCATGCAATTGCATGCATGCATGAAGAATGCATGTTGCATGCAAGACTGAAAATACAAATGATGAAAATGCTAGTAGGAATAGGATGGAGTATAGGAATATACTAACACCCCCCCTCAATCGATCCTGGGCCTTGGTAACTAGGACCAAACTTTAAGGTCACCCAATACAATCAAATAAATGATAAAATAAGAACTATCCATAAACCGAGGAAATGGGGAAAACCTCAAGGGAAAAATACCCCCCCTCAAAAGAACAATAAATAACTCAAAGAACCATCATACTAAGCAGAAAATAAGGACTCTTTCATCAGTGAAAACTTTTGCAAAATTCTTGGCAAGCTGATCCTCTGTAGGATGCCAAAGCAGGTGCTAGATCTGGATCTGGTCTTCTGATGTGCCTCCCACTGTGTAGACGATGTATTGGATGAAGCAAGTCTTTCAGGAATTCTTTCTGCAACTGGAACGAATGGATCATGATGAGTGTTCCCAAGGGATGGAAGAGAGAACCCCGCCATCATGTTGCATCTCTCATGGAGAGGTAGATGGCATAATGCAAGGTTGGCATGATGTTGAATTCTGGTAGTTGTGTGATCAAACGAATCCTCAACTATGTTCTCAGTAGGTGCAAGGACTGTGTGAGCCCATATTGGCCTTGGCTCTGGATTAAGAACATGTGTTGGTTTTGGATCTGAATCTGAATGTTCTTGACCTTTGATCTCAACATCAAGATCTTCATCTTCATCTTCATTAGAAAAAGAGTCACTTGAATCTTCATTAGATTCTGAAGGAGTAGGAAGAGAGAAGGGCAGAAAATGAGAGAACTCATATGCTTTGGAGGCATGATTTGCAAACCCTTTTGCTATAGTCTTCCCAATAGAGATTTATGTGATATCAACTATGTCAGGACCAAAAGTCACCTTCTTAGGTGATCCGGTGTGAGTCATCTGATATACAGACAACAAATTTGCTGTCAAGGAGGGAACGAATAGAACATTCTTGAACTTGTCATGCTCCATATGAACTGTACCCAATCCTTTGGCAGAGATATGAGAGTTGTCTTCCATGTGAATAGTAGGCCCATCTTTGAGATCTAAAGAAGAAAATGATTCTTCAGAGGAAACCATGTGGTTGGAAGCTCCAGAATCTATGAGGAGGACCTTTGATTTTGAAAAACTAGCCATAAATGCATGGAAATCCTCATGACCATCAGATCCACTTCCAGAATCAGACATCTTTGCATCTTTTGGAATAGCAATTTTGTTATGTTCAAGAAGCTTGGTTAGTAGGTCTATTTTCCTGTGCATGCAAGCTTTCTCAGGATGGTATCCTGTCTTGTAGTAGGGACATTCAGATCTCTTATGTTTGTCCTTCTTGGAGCTGGAGGCTCCTTTTGATGGACTTGACTTATCATTCAACTTGGATTTAGATGGCTTCTTATCCTTGTCTTTTTGCCTCCCTGTCACATTCGTCCTACTTGCTTCTCCAGCTAGAAGAGCTAGATCTTTGGAGGCCTTGACGGCACCCATTTGAATCAATTTGTCCTCTTCTTCAATGAGAGCTTCAGTAAAGGCTTCTAAGGTTGGCATCTTCCATCCAGGAATTGATATTCGTCCAGAATGGAAGGTAGATACAAAGACAGAGAATTGAGATCCTAGTTTGCTCAGAATGGAAAGCACCAATTGTTCATCAGTTTTAGTGATGCCACAATGCTTGCATTACAAAACCAATTTCTTAAATTTTGATAAGAATTCTTGAATTGTCTCAAAATTGCTAGGTTGTAGGGAAACCAATTCATTTTCAAGAGCATGGCCTCTTAGCCCATCTTGTTTTCCAGAAAGACTCTCCAATTTTGTTCATAACTTATTTGGAGTATTCAATCATTCAACATGAAACAATAGATCTCTAGACATATGAAGGCATATGTAACCAAAGGATTCATCCATTTTATTTAGATGCTTGGTTTTCTCCACAGCTGAATGTGGTTCGGCATCTTTTCCCATTACCAACCTGTGTAGCTGTCTATTACGCAGGTGTAAATTCATCTCACTCTTCCAATCAAAGTAATTGAAGGGAGTGAGGATTATAGGAGAGGAAGGAGCATTCGAATTTCTCATCTTGACTGCTGGAACGACTGCAAAAGTGAAATTGCTGCAACTGCTGGAACTTCGAAATACCTGCAAAAAAATCTCAAGAATGGAGATAGAATATACTCTCAAATGGATCTGATACCATGTGAAAATCCTCACAGTGAATCCAAAGACATGATGTAAACCTCACAATGAAAGAATTTAGGAAAATAGAAGAGAATAGAGCAGCAGAACATAGATCCAATGGAAATCAAATAGGAGCAAAATATTCACACATGTTTCATTAATTAGAATAGTAAAACAGTAATGATACAATGCACAGGATTCGAATACCAAGGGTGTAATTTGAATTAGCTTGCACGGAGAGATCAAAAGATCACTAGAGTGTCATCAGATCACAACTAGAAGTCTTCATCATCATCAGTGGATTCATCAATGCACAAGTAAATGTCAACCATCAGTCAAACTAAGTCTAACTAATTGTAACTGGAACTAACTGAATGAAGGAGGCTTAGTGGAGGGCGCATGAGGAGCTATCTGTAGTCAGAATGGGAAGTCTAGTCTCACTGGAGGTCCATCGGAGTGATACAGTCAGTTGAGAGTCAGTCTAGACTTAAATCAAGGAAAGAACTAAAGATAACAGAAGTACAATTGAATGGTAGGTGAGAGAGGGCGCATGAGATGCATGAGACTGCATGTAGGGCACACTAAGCACTAGGAGGGCTGAAACTGATCAGTGAGAAGCTCACGGGGCTAGCTAACTAGGGGATAGGTGTTGGGACTGATGACTAGGATGCATGCATGCAGAATGCATACTGCATGCAGAAATGCATGCAAGACTAAAAATGAAAATGATGAAAATGCTGGTAGAACTAGGATGGAGTATAGGAATATCCTAACAGGGTGGGGAGGACTGTAATGTCCCCATTCAAATAATTGCATAGCAAGACAATCCCATCAATCCTACTAGTTCCCTAGGTTGGATGGATACATTTGGAATTGTAATAAGGAAGCTAATAAATGATATTTATACATTAGAATAGTTCAAGTATTTAATAAAGAGGTTGAATAAAGAAATTCAAGAAAAATTCTAGGTGGAAATTGGTTTTGAAGACATATGGAGGATGTGGGACCCACACTAGCTTGATTTTTCAATGCCACATGGCATCTCTCTCTTGCCATTTCAAATCCATGAGAAGGAAAAAATTATTGTATGAGTTGGTAGGATCATACACATGGAATTTAGCATCATAGGTCGAATTTGGATGAAATGGTAACCTCCATGGAAGAGGAAGAGTCAAACTAGAAGTTTGTGGACACTTGGGCTAGATTCCCTAGCTCTTATGACAACAATGATGAAGAATCTATGACACCTATGACAAATTTCAGACCTGATTGCTGAAATCTGACCAATATGACATATCAAGCCCAAAAATAGGCTCCAAGGTGGTGCTCATGGGAGTTTAAGAAGCCAAAGAGACTCCTAATCGAATTGGGAGAAGGTGGAAGGTTGGGAACTTGGGAGACAAGTGGCATAATGTGGAATCTTACCTAATTGGAAATATCTATAAGATAATGGAAGGAATTCGAACCATAGGAGGATAATTTTGGTTATAAAATACATGAATCAAGCATGATAAGGTCTTTTGATCCTTTGAGAATTTGAATTTGTGAAGAAAGAGAGCTAGTGGAAAACTAGTCTTCTTGCCTTAGCCAATTTCGAGGGTGAAAGATTCCCATCCTATTCGGTGTGTGGAAATGCCATTCATACCTTTCATGGAGATTTAATGGATTCATAAGTTATAGGTTCAATCTACAGGGAATATCGTGGACACTTCAAGATCAGCTTGTTCATTCATCTATTCCAAGTTTTCTCATCATATTCTTGCTCTATGGGTTGAGGCGCACTTGGTGAGCTATTGTTCTCTTTGGGGGAGCTTCCATTGCCCCATTATTTTTTAATGTGGTATAAATTCCCTATATTTACTTTCATGAAGAGTATCAAGTCAAGAGCACAAGTGGATTCATGTAAATCTAATTATTAATGAGAAAATGGTACCATTTCCCCACTATCTTGATGTATGACAATGAAATGTTCTTATCTTTGAATGAATGAGTGAGACATGGATATTAAAATGATGTATGGACTATTAATGATGAATTCTAAGAGTTTCATGTTCAGTATCTAAGCATTTGATGTCATTTTGTGAAGTTTCATAGCATTTGGAGAAGGTTGAGTCTCGTTTCCCCCATGGTCGAGACTAGTTGTTTTGTATCTGATTGAAGTGCATTGTAGAAGGGTTTATGAACTGAATGGATATTCCCCTGAGACCACATTGAAGTCCCCTTGAATTCCCCTACCTATGATCTGAAATTTGAAAGAGTTGATTTGTATTTGGAGATCCAATTTCATCACACACCCTAGGGAGAATTGAACCAATGATTGCTAGTAAAAATCCCTATCTTGACCAGATTTGAAAGAGGAGTTTCAGAAGTCATATGAACACTCCAGAGCATCCATAAACATTATAAATATGTCTTAATATCATCTAAGTAGATTCTGTATCAATTTGGGAGTATTTGGAGTCAGTTGGAAATAAAACAAGCAAGATTAGTTTAAGGGTCGAACTAGTGGAAAAAGTGAAAATTTGTCGTTTTAATAAATTTCTTAAAAAGGGACATTACAGATTCCTACATCCTCTGGTATCATTGTTTCACGGTTTTGGTGAAATGAAAAATCCACCTTAGGTTTTGGACAAATTGTCTGAGTATAAAAACACCTTGTAAATCTACCCAAGTGGCTTTGTAAAATGCCCGCCACCTCATGTATATGATGGATAAAATTATTCTAAAGGTATAGGTACTGAGAGTGTTTAGTTTTGCATATGACCATATTATTATCTTATCCAAAAGGGGTTTGAGGAAGGAGATATAAGACTTCCAAAAGTGCTATCTGGCATAGTTTGCACTGTCCCAATAAAATGCCCGCCAAGGTTTGATGATGAGGTTGCAGAAGGGAAGAGTGGAATGGTTGGAGTTAGTATGATATTCCTCACATTGTGGATATATCACTTTCCAAGTTTGATGTAAAAGTAAAATCACCTTGGTGACCTAGGGTTTGAAGAAATTTGTCTAAGTGTCAATAAGCAGTTTGGAAGACCACTTTCAAATGCCTGCCAGATGTTGGGTGTGTGTCAATAGGTTCATCAATTGGAATGGATTTGTTCTTTGGTGAAATGGTTATCCAGCCATACTTTTAGCTTGACTTACAATGGTAACATATGCAAAATACCAATTTTCCAAAAGTAAGAAAAATACTATTTTGCATATTAAGAAACACAAGAAAATTGGCTAAGTGTTAAAGAACAAGAGTTTCAGAAGGCCATTTGCGAATGTCCACCAATGGTTGTGTTTGTGTCAATAAATTCATGTAGAAACATGATATTGTTTCTTGGTGAACTGGCTCTCCAGCCATGAAATCATATCTCCATATGGTGTCCACACATGTGAAAAAGAGACCTACCAAAATAGAGAAAACTATGGTCAATACACCTTATATTATGGCCACAAAGGGCTTAAGGGATAAAAGATCCCAGGAGATTTATTATGCCCGCAGGGGCTAAAGTTAAGTCCACAAGGGCTTGTGGTATTCCCACAAGGGGTTTAGAGTATGGGGACTAAAAGGATACCTGCAAGGGCATAGTTAAGCCCGCAGGAGCTTATGTTATGCTTGCAGGGAACAAGTTAAGCTCACAGGAGCTTAAAGTTAAACCCACAGGGGCTTGAGATGCCCGCAGGGGCTAAGAGGTAAAATCCACAGGGCCTTGAGAATCCCTCATGGGCTAAGAAATGCCAGCAAGGGATAAGGGAAAGCCAACAGGAGTTTAAGAAGCCTGCGGGCATGAAAAAGAAGAGGCCGCGTTTCTTTGAGAAAGATGAAGCCCGCGGGTAATGAATAGAGGAAGTCAACAGGCATGGTTTTTGAAGAAGCCCGCAACCATAAATGATGAAGCCAGTATCCTTAAAGATGATCATGAATATTAATTAATTAATTAATATCAGTGATAAACAGATATTTGAAAAGGAGTGTTTATGAAAGAATGTGTTTTCCCAGAATGAAGAGGCACGACCAGTTTGAAGAGACATGAAAGAGATATTTAATCAAAATTCGACATGGAAGAGAAGTGTGTCTTCGGTGTCTTAGTTGAAGCAGCAACAAGAACAGGTCGAGACCAATGAAGTTCCAGGAGTGAAGAAAGGATGTTTTGTATGATCTGGAGAAGTCAGATTAGGGAGGTAGGGTGGTGCTAGGGCAGGCAGAAATCCTGCAGGGGGTCGTAGCCTCCTTCCAGTAGAAGCTAGAAAACAGGGTGTCATTGCATCCTTTTCTGTAGCAGCAGGCAGAAGTTCTGGGGTGTCGTTGCATCCTTGTATGTAGCAGCAAGAAAAAGATCCAGGGTGTTGTTGCATCCTTGTCTGTAGCAACAGGAAGAATATCTGGGGTGTAGTAGCATCCTTGTCTGTAGCAGCATAAATAATTTTGTAAAATATGGGGTGTAGTTGCATCCCTTCTTCAGAAGCAGATAAAGAATTTTGTAAAATTCATCTTATTAATGAGTATGAGTTTGTGCACCCATTGATAATACAGAAGAATATGGGTCATCTACATCTTCATCCAGTCCTTCATGTGCAAAAAATGTAGATTCTGATGGGGTGTCATAATCCATGGATGAATTTGAATAATTTCACATGAATCATTTTAGATGTTTTTTATTTTTTATTAGTATCATGTTTGTAATTGAAACTCGGAATGAAATTTTGAATATTTATATGAATCATTTGTTCTTGTATTGTCTAATATATTATTTCATTATGAATCACCTCATAATTTCTTTGTTTTTATATGGTTAGAGTGGTGAAATTATTTATGAATTTTATTTTTTGTTTAATATGCAAGTTTCAAAAAAATTGTAATTTATCTCTTGAAGAAAAAAAACTTTTTCCAATTTAGGGGTTGATTTTACATTTTTTGTAAACAACAGTATGGGATGTTTAGACCATGGCTCTATTTTTTACCCTTAAAAAAAATGTGTATACTGGTATCAACACTTTTATATTTGGGGGGTGTTTTTGGTTTTTTTTGTTGTTGCAAAAATCATCGTTTTTATGGCGAGAGTTCTCATTCATAGTATAAAGTTCTCGTTTCATAGAATAAGTGGTTTGTTATTTAAAATCCAAATCGGATATGGATTTCATGAGTAGTATTTGTTTAGTGGAAATGGTTATTTAGGCATAAATATATTTGGCATGGAGGAAAACAAGGGGATTATTCCCTATTGAAGCTTATTAGGCTCAAGAAATACAAAAAACACCTACAACCCACAACTTTTCTCAAGCTATATGGTGATGCAATCCCTCATTGGGGGGTGTTTTTCGTAGGAGTTGGATATGGGAACTAATATGATGCTTTTCACACCACATACGAGTCTTAGGGACTTGACCATGTTTGTGGTAAGGGAAAAACAACTTCATACCTTTAACAATGTTCAAGGGAGGGAAACAACAAACTCGATCCCTAAAAATAGTTTATTAAGCTCTTGGACTATACACACATTCTAAAACCACCACACAAGACCCGTGTAGGGTATCCTTGGTGTACCAGAGGGATATGGGCATCATGAATAAGTCTTGAACATCAAGAACGATTTTCAAGGTCCAATGTTAAGGGAGGAAAATAAGGCCCTTAAGCCCAAAATAAAGGTTATTGCAACCAAGTGGCATGATAAACAACATGAAACCACACCTCTATAGGGTATTTTTGGCATTCAAGTTGGATTCAGATGTCATCAGAAGGTCTTGCACATGGTGTATGTGTCATGAGGCCTTAACCATAATCAAATAATGAAAAAAAGTTCCTTAGGATCTTGTTGAAGCTTCTCTAGATCAAGATCCTTGAACAAATCCTCAAATGAGCACACATGAACCTTATAGTGGGTCTTTTCCCTCCAAGTGAGATACCAATTCCATGAGTAGTTGTTGTGCACTATAAATGGGTGTTGAGGCACAAATATTTCCATGGAGAAACAATCACCTTAAGCCATAATTGAACCTTATCAAGATCAAGCACCATGAACAACACCTAGAAACTATGGCAGGAGTCCTCTCCAATGAGTCATTGGCATTTGGAATGAAAACGGGTGTCATTATGAGATCTTGGGCATCATGGATGGGACACAATTAATTAACCTTAGTTGTTCAAGGGAAATAAGAGTCTCAAATCATATACCTTGCTTCTTAGGCTCAAGTGTAACAGATGAGATCTTGAACCACAACATATGACCTATGTATAATATCATTTTCCTCCAAGTGGGATATGAGTACCATGACTAGGTTATTCATGAACCAAGAATGGGTCTTGAGCTATAAAAAAGGTAAAGGGGGGACAACAAGGTTCATGTTCCCTAAATGAATCTTCTAAGTCTCAAGTTCCATGAATAACACCTACACTCCATGAAGCTTCTAAAGTTACAACACCATGAACACTTCTTCAAATCACCACACTAAAACCCTATAGCATATCTCTAGGCTATTAGAGGGATGCAAGTTCCATGAGGAAACCACAACACATGCCCTAAATAAGAATGTGTTTTGGAAAACACCAGGAATGGTTCTCAAAGGTGTGGTCATAAATCATTAACATCCAAGTGGGATATGGGCATCATTTGTAGGTGTTATATAGTGTATATGGGCATCAAGGCTTAAACATGGTTGGGGGTAACAAGGGGCTTAAGCCTTAATGAAATTCTTGAGATCAAGCACCATTTTTAGGGGAATAAAACACTTGGTCCTTGGTCTATATACATACCTTCTTAAGAAAAATCACCATGAACAACACCTGCAACCCATAACACCAGCCCTTTTTAGAGTGCCTTTGACATTAGAGTTGGATATCTTCACCATTAAAATATTTGTCTACAATGAGGATAGGTAATGGGGCCTTGAAATTTATAGAGGTGCAATGAGAATATTTTGTACTTTGGAAATGGATATTAAGGTCTAAACATTCTCAAGGGGGGAAGCAGTGGTCTTGATTCTTAATTTAACCTTCTCAAGCTCAAGTACCATGAAAAACACCTAGAAATCACAATGCTAACCCTCACTAGGGGGTCTTTAGCCTAAGAGTTGGATATGGATTCCCTTAAGATGTATTCTTCACTGCAAATGGGTCTCATGGCCTTGACCATGGTTATGGTAGATTCAACCCTTTACTAATGTCAAAGGATGGAAACAACAACCTCTGCCTCTAAACATAGCTTCTTAGGATCAAGCACCATGAAATTTTCCTCAAACCATCACAAAGGACCCCTATACAGTATCATTGGTATGCTAAAGGGATATGCACACCACAAATAGGCTTGGACCACAAAGTACAGTTCTTGAGGTATAAACATAGAGGGAGGAAAACAAGGCCCTTAGGTTTCAAACAAATATTTCCAATTGAAGTCAAGTGCCATGAGAAACAACATGGGCCCACACCTTTGTAGGGGATCTTTGTCATTCAAGTTGGATATGGACACCATTATAAGTTTTTGCACATCATGGATGGGTTGTGCAGCCTTATCCATCATCAAATAATGAAAACAAGTACCTTAAGATCTTGTTGAAGTTTCTTAAGCAAGTCCTTAAAGCAACACACAATATTTTTGTATGGGTCTTTGGCCTCTAAGTGAGATATAGGTGCCATGAGTATATTTTGTGCACTAGAGATTTGAGACAAGTGTTTAGGCATAAACCTTAATCCTGAGTTGAACCTTCTCAAGTTCAAGCACCATGAACAACACCTAGAAACCACAACATGAGCTCACTCCAAGTATTGTTTTTCATTTGAGTTGAATATGAGCATCACTATGATGTCTTAAGCATCGATTAATTTCATATAGGAAAGGTCCACTTTCCAAATGTCCATCAAATTTCAATATTAGAGTAACATATTTTCACCATTTCCATCTTCTAATAAAGTATTTTCCATAGTAGCACCATGAATAGAAAATAAAAGAGTAAAACCCAATATTCTAGCAATTCCCATCATATGAGATGGATTTCGAAAACCTTGAAAGAAGTGGGTCTCATGTCCTTGACCATAGTCAAGGGAGGGAAAACGAAGCCTACAAACCTAAAACTTGCTTCATAGGATAAAGTGCCATGGACAAGTCCCCAAAACACCACATATGACCTTTGTGGGGTATCAATCATCTCCAAGTGGGATATGGGCAATATTATTGGGTTAGTTGTGAACCAAGAATGTGTCTTGAGGTCTAGCCAAGGTAAGGGAGGACAACAAGGACCTTGTTCCCTAACTTAATTTTTTTGAGCTCAATCACCATGAACAACACCTACAACTCACAAAAAATTCACTCCCTTGGGGATCTTTCGGCAATAAGTGGTTTACTAGGAGACATTATGGTATTTTTAGTAAGGCTAAGGGGTTTTTGGGTCTTAACAATGGTTAGGGAAGGATAACAATGGACTTGGGATATTAACAAAGTTTCTTGGGATCAAGCATCATGAATGATGCATTGAAACATTAGATATCACCTTTCCATGGTATTTTTGTCCTCTAAATGGGATAATTGGTTCTAGGTAGTGGTGATGGGTCTAGCGGTCTAGAACATGGCCAAATGGGAAAGCAATGTCCTTACACATGAAAATGGACCTTCTAGGCCTTAAGAATTGTGAATAAGGTCTCCAATCATGATGCATGCCCTCTATATGGGTTTTTCCCCCTTCGAGTGGTATTCTAGGGGTCATTACATTGTTTTACACATTGGGGATGGTTCTAATGGCCTTGACTATGTCTAAGAGAGGAAAATAATGACTTTAAATTAAGGTTTTTGTGCTAAATATTTCCTTTTGAAACATGTTAAGGTGAGGAAGTTTTGTATGTTCTTTATTTTGTGTAAAAATAACATGTCCATGTTAAGAATGCATGTGCATTCCTTGAATTAACAAAAAATGGTGAGATTTCCCTTTTCCGGTATGCATTGGATGAATTGGATGAATTGGGTTTTAGCTTAGTAGTGATAAACTTGGTGGTTTGGGCTACATAAATAAAAACACTTATTTTTCCAATTTGAACACTATTTCTATTTTTGTTTCCAACAAGGTTTTAAAATATGCTCCACATGTATGCAATTCCAAATATATATAGTCAAGTGTTAAGATTAGGTTTAGGGTCTTAACATAATCAAATAACTATTATTTTAAGTGTGCAAATCTATACTTGTGAACCATATAATTTGTTTTCTAAATGGGTGAGGAAAGTAACAATTATTATATAAACAAAAGCTATGTAATTTAGAATTAAGATATATATAAAAATAAAAATGAATGTAAAATGAAAAATGAAAAATAATTCTAACAATAAAAATAATGACGCACAAGAACTACTTATTTTTTGTTTAGTAAGATTATGAAATTTCTAATAATTAAAAAAAAAAATTGTACATAGTATTGCAAAAAATGGTCTTCCCATACCTCTTGTAGACTATTCCTTCCATCTCCCTTGGTTATCCCCTCCCATTGCAACGCAAGCCCATCACTAAATACCAAAAAACTAGACCCCCCAACCCATTGATTTCCATGACCATTACAAATGGATCCCATCACTATAATCCAAAAAGAAACCCAAGAGACACCCACATACTTGGCTCTCGGCCATACCAAAACCTTCCCCAAACTTGTCCCACTGTAGCGTCCCCCTCACCCAATCCGACCATCGGAAGGGGATGCTAGCCAAATTTGGGCTCTCAAAATTTTGCCCCAAATCCATAATACGATTTTCAACAAATACAATGTGTGCATAAGTGTAAATAAACATGCACATTGGAATTTAAAATATATTTACACATCTAGCATGCAAATACAAGCATAAAAATTACATACATAAAATAAAAACATTTCAAATTCAAATGCATGAGAATACTTATCTTTATCCAACGCAGATCCAAGCAACTAGTTGTGTAAGAGTGATTTTCCACCCAACCATAGGCACTTCGTCTAGCATATACTCTTTATGCCAGGAGGCCACCCCCAAGTTGGGATATGAGGCCACCAGGGAAAAGGAAACACCTACAAGCTTCTCTTTTTCATCCCACAACCCATTCTTCTCTCTATGCTTATCCAAATGCGCATACAAAGCTCTACAAGGGTCTCACTCAACCCTCAAAGCCTTGGATTCCACAATACCTTCCCCACACAACACCCTTCTAGCTCAGGCATCCCCTTCACCAATCCATGGTTCTCTTGGGCGATCCATCTTGCTGGATGCTTCCAGTGTGTTCATAGAAGAATTCTAATATGATATTGGCTACTATAGAACCACCTATAGCCTCAATTTGTGTCTTCTCAAGAACTTACGAGCAACAAAACTCCATGGGTAAGGGTTCCTTGCTTGCCCAACCTCTCTTCTCACCTACAACCAACAATTTTCACTTTCAAATTTGCAGCATGGTCTCTAGATTTGATTTTTTGGGTTCAAAATAGCATGGTAAGTTCATGGAAAGCAATGGAGAGATCTGCATAGCCTAAATATGCATGTAATAATGAGAGAAGTGAGGGTTGACTCCAAAGGATATGAGAAAATGGTGAAAATACAACTGACATAAATTCTGCCAGTAGAAGAAAGGACTCTTGGAAACTGCAGAATTACTTTTGTCATGACATAACTGTCACAAAAGTGCAGTCAGTCCCATGCTTCAATAACTACATGAGGTGACTTTTCCCACTAGCCACAAAAATGCATTAATGACTGGAAAATGGTCAAAAAAGGAGATAATTGGCTTATTCAAGGCACATGACATAATTTAAGTGTGATTTCTAAGGTTGAAACTTGGTAGCAAGGATTTAGTCACCCAAGGGCCCCCTTTCCTCTTCCCCTCTAGTGGAATCATATCCCCTTTGGTGCTCTTTACACAACCAGACTTGGACCATTTTATTATTTATGCACATAATATTTACATAATTATTCTAAATCAGCATAAAATCCAACCAAACAGTCCAAATAAAATATATACATCATACATGTCTATCCATTCACTAGTTGGGACTTGGCCTTGAGCTCCTGTAACGTCCCTGATCCCCTCGGTGCCCCTTTAGAGGTTATGGGGGACCTCATTTGAAACAACCTGCTAATTTTTTTTCCAAAGAATCTGCAACTCTGCACTTTTACACAGCTGCAAAAACTTTAGCCCGCAATCCGCAAGTCAGAAGTTGGAATATGGAACTCCAAATATACAGTGTTGAAGGAATACACCTTCGACTTCCACAATCTGTAATCCGCCTTGCGAGAGTTGGAAAGTAGGAACTCCAAATATACAGCGTTGAAGGAATATGCCTTTGACTTCGCAATTCGCAATTCGCCTTGCAGGAGCCGGAAAGTCGGAACTCCAAATATACATCATCGAAGAAATATGCCTCTGACTTCCGCAATCCGCAATCCTCCTTGCGAGAGTTGGAAAGTCGGAAATCCAACATGCAACTCCAAAGAAATCACATCTCCGACTTCCGCAATCCTCAATTCTCCTTGTGGGAGTTGGAAAGTCGGAACCATAATGTGCAACTCCAAATATTTACGCCTCCATCTTCCGCAATCTGCAATCCGCGATGCAGGAGTCGGAATTTGGAACCCCCAAATTCTTAGCTTCACAAAATCACACCTCCAACTTTAGTAATCCACAATCCACGATGCGGGAGTTAGAAGTCGGAACTCCAAATATACAGTGTCGAATAAATCACCTCTTCGACTTTCAGAATCCACAATCCGCCATGCGAGAATCGGAAAGTTGGAACTCCAACACACCACGCTAAGAAATCACACCTCCGAATTTCACAATCTGCAATCCGCGCTGTGGGTTCGGAAAGTCGGAAGCCGGCCATATACCCTTGTTACTTCCAACTCCTCAGGATGATATCTTTCTCATCATAAGTCCATTTTTAACAAACTTGGTATCGTTGGAAATCTCTTGGAGATCTCTATGCAACAGTGTGATCCTCTACCACACCTGAGGACTCTGATTTTTCCATTCTTCCAATCAAAGTGTTTCCCAAACTTCATCCATGCTTATTTACCACTCTATAAAGAGCTTTGATCGACTCTGTCATGGCCCCTCCCTTCATCTAACCCATAGAGGGAACATGAACACATCAGGGGGTTTCTATTTCTCCCCCAAAGCTCTGACTGAACATTTTGAGCATTCTGGGATTTTACAACACTTATCCCTATTCATCAATGAAGAGATTCATATAAGTACAATCACATGTGTGCATATGCATACTCAAATAAGCACAGTGGAATGAAAAATTATCCACACAGATATTTATCATGCCTTCAACATATCAATAACAATCATCAATAATTAAATCATTGCAGAAGTAAAACACATAGAATGAATATGATATGAATCACAGAGAAGACTTATTTTTAAGGTGAAATCACCAAGCAACTGGATATGGAATGCAACATTCCAACCCAACCATAGGTCTCTACCTATCATGTATTCTTTCAGCACTCAGAGACCACCACCCCCGAGCTGGGGTTGTGTATCCACTAAGGAGGAACTAACAGGCTCACTCACAACCTTAGGCACAGTCATTTAAGGTTATCCAGAACACAACAAGCTCTGTCAAGCAAGTGGAAAGACAAGGAAGAAGTTTCATAAGCCAATGAGCTCAACCATAGATCTACAGGCATATCCAATTGGCTTCAAATAGTCCATGCACCCCCATCACCTCCACTCTCAACATAAGAAGGTCCCCTTCTATGCTACATAGTCCCTTGGGTTCCCCTTCCCTCAGCGCCGACTTGGGAAGGTATGGTTGGTCCCAACTTCTAAACCAAGGTTAAATGAGCCCTCACTAGATCTACCATGAATTCTGACTCCCTAGTCTCTTTCCATTGCGATCCACTATGGGATCTCATCGGTGTTGCATCCGAAAGGATTTGTCTCGCAACTGGATTTTCTGGAGATCATATTTGGGTTTCCCTATGGATTTTATGGGAATCCAACCCTCTCAATTTCGACGCAAGGTTCAGGTCTATGGATCCCCCATCAGATTTCTCTGTCCACCCGAATTTCTGGGCGATTCTAGCATTTCAAAATGTGGCTTCTTCCCCAGTCATGATTTCTAGTTTTTCTTTCCTTGATGTTGGGTTGTGTCCTCCATGAAAACTAAAAACTCCTCTCCACAATGGCCCGTGGATGAGGGAAAACGTCCACCCATGAGGTAGGATGACTTATGGGTAAAGAAAAATGATCCCATACCATGCCTTGCGAATTTCAGGGCTGCCCATACTCCATCACTCTCAGGGACTGATTTCTGAAGTACTTCCTTACAGCATAAATAAATGACAGCTAGGACAGTCAAAGGGGGTTCCCAAGGTGACATATGGCAGCCTAGGTTTCAATCCCACAACCTCCTCACCTCTCCCTAGTGGATACACATATCCCCCTCATTTAGTTTCATACATAGCCATCCCCTTGGTATTTTTATTTGCATTATAATCATTTACATCATTTTTACAATTTCCATGGCTTACTAGCACATGGGTAACACAATATAAAATACCAACCCTTCAAGGATGAGCATTCACTAGCAGGGCCTTGGCCTTGAGCTCCATGCTAGGAATCATACATCACATATATATGACATTTACATTAAAATCCAATACATCTGAAGGGTTAAAATGGGGGTATTACAATCCCTTCCCCTTTATAATAAAACCGTCCTCGGTGTTCCAATACTTAGGAATACTTGCACAGTTTACACATGTCCAAAATTCACAAAAATGTAGCAGGTATGTCCTGCATTTAATCTTTTACTCTGGGTTTTCATAACCAAATCCCTTGGCTTCTACAAGCTACTCCTACTGGATTTGACCTTCCAGCTCCACATGTGTCCATTGCTCCACAACAGTCCCTTCCTTTTCTTTACCTTCCAACTGATCCACAAGTCTGGAAACTTTATGGCTACTATCTTTATTGCTGTCCTTTTTTGGGCAATTATGGAGGCAATGAATTCCTCCACATTTCCAACATTTCAGTGGTTGCTTTCGTAGCTTGAGAATTTCCTGAATATTTTCTTGGGACTTGGCAATTGTTTGAAGAATCTTTTCAGCCAAATCAAATAGATTTTGGTCTGCTTCCATAGTCAATGTGCACAACTTCCCACACTTTGCTTACTAACAACACTTGTCTTGTAACATCTGCAACCAATTGGTTTAATTTTCACCCGTGAAATTCATCATTGCAAATCTTGTTAGGACAAGCATAACATACGCATTAAGATCAATCAATTACTTTCCCAATTGACATGGAAATTTCGTGCTTTATTCACAATACTTCCATGCATTTCATGCTTGTCCAACATGCAAATGAACTCATTCATGTTCATCATTTCACAGGGAATTAACTAATTCAACATTCACAATGTATTTCAAGCAAGATAAACACAATCAACTTTCATCCATAACATGCATTCAACAATTTTTTGTCTCTAAAATGCATCAATCAAAAATGAAAGAGAAGAGTAAGAGTTTCCCCCTCTTAATCTTGTTCCAACCTGGAGCCCCACCACAATTGTGGTTCCATGCTCCTTGGTCTCTTCCACTTCAAATGTGAATGCTTGACTCGCATTTTCCTTGTTTTGGCGATTACACTTGGTGTCTAAGGTCTGTCCAAGGCTTCTCAACCAAGGAACCCCTCGTCATGGCTTTCCTACAGAACCTTTGGTTGCTAGGACCCACACAAGTTCACTAGCATCCTTTTCCATTGCTACTTATACTAAGCTTTCTAGGATATTCACATGTCTAAATGCATCCTTAGGATGACTTCAAGGTTCTTGCTTCCCGCAATTACCTGGGTTTCAACAAAGAAACAACATTGTATCAGCTTGGTTGTTATAAGACTTATACATGAAATTTTTCATTATTTAGAATAAGATATAGATGATAATTAAATACTTATCTGTATTGGACATATTCATGTTATTCCACATGCTACTTCTTTGCTTTACAATCCTTGGATGACATGTGGATACAATAACGAATGTTTGTCCAGCACACAGGCTGCTCCACAACATTCAATGCCCAACCAGTGCAACAAATGGATTCACCAAGCATTTAACAAATGTTTGGCCAGCACGCAGGCTGCTCCACAACATTCAATGCTCAACCAGTGAACCGACTGGATTTACCAAGAATTTATGGTTCCAAACCAGTCCCATACCTGGTTTTCCCTCTCCATTTCCAAGCCAACACTTCCATCTGGGTCAACAGGCCAACGGAAGGAAGCTACACCATAACCATTTCCAAGTCAAGGGCTCTACTATGGAGCCATAGGAATATCAATGGGTTCCATCCAGTCTCGGTACCCACCTCACCTCCACTCACAGCCTGAGCAAGGTCCCCTTCTCTGTTGCACAGTCCCTCGGGTGCCCCTTCCCTCAGCGTTGTCTTGGGTAGGTGCAGGAGGTCCTCACTAATGAACCAATAGATATTTTATGCCTTTACAAATATCGCCACATTCCAAGTCACAATGCCCAACTAGCATATTGACTGGATTTATTACGAAATGGAACAACCACTCACACACATAAGGATGGTACCCCCTTCTTCACTTTACTTCTTTAATATGCATCACCAATTGCATGTCTAATACCTAACAACACAAGATGGGTAGGAAAGCTCATCAGTATTGCTGATATAAAATTGTAAACATATTTCATAAAAATTCACTCTCTAATATTGAAACACCAGGAATGCCTCCATTCCGTAGGGTGTAGTCAATATTGAAAACCATAACACAACACAACACCCGAGAGGTGTGCACTCCTCTCCGATGTGATCCATGTAGGACAAAATCACAACTCAAGCAGTCTGAAATAAAAAAATGCTCTTCATATTAATTCCAATAATTAGACATGCATATTTTCAGCAATGGTTACAAAATACTTATCTGTTTTACAGATGTATTTTATCTTCCTTTCGCGAGGAATGGGGCTCCCTTCTCTGAGTTAACAGTACCTTGGGCTCCCTTCACTGATCTAATAACACCTTGGGTTTGTTACCCCCAATCCCTTTCATGTTTCATAAACAACACATGCCCTATTGGCATAATTTTACCATCTCACCTGCGGTGTTTACCAACATGCAGTTCAGATGAGACATTGTCAAATTTTACAATGGTGTTTCACCCAAAACCCATTTCAAAAGCATGGGATCCTTCCCATGGGGTTTCGCTTCTGCAGGCCATAGCACATAGTCTTCTTGCAATGTGTCTTCCTGACACACTTCTAAAAAACAATCAACCAATCAATGGAATTAATAATCAAATTCAAATCTGAATTTACAATTTTGTTCACTAAAGAAATTTATTTATTTAACCATGAGGTCATCCTCATATTGTTTGGCTCTTGTAAGTGGTATCACTCTATCCATTATGGTTTTACACTTGTTTCCATAACCTGGACATCCAACTGAGATCTTTCTCTTAAATTTAAATCAAAAATTTCAAATCTATTTCATACAGAAATCAGATTTCACATCCATGAGATCCTTCTCACAATGTTTGGCTTTTGCACACAGTAGTTCCATCATTTGTTAGTGAATTTCACACATTTCCATGTTCAAGACAACTCTACCTGCAATATGGTACCCACACATATAATATTTCCATTGCAACATTTACAACAATCACTGATGTGATGTTAGAATTATAATACATAATAATCCAAAAACTGTCTGATGTTAATATTTCAAATGCAATGAAATACATTTTCCTTATATGCATCGTTATCACAATAAAATTGCATGATATGGGAACATTATCTATGCAATCAAATAAAATTTTAAATACTCATGAATGCACAATCACATCCTTTAATGCAACTCTGTCCTCCCAACAGAGCATTCTGGTAGGCTATCAAACATGACTACCTTTTTCATGCATTTATTTCCCTTGCATTCATAGCATCTCATGAAAGGATCTTAGAATTGTCAATAATTCTAACATTTCATCTATTATCTAAATTCAATGAAATATATACCATGACCATGCATCCACACAATGCATATTAACATATATGTAACCACACATATGCATGCATAATCAACAAGATTTACATAATATCTTAACGTACATTCACCCAATGCACTCTGCCATTTCTCTAAACATTTTTGTGCCTATACATGTGTCCTGCCATGGAAAGTTGGGCATCTTAGTCAATGCTTCAACACAATAGCCAGCCATCTCCCCAATTACTTGGTTAACTATTTGGGTGCCTTCCTTCTTCACCTGAACACAACACTGGGAGGTCACTCACTCCCTGCGTGTTGGAAAAGAGGTTTCATCCCAGATTAACACCAATAGGGAGTTCATGGGATACTTGTGTAGCACTGCAAGCTGCACAACCCAACATCCTTATGGTTTCACACATGGCGTGCTCTTATTTCTTATGTATGCATTCAAAATTTTAAACAGACACATGGTATAAGGCTCCTTTCCCTTAATACCCCATACCTCACCATACCCTGTGGTATGTCATTCACATAAATGCGTTTAATATTACATGCATACTATTTTATGATGATTAAAATATGGATGAAGGGATTCTGACACATCCTCTTCCAACACTTATACATTCAATGTAAATAAAACATTACATGCATGGCTTCCATCAACATATCTAATGTTACCTAATCAATAGGCCTATTACCAAGGACTACATAGTACTTCCACCAACCTATTGATCATGGATTTGTTGCTCCATCACTTATTCGCAATGTTGTTGGTCACATGCAATAGCATCATCCACAACTTTAGCCATGATTTTGTTGTCTTTGGTCCTACAACCAATACCAACATCAATAGTGATTATCAACCACAATAATTACCTTAAGTGGCTCATTGCATATGTAGAAATTCATTAGTTTTACCAACATGCAACATCATATACATGCACAAATGTCTTCACATGCACTGTGCAATTTTTATTAATATGCCAACTAGTGCATATTCACTTCACCCATCTAATCTCTTGCATTTTCAACATTCCTATGACAAAATTTTCTGTATATAAAGCTCATAAAATATAAATACAAGAGCAAGATAGGGGTTAAGGAATTATCCCTTTCCAATCCCTCATCATAGCATGGAATTCCTCTTCCACATCATAGCTGATCCAATGTCATGGCCTCTCTAGCAAGCACACAAGGAATCATTAGCTATGATTTTCTCACCAAGCAGCAATTCAATACATATACTTATGTATAACATTCCTACTTGCTACTTTCCAAGCATACAATTCTTATGCTATAAACATAAATAGTTTAACGTGAGAAATTTCCCTCTTTATCAACATTTCCCTTTGGAGATTATTCTCCAATTTTCAGCTGCAACAATCTTGTCAGCCCTATGTAGCTTTCCTTGATCATTGCAATAACTCTCATTGCACTAGCTTCACATGCCTTGCTGCTCACATTGCTTTCAAAAATTATGGTCAACTCCAGCTTGGCCTTTCTTGGACTTTCCTACACTTATGAGCACTGCAATCTATTCAATTCCAACTCCATATGGAATCCTTCAAGGCACATTGTATGCCCTTGCACCTCATTCAAATTCTAGTTACCTGCATGTAAACTCATACTTTGGCCCAAGCATCCCCTGTGCTACAACCTTGGGCTTTGATACAACTCTGTAACGTCCCCAAGCCCCTCGGTGCCCCTTTAGAGGTGAAGGGGGAGCTCCTTAGAAACAACTTGCTAATATTTTTTCCAAAGAATCCGCAACTCTGCACTTTTACATAGCTGCAACAACTTCAGTCTGCAATCCGCAAGCTGCGATCTGCAAGTCATAAGTTAGAACACCAAATATATAGAGTCGAAGAAATATGCCTCCGACTTCCGCAATCCACAATCCTCCTTGCAGGATTCAGAAATTCGGAACTCCAAATATACAATGTCGAAGGAATACGCCTTTGACTTCCTCTATCTGCAATCCGCCTTGCGAGAGTCGAAAATTTGGAACTCCAAATATACAGCGTCAAAGGAATACACCTCCGAATTTCGCAATCCACAATCCACTTTGTGGGAGTCGAAAATTCGGAACTCCAACGTGCAACTCCAAAGAAATCACCTCTCTGAATTCTGCAATCTGCAATCCTCCTTGCAGGATTCGGAAAGTCGAAACCACAACGTGCAATTCCGAATATTTATGCCTCTGGATTTCGCAATCCGCAATACGCGATGCAGGAGTCGGAAGTCGAAACCCCCAAATTCTTAGCTTCGCAGAATCACGCCTCCGACTTCCGCAATCCGGAATCTGCGATGCGAGAGTCGGAAGTCGAAACTCCAAATATACAACGTCGAAGAAATCACCCCTCTAACTTCCGCAATCCGCCATGTGGGAGTCGAAAATTTGGAACTCCAACGCACCACCCTAAGAAATCACGCCTCTGACTTCCGCAATCCGTAATCCGCATTGTGGGTTCGGAAAGTCGGAATTCGACCATATACCCCTGTTACTGCCAACTCCTCAGGCCTATATATTTCTCATGCTAAGTCCATTCTTGGCAAACTTGGTATCGTTGGAAAGATCTCGACGATCTCTATGCAACGATGTGATCCTCTACCACACTTGAGGACTCTGATTTTTCCATTCTTCCAATCAAAGTGTTTCCCAAACTTTATCCATGCCTCTTTACCACTCTGTAAAGAGCTCTGATCCACACTGTCATGGCCCCTCCCTTCATTTGACCCACAGAGGGAACATGAAAAAAACAGGGGGTGTCTATTTCTCCCCCAAAGCCCTGACTAAACATTATGATCATTCTGGGCCTTTACAACACTTAGCCCCATTCATGAATGAACATATTCATATAAGTGCAATCACATGTGTGCATATGCATACTCAAATAAGCATAGTGGAATGAAACATTATCTGAACACATATCTATCATGCATTCAACATATCAATAATTAAATCATTATAGAAGTAAAACATATAGAATGAACATGATATGAATCACAGAGAACAGTTATCTTTAAGGTGAAATCACCAAGAAACTGACTAAAGACTGCAACGTTCCAACCCAACCATAGGTCTCTTCCCAACCTGTATTCTTTCATCCCTCAGATACCACCACCGAGTTGGGGCTGTGTATTCACTAAGGGGGAACTAACAGGCTCATTCACAGCCTTATGCACAGTCATTCAGGGTTATCCAGCACATAGCTGGCTCTATCAAGCAAGTGGGGAGACATGGAAGAAGTTTCTTAATCCAATGAGCTCAACCACAGAGCTACAGGCATAACCAATTGGCTTCAGATAGTCCAGGCACCCCCATCGCCTCCACTCTCAGCCTAAGTAAGGTCCCCTTCTCTGCTACATAGTCCCTTGGGCGCCCCTTCCCTCAGCACTTACCTGGGCAGGGATGGTTGGTCCCGACTTCTAAACCAAGGTTAAATGAGCCCTCATTGGCTCTACCATGAATTCTGACCTCCTGGTCTCTTTCCACCGCGATCCACTCTAGGATCTCCTAAGCGTGGCGGTCGAAAGGCTTTGTCCTGCAACTGGATTTTCGGGCGATCAAATTTGGGTTTCCCTATGGATTTTCTGGGAATCCAACCCTCTCAATTTTGCCTTAAGTTTCGGGTATATGGATCCCCCATCGTATTTCTCTGTCCACCCGAATTTCTAGGCGATTCTAGCATTTCAAAACGTGGCTTCTTCCCCCGTCGCGATTTCTGTTTTTTCTTTTCTTACTGCCGGGTTGCGTCCTCCATGAAAACTAAAAAATCCTCTCCATAATGACCTTCCAAATGAGGGAAAACGTCCCCCCATAAGGTATGGTGACTTATGGGTCAAGCAAACCGAGCCCAAATTGAAATTTTGGAAAAAAAAATATTTTGAATTAAAAACAAATATCTACTTTACTCAAAATGCACGCTTACACTTCACACTTCCAAACATAAAGTTAAAAGAGTTTACAACTAACTCTTAAATTCTATATTTCTCACATGCCAATTAAATAACCATTTCTCTCCAAATGGATGGTCAATAGAGTCTCTTGGTTGGCTATGATTTACATATCAATGAGAGAGACACGTGGCCCCAACATCCCAAAGTTGAGGAAACACCAAAAAAAACCTACAAATATCTACCCCACCCATGCCCTATCGTGGCATGGTCCATGGGCAAAAAAGAACCCCCAATAGTTTCAAATATCAATCCAAAGGTGCCAATAACTTTTGAAAAACAACCACATGGGAAAATATCAACTATCTTTTATATCTTAAATGAATTCTTACTAGTTTTTTTTTCAACAGAAAAATAGCTATATATTCATTAAAAATATATATAAATGAGTCATTATAACAAATTCAATGAGGAAATAGACAAAACCAGGAGGAACCAATTCCAAGACAACACATCCTCCCAAAACAAAAAAAACATGATACTACATGAAGACCAAAACCAAATTGAGACCAACCATTTCCAAGATCATCCAAAGACTAATCACCACCGATCCAAAGAACCAAGGAATTCCCACTAGTTTGCTATGCTATGGCTCATCACAGATTCCTTTTCAGGTAAATATCTTCCATCTCTATAACCAATCAAATCCAAGCCCAGCAAAGCTTTCAAAGAAATTTAAAAAAATGGCAATAGGACGTAAGAGTGATTCTGATTCCTTTTACTAAAATCTCTTTTACTGCCATGATCTTTTATGTGTGGGTTGTAATTGAGCAGAGCTCACCTTCAGCAGAATAGAAATTATTTTTATCTCTGGTGTATTCCATCATAAATCTGCATCCAAACCAAATTGTTGTCAGACACTTCAATTTCTGGGTCAGATGTGGGATTGTAATAAATAAAAATCTTCACACAGTACTGATGTGATTAATTTTTTATCTTCAGATATGATCTTAGATTTTTCTGGGGATTTTTCTTCTTATTTTTTCTGGGGGATTTTCTGGAGATTTATCTTTCTTCTACTCGAGAAAAAATCTGGAGTTTGACATGTTTTTTACACTTTTTTGTAGTGAAATATGAATAATACAAGTACCATTCGAACGATAATGATCTGTCGTAACCACTATTTCTTTTGAAATGATAATTATGATATCTGTGACTCCTGTAGGATGAGCGTGACTGGGCCATAGATATTTTGAGTGGTGACTTTGGCAGATATTATTATACCCAATTACCAATTTCCACCAGAAAATGGGGATATTTTGAATGCGATTAAGGCGATAATGTGGAGGCAGGGAATTTCAAAATTTGTACGTCAATGCAGATATTAGGTTGCATTGATGCTTTTGCTTTAAACTGTTAGAGCAGAGAAGATATTTCGAGGGATGGTGGGAGATATTTTGGAGGCTTCCCAAGCTTGTTATTCAAATACCGATGGTTTCGGACTTTTCTTGGCTGACCGTGCTGTTGGCAGAGATATTTTATGGCCTGAGAACGCCCTTTTGTTCTGCCATTGGAAGGATCCAGATTTCTATATATATAAATATCAGGGTGTATATTCTGATTTTTGTGGGCCTCTGGTTGGAGCTTTCATGGTGCACTTTTTAACTTGTCTACTGCCATGTGGAATACTCGTTCAATTTGATATTTTGCAGGCTGAGAATAAGAACCCCTCAAGGATGAAAAATAATGTTATAAAACAATCTGATTGCGCTTTTTTTTTTCTGAGGGGCTGATTAGTTTCTGCAACAATGTCTACTGTTTCTTTTAGTAGTTCTCAGACATATAGGCTTTATGATTCTTCTGAAAGTGATGAAGAAGGGTCTTGCAGTGATGGTGGTGATAATGCAGGATATGAATATATGAGCAGCAAATGCTCGCGGGGTTCTATTGATTTCGATCTTGAAAGTGAGGCCGCCATGTCTGAGAATGATGAATGTATGGATGCTAAAATTTCTTCATCCTTCAGATTCATGGCAGGTGCAGCAGATCGCCAAGCTCAACAAGCGATTCATCGCCAACCCCAACAACATGCCAACATGGTAATATATTGTAGAGCATAGGATCTGTGCAATCGCCATTAATGCCATTATAGTCTCTTTTATTGATTTGTTTTTAATTTGTGTTCATAGGTTTGGGCAGATCCTACAATATCAGAAAGTTCTTGGACTAATGAAAAACATAGCCTTTATCTGAATTCGATAGAGGAGGCCTTTGTTAAGAGCCTCCATGAAAGGGGGGGCCATTATACATATTCCAGTAAAAGATGGGAGGCTGAGAGGATAACTCCCTGTGTGTCTAGCAAGGGCTTATACGAGGTTGGTATATCTGAGCCTAAAAAACTTTTATTCCAACCTACCATTTTAGATTTCATTTTCTGATTCATTTAGGGTATCTGTTATTGCCATTTGATTAGAGTTTTGCTTTCATTGTAAAGAAGATTGGAATATGAAGGGCTAATGAAGAGAGTCCATTGTTTATAGGATGTTGATTCTGGGGTTCCATGTGATTACCGGCCATTTCTATTTCCTGAGGAGAATGGGGCTGAAAGTCAAAGGCGTTGTAGCCATGACGATATTCAAAATAGAACAAAACGATCGAGATTGGAGGATATATGCATCAAACAATTAGGCCTGCAAGAAAAATATATGAATGGTAATCTCTCCCCTAAATTTTATCCATGGCTGTCACATTTTTATCATGTTTTCATGATGGGTGTCTAGATTGCCATTAGTCATGGTTTTCTGTGTATAGATTTTCTCAGATCATGAAGTTCCATCAAACTTATATTACATCCATGGCAGGGAAAGCAGATAACTGCCAATCTGAGAAGGAACCAGTTGGAGAAGAAACCACAGAAAGAGGAACTATTCAAATGCAATTGTTTTAAAGATACTTCTAAGCATGATCATGGAGGCCAAGACACAGAAACCCTCAGAACGGTACATGCAGGAGGATCAGGTAGAGGCATTTCTTACACTAATATATTTGTAGATTGCATGAATTAATAAATGTAACAAGCTCATTTATTCCCCATGATCTGTTTTTTTCAGGTTGTTCCATCCACGGAGAATACTTCTAAGAGCTCTCCATAGACAGCAGGATTATCTTCTCTTCTTTTCTATTGTCACCCCCAAAAGGAAACTGAAATTGTCAGGATGAAAATGGTAGAAATCTGTAATAAACACAGAATGTAATGTTGTAGGCCGAGCTATTCAGAGGAAGCAGGATTGTCTTCTTTTCTATGGTCACCAAAAAGGTATGATGAAAATGCTGGAGCCTATAACAAAAGTCTGAACAATTTTGGCTATTCACAGTTTTGGCTTATTGTATATAAGGGCTCTTGGACATAAGTTTTGTTTTTCTTGGTAAACCAGCCTGATCAACTCTTTGAAGTTCTTGAATGAATGTCAATGGAAGTTACAAGGAAACGCTTATTATTGAATGTAAATGGAAGTTACAAGGAAATACTTATTATTGAATGTCAATGAAAGTTATTATATTATCTAGCCCTTGGATATTAATTTTGGTTTTCTTGGTAAACAAGCTTGATCAACTCTTTGAAGTTCATGAATGAATGTCAATGGAAGTTATAAGGAAACAACTCTTTGAAGTTCATGAATGAATGTCAATGGAAGTTACAAGGAAACACTTATTATTGAATGTCAATGGAAGTTACAAGGAAATACTTATTATTGAATATCATTGAAAGTTATTATATCTGGAGATATTGCAATCTCTTAGTGGGTAGATTATTTGGTCTCTTCTTGAATTGAATGTAAATGGAAGTTACAAGGAAGTATTTAATGTCAATGGAAGTTACAAGGAAGACTTAATTTAATGTCAATGGAAGTTATTATATGGTTTGGAGCTAGTGGGTAGATTATTTGGTCTGTGTGAGGTTTGGTAATATGGGATTCATATGTACAGATTTTTTTTTTTTCCTTATCGTTTAAGATATTAAAGTTGAAGTGTAATGCCCTATGAAATATGTTATTATTTAAGGTGTAAGCTAAACTCTAAATGATTTGCATCAAGAAGCTGACTATTTTTCTGACTGAAATTTGTTAAAACGACACTTTTGGGTTACTAAAATTACATAATCCAAATACCTCATAGGATAATCGAGATTACTCAATCTATTTTTACAACCAAAATTATAATTCTAATAACCCAAATCACACATTCAACAATTTGCTTATAACATACAAATCCTCTAAAGTTTAACTTATTCCTTTATTTAATATCTTTTGGTGTGAACATGCTGTCTGATCATTGTAAAACAAAAATATTAAAAAAGTCACTTTTAAATATCTTATTAAAAATCATATTATAATAGGTGTTTTTTTAAATATCTTATTATTTAAAATCACTTTTTATCCTATAATATAAGATTAAAAGAATTCACCAAGAATCACTTGTTTATCCTAAAATATAATATTAAAAGATTTAACCTATCACTTCATCGCAACATGTCACCTGATGATTCGAAAACATAATATCAGAGAGGACTGACCTATCCCTTGAATATGGGGAACCTCGCCAAACAAAACAAAAATATTAAAAAAGTCACTTTTAAATATCTTATTAGAAATCATTTTATAATAGCTGCTTTTTAAATATCTTATTATTTAAAATCACTTTTTATCCTAAAATATAAGATTAAAAGAAATCACCTAGAATCACTTTTCATCCTAAAATATAATATTAAAAGAATTAACCTATCACTCCATCTCAAATCTCAACATGTCATCTGATGATTCGAAAACATAATATCAGAAAGGACTGACCTATCCCTTGAATATGTGAAACCTCGCCAAACATGCTGAGCCATTCATTTTGAATTACCTATGGGCATAAATTTATTTGTAAGTGCTATGTACAAGCGGTTACTTTTAATTGTGTGTACTGTCATTCCATAGAGTATCGAATATGACTAGACAAATGACTTTATCAGTTCCATGCAGAGCACTTCAAATCTGACAACTGTTGTCGAATAGAATTTTGGGGTCACCATGAGTATGCCAGATGAGTTGAAAGGTGAAGCAATGTAGATATTTTTAATGACCACGTGTCAACTGTGAAGGTGGTTGGAGGACCCTCCCAGTTTACATATTGTGAGCTTTCCACTGTGGCAGGATTACGACGTTTGAGCCATATCACTTTATTTAAAAAATCTACACCTGATTTAATTAAAAAATATCCAAATTTTTATTTTTATTTTATAATTTAAAAGCATTTTTATTTTTATTTTATAATTTAAAAGTAGGAATTTATATTTTATTAATAAAAAAATTAAAAATTACATTTATTTTTAAAATAAACATTTTAATTATCTATTTAAATTAAGGTTCACACCCATAGATCCTTAAGTTTGTAAGTTATTTATAACTTACTCCAAAACTTATGCACCTATAAAATCTCAATTGCAAATATGGAAGGAATTATTTAGGAAAGTTTGTGTAAAGTATAGGTACTTAGTTTTTTTATGTTAAAGAGGGGTGTTTATCCCTAGTTCATCATATATTATATTAATTATGAGATATATGTGTTTATATAAAAATTATACGAAAAGTAAAATCATATTAACATCATTGATTTTATGGGCTTCATTTATATGACTCTTAACTCTTAAATCATGTAAGTTAGTTCGGAAGAAAACACTTAAAAATCTTTTAGATAAAACCATCAAAATTTAAAAGAAATATAATAAAAAAAAACTTAACAATCCTGCAACTTATTATTAATGCTTTTCAAATAACAAAATTCTAAACTTATCTCTCTCCTTTCTATTATTAATACTTTTGAAATAACAAAATTCTAAACTTATCTCCCTCCTTTCATTTCAGGATATTCATTCATTCAATTATTTTAAAAAATCATTTTTATATTTATTTTTTAAGTCTTATTATTGATTTGAAATTATATCCCTCTTTTGATTTAAAAGATTTTTTAAATATTTTTCTTTAGTTTTTTCTTTTCCTTTTCTAAATTTTTTTATTATTTACTTACTTTTTTTAATTAGAATTTTCATGTTTTTTTTATATTTTATTTTTCTTTTTCATTTATTCTTTTCCTTTCCCTTTATTCTCTAATAATTTTCCTTTTTATTTCATAACTTTTTTCTTTTTCATTTTCTTTCTTTATTTATTTGATTCATCTTCTGGTATGCTTCCTTTATTATTCTTTATTACTTTTTGAAATTTATCATATTTTTTCTTTTTTCTTTCTCCTTTTATGTCTCTCCTACTTCATTCTTATTCTTTATCACTTTTTGAAATTTGCCATATTTTTTCTTTTCTCTTTCTCATTGTATGTCTCTCCTACCCCATTCCTTTCTTGTTTGGGTCTATTCTACCCCTTCTTTCCCCATTTTCATAGTGTTTCATTTTTCTTCTTTATTTGCCTTTGTCCTCTTAATTCTTTCCCTGGCATGTTTCTCTTTGCTTCTTACTTTATTCCTTTGCCTTTGTATAAATATTTCTCCTCTTATTATCTTTGTTACATGTATCTTAAGTTAACTTAAGGGGTAGCTCAATCAATTCTCGTCATGTATAGAAACATCCATTGATTTTATTTTTTAAATCTTTATAGTTTTTCCTTATGTTTAAAAAAAATGTAATGTTTTATAATGAAATAAAAGAATAAACTACATTCAACATTTGTTCAATGACTATACCACTACATCTCCTATAAAATACCAAGAAAATATATGTAATGGAGACATAAGTGAAAAAAACTTCATTGAATTGAAATATGGTCCATAACTACTTCCAAACCTAAATTTGGTATGGATAGTTTTCCACTAAGTCAATTCACTAATACTTTAGAGACTTGGAAGACTTGAAGGCACCACAAATTTATTTCAATGGCTATTCTAAGAAGTGCAGAAAGCACTATAATCCCTGCCCAATTGTTGGATGTTTCACTCATGCCCAAAGAGAAAGCTATATAATTATTTGAATTCTGGCAAATATAAATTCATGCTCTGCACTTTCCTAGATTCCATATAGATGCACCATCGAAAAATCCTCATGGAACTAGCTCACTAATCACTAAAGGACTACTTGTCATTTGAGCTTCTCCATCATTGTATCTCCATACTCCTAAAAACAAAAACACACTATGGAAAACTTGTTATGGACTATAGGAAGCATTTTGAAAAATAATTTCATTTCTCGATTGTCAAATTTCCCAATTTAAAACAATAGGGAAGGATATAAATTCCCCTAACTCCTTATCATCAGACCAAGAATTACATGTTTCTTCTAAATAAGAATTTGACCACATACCAACACGATTTAACAGATTTATAGAGGCTTCCCATGCTTCCTTTTCAAATGATAGCCCACAAATAGATGGATGGTAATTTCTTGATGTCCTTGACAAAAGATGCATATGCTTGGACCTTGTGTATCCCTCTTTTGAAAAAAAATCCCAATTAGACGCAATTTTAGAGAGAGCTAACCAAAATAAAATTGTTATCGTCCATGGTCCCTTTAGCTTCCAAATGATATGCCACCACCACTCCTTTTCCATCATTATATCCACAACAAATAGAGGGCCATATGCTAACCTCGCAGTATAAACACCTATAGGATTTTTTTACCAAATTATATCAGTTGCTCCTTTAATCTAATTTAACTTTTGATCAAAATCTTGATATAATCATTCAATTCATGGGAAAAAGCTCCAATCAATCCTAATTCCTCTACCATCCTCCAAGGATCTCTCCACAAGCCACTTGAGTTAGAGCCAAAACATCATTGAGGGAGTGAATGTTCAATTTGGGTATGAAGTCTCTTAAAACTTGGGAAAGCTTAAAATTCCCTTTAACTCCCATCCATGGAAAGTTTATCCACTGAAAATATTTTGGAAATGTGTCTGCATGAAACAGGGAGATCAAAGAGTCTTTTCCTTTCCCTCCAAGAGCATAAATTGGAGTCTCTCGGCCAATGGATTTTGGGGAAGATATAGGGTTCCCCCAAAATAGATTCAACAATCTTATGAGAAAATGAAAGAGGGAGGGGGGGTGGGTGCTCAAGGCTTACCATATGCACCTTATGGTGAAGGGCCAAAAGTTGGAAAACGTTTAATTCATCCCCAATCTTACCAATGGATCCTCCTACTAGTTCTTCCTCACTTTCCATATGCGTCCTCCCACCAACTCATAACCACCAATGCATAAACATAGTTCAAAGCATTTGTTTATAAATATATATATATATATTTGAAGAATACTTTGTGGAATCTCCCTCACTTCGTAGGAATATTTGGATGGGAGAGGGATTAAGCATCCATCAAATAACTAATTTGTGACATTAAAATTCCCATTTGTGGGAATGGACTCCACAATGTCCTTGGCAATATAACCTTTGTGGAGTATGTCAATTACTTAAGGTAACCCTTGAGATTTTTATATACGTGTGTATATAGTTCTCTCTTTCTCTCTCTCTCTAGATTTGTTATTTTTTATTTTATGATCCTTTTCATTTCATATTTTTTTTATTCTTATGTTAAATATTTTCTCTATTTTTTAATTAGTTTATATGTTTCTCCTTTTATTTGTTTCATTCCTCCCTCTATCTTGTTATTTAAATTAATTTACATTGTTTATAACTTTATGATTTGTTTTCCTTGATGATGGGTGATCTGGTTTAATCCAAATATATTGGATATGATACACACTAAAACTATAATGATTATCTTAAAGAAATGATGTGTATTAGTTGAAATGTATTGGCTAATGATACAAAATAAAACCATAATGATTATTATAAAGAATTTTTTTTTATTATAAATGAAGTTAATAACAAATTCAAAATACTTAACTTTAATACAAAATATTTTAATATATATATACAACCCACGTGGCCAATATGTTTATCAATCAAATAAGCATACCATCCAATTTTTTATAATTAAAATGGAAATTATAAGAAAATATATACCTTCAAATGAATTTATCCCTAAATATATGACCATGTGTCTTATATCAAGATAACCAGCATTAAAAAAAAATTATCCCTAGATATATGACCATGTGTCTTATACCAAGATAACAAGCATTAAAAGGCTAAAGAGATGTGTCTTATACCAAGATAACAAGCATCAAAAGAATAAAGAGCTGGGAGAAGAACAACCTCCCTGTGACTAAGCATGAAATTGAGAATGAAATCCTTATCATCAAGGATTCTACCTCATGTCTTAATGACTCCATCCAATGAAAATTTATTCAAATTGCAATAAGACTTGAAGGTTGGTAACAAGGTACAATTTAGCAAGTTGGCATATGCCAATCTTCTATGAGTATTAAAGTATCCAATTCCATCAAGAAACAAACGATGGTTGTTGTAATTATCTTTGAGTTAAAGGGTAAGAGATCATTGGTAGCTAAGGTATCTCAAGATGATTATGATATAGTTGACACCTTAATAGTTTGACAACTTTGGAATTGTTTCATATCTTATGGTTCATTGTCCTCAAAAGAAAAATATCCTAATGATTTGTTTGCCATGATCTCCAATCAAATTTAAGTACTA